>JAQQTP010000052.1:3600000-4200000 GCA_029884605.1 Ormosia emarginata
AGAGGTATTCGAATACCTCTGTTAAAAACAGTTTGAAAAACCATTCTAAATTGCTTTTGAAAAACTATTTCTAGTTTCTAAAATCTTTGATCTTTCAAAAACTATTTTGAAACCTCAGTTTAATTTAAGGAGCAGATTATTTTAGATCTTTTAAGTTTAACCAACGAGATATCTATTTATCAGCTTCGTACATGATAGATCCTAAGTTCGAAAGCTAATCTTGAAAAATTTGGACTTGGTCTTCTCATCATCTTCATGTTTGTTATCATCGAAACTATAATTAATGGCAGCTAGCCAATTACAATTTTGTGCATGTATATTGTAGGACTAATGCATTTAATGTCTGCAATAGTCTACCCCAGTGCCTTCTTGCCTACCTCAGCACTCTTAACAACTTTGATTCTTGTTCTTTTGATAAAAAGTGAAGAAATGATGACCGGTAATGTGGATGATTCTCCTAAGTAGGAATATTTCAAGTGATCAGGCAATGGTTTGAGCTCTAACTTGGGTGGAGAAATGATGGAAGGATGTAGCATAGGCTTGTTAGAGGAGATCTGCAATGGCTCAAAGCTTGGTTTCTTGTAAAACTTAGTAGAAGTGTCAAGTAGTTTAATACATTCCCTAATGTCATCCCTATCTAAATGCTCATCATGGGATGTCAAAGTTAAAGCAAGGGAATCTTCAGGAAAATTAGCATGAAATGTAGCATTTACTAAGTGATCTATCATACTAACATAGGAACATTCTTCTTGATTATCAGGGAATTTCATGGCCTTTTAAATGTTAAAAGTTACCTTTTCGTCATTCACTTGCATGGTAAGTTCAAATTTTTGCACATCTATCATGGTCTTACCGGTTGCTAAGAAAGGCCTCCCTAGAATTAACGGCACATTGCGGTCCTCCTCCATATCAAGGATGACAAAGTCAGCAAGGAATATGAACTTGTCCACCTTTACCAAAACATCCTCAATGACCCTATTCAGATATGTAAGAGTCTTGTCAGTTAATTGCAAGGTCACAAAGGTTGGCTGCACTTCACCCAGTTCTAACCGTTGGAAGATTGAGAGAGACATCAAATTAATGCTCGCTTCCAAATCACACAAAGCTCTACCATTAAAGTGTCTCCCAATTGTGCATGATATGGTAAAGCTTCCCAGAACTTTCAACTTTGGAGGTAACTTGTTCTGCAAGATGGCACTGCAATCCTCTGTAAGTGCCACTATCTCATAGTCTCCCAATCTTCTTTTCTTAGATAGAATATCTTTCATGAACTTTACGTAACTTGGCATTTATTCTAATGCTTCTGCAAATGGAATGTTTATATGAAGCTTCCTGAAAACTTCTAAAAACTTCTGGAATTGGGCATCCAACTTTTGTTTAACCAATCTGTTAGGGAAAGGTAAAGGTAATGTATGAGGTTTGTCATCCTTCTTCTTTTCCTTATCCTTCTTCTTGTCTTCATCCTTCTTCTTTTCTTTATCCTTGTTCTTTTAGTCTTCCTTATACACAATTTTCACATCTTGTGTCACCTTAGCATCATCTACAAGCAATTTGGTCTTAGGATTTCCTTTTATGTCTTTTCCACTTCTAAGGATAATAGCATGGCAAGATGGTGAATCCTTGGGATCACCTCTTGGATTGCTGATTGTGTCACTTGGAAAAGACCTCAGGGGCCTACTGTTTATAGCATTCACCAACTGACCTAATTGGGTCTCCAAAGCTCTCATTGAAGTCGTTTGGCTTTGAATCATGGCATCGTTCTTGGCCAAATGAGCATCAATCTTCGATATATAAGAATCGGACTTGACCATGAACTGCATGAACATGTCTTCAAGAGATGGTTTCTTGTCTTGCATAGGAGGTCTTGACTGTGAAGGGAAACTAGGAGGATAAGCTTGTCTTTCATTACCAGTCGATGAAAATGATGCACCTTGATTGTCTCTCCATGAGGAGTTTAGATGATTTCTCTACCCAGTGCTATACTGATGCGAATACAGATTGTTCTGTGGTAGCCAATAATTCCCTGCATATTGTGCACTCTCCAAGATGGAAAGGCACCTATCCGTTGCATGATTATCACCACATGATCACAAAGCACAAAAGGGCTCATATGAGGACTTGCTCCCATACTATTCAACTTACTAGCAATTGCAGTCACTTGAGCAGAAAGTGATGTAATTGCATCAATATCATGTACTCCAGTAACCTTCTTGTGAGTATTTCTTGTGGAAGGCCACTGGTAGTTATTTGCGACCAATTCTTCAAGTAGTTGGAATGCCTCATCAAAGGATTTGCCAAACAATGAACTACTCGCAACTGCATCCACTATTGGACGATGGCGAGGCAACAATCCTTTATGGAAGGAATATATTTAATGTCAAATAGGAATCTCGTGATGAGGGCACCTTCTCAAAAGATACTAGTATCTCTCCCATGTTTCATAGAATCAACCTGAGTAAAAGAAGTAATGTCATTCATCATCTCTGCAGTATTAGCAGGTGGGAAATATTTGTTTAGAAATTTGCGATAAGCATCACTCTAAGTGCTTATGGATCCAACGAGTAGAGATTGTAACTAACTCTTGGCTCTTTCTTTGAGAGAAAAAGGAAAGAGCCTTAGTTGAATGGCATCTTCAGATACTCCATTATGCTTGAATGTGTCACAAATCTCCAGGAAATTTGACAAGTGAGCATTTGGATCTTCACTTGGTAAACCACTAAATTGCACCAAAGTTTGGATCATTTGAATGACGGCTAGTTTAATTTCGAAGTTGATAGCTCAGATAGGAGGCCGCCTTATACTTGATTATAGATTATCCATCTGAGGAGTTGCAAGTTCCCTCAAGGGCCTCGTATGATCATTGTTACCAGCCATGGTATTAGTACCTAACACAATGAAAGAATGAAACTTGGATTAAAATAAACTAAAAGAAAATTTGAATTAAAATGAATTAAACTTGTTGTCAATATTGGAAAAAATCATAAATTAGTTGTTATCCCCAGCAACAACGCTAAAAAGTTGTTATGGCCATTTGTGTACTACAAGTGCACGGGTCGCAAAAGTAATACAATGATAAGAAAGATAATTTCCATAGGGATAATGAATAATATTTAATGTCAAATATTAACCAATAGCTTAATGAATTCTATTCAAGCACATCTAAATTGGGAAAAGTGTGTGTAGTCAAAATTAGGGCTAAAAGGTAATAAACTAGGAGTAAAAGTCAGTAACGAGAGCATAGGGACTCCTTCTTCACCAACTACTTTACTTGGCAACTTGCAACCATTTTAAGCAACAATGATGACTAGTTTTGTTAGCCTAAGAAACTACATTAGCTAAAAGCCTATGTCTAGGTCATTTAACCTTATGTCATTTACCTAGCCCAATATGTGTCTATGAGAACTAGAGCAAACTTCATACATTACAGTTGATTCTTAACAATGGCTATACATGGCTAATAGGTATATGCCTATCCTATTAACAAATTAATTCACCCCACCATTAGAATGAGATTAAACATACATCACCCATATCCATGATCTAAAACCTAGATTCCTATGTCTAATTCAAAAGATTTTATCAAATCACAATAAATGATGGCCAAACATCTATAGGCATTAAGAGAAACATAGGTGAATAAAACCAAACATCATTATAAACTTAAAAGGTTACAAAGTCACTAATGTATATAGAAAGATCCAAACGAATCCTTATAAACAACTTAGCTATCCTTGAAATACGAAAATCTCAAGAGAGATTTCCTACCTATGGCCAAAAAAAAGGGAGGATAAAGAGAAAAGAGGGAAAACTCCATAATGAGATCTTGGA
The DNA here is from genome assembly GCA_029884605.1 of Ormosia emarginata. Lineage (NCBI taxonomy): Eukaryota > Viridiplantae > Streptophyta > Magnoliopsida > Fabales > Fabaceae > Ormosia > Ormosia emarginata. The sequence goes on from JAQQTP010000052.1 coordinate 3,603,829, forward strand.
AGGCTTGATCCTCCTTGGATGATGATGATTTCCCTTCTAAATCTCTTCAAAGCTCTAAAAAATGACGAAAAACTAGTGTTCTCTGTGTTTTGTCTCGTCTCCCACCTAACAGCTCAAAATATCTGATGAAACAGTATTAATAGATAAAGCTTGCGAACTCATGTCGCAATGTGAACATTGTTGCACTGCGGCATGAATGTCTACGTGGTTAAGTGGAAGTAGTGCAGACAAATGCGCATCGCGGCACTCTTGCCTTTGTCTTCAATATGCGCAGCAGGCAAAGAGTGAGACACTGCGGCATGCTACACCTTGCGCCATGGCATGATAAGCTAGAATGCATGCTAAGCTCCCTCCTCCAATGCAAGGCCTTGACTTGCTTCCTTTTATCAATTTAGAGCCCATCTTGTAATAAAAAAGTCGCCTAATTAATCACAAGTGTAAATCAACTTAATCCAACAAAGATTAGATAGGATTTTAGCAAGATTGGAGAGGAAGACATCAACATGAATTTGAATAAAAAGTGAGGGAAAAGTCTTCTAATTATGTCTAAGCACAAGGACTAAGGAATTAATATACCACCAATATGGGGCGTAAATAACTACATTTTATGAAGTTATTAATCGTCTAGGTGCATTAGGATCTGGTTGTATTCTAAATAAGCGTTCATGAAGGAGAACAACTAAAATCTGAATGAGTTCTCCACTAACTTGTCGATATTAGGAAATGAGTAGGAGTCCTATTAAGGTTCATGTAGCCCACACACATACGTCACTTCCTGTTAACTTTTTTGACAAGAACTACATTTGATAACCATATGGTATATGTCACCTCTCTAATGAAACCAGCATCCAATAGCTCTTTCACTTGGGTATTAATGATCTTTTGTCTTTCTAGGCCGACTTTCCACTTTTTTTATGATATTGGTTTGGCATCGAGGTGAATGGAAATCCAGTAAGCAATGAAGTTTGGATCTAAACTTGGCATATCAGTTGAAGTCCAAGCGAAAAGATTCTTATTTCTTTTTAGGAACATAGTTAATTGGTCCTTATCTTCTGCTGTGAGATGTCCATTAACCTTGGTGATTTGGTTCAACTTATCACCAAGTTGTAGAGGAATAAGTTCTCCCTTTGGTTGGGGTTTTATATCTTTGATTTCTTCCCAAACATCCAACTCGACCAAAAGGATATTTAGGTGGTCCATAGTGGCCTAGTTTGGTGTACATGATGCATGTTTGAATAAAGCTTTCCTAATCTTTTGGCTAGCATTGTAACAACATTTTTTTGATTTCCTAATCCTTTTTGACCGTGATGATATCATTATCCTTGTTTAGGAACTTCATAGCCAGGTGTGTAGTCGACACCATGGCTCTAAATGCATTTAAGGAAGGGCATCCCAAGATTATGTTGTTAGCAGAAAGGCAGTCTACCACTAAGAATCTCACTTTTACCGTCTTGACCTCTGGTTTAACACCCAAGGTTAGTTGTAGCTCAATGTACCTTTCTGGGGTGATCTTGTCACCAGTTAAGCCTATGAGCTCGCCTTTATGGGGATAAGGTCCTGCTTTGGGAGCTCTAAATTTTTAAATAAACCTATAAAAATAATATCGATGGAGTTGCCTTGGTCCATGAAAATACGTTTCACCTCAGCATTGGCCAAGATCCCGGATATGACTAGTGGATCATCGTGGTTCAAGATTGCTTCATCGTAATCTTTGTTAGAGAAAGATATTGATGACGTGTTTAGTGATCCTGATCCTATTTTAGAGTTTGAGAGGGAAGCCATACTCAGGGTAACTCTCAAGTGCCGCCTTTTGGTGGAATTTGACTCGTTGCCTCCAACAAAGCCACCCGATATGGTATTGAAAGTTCAAGTGATTTTTGTATGGCGGCGATCCTCTTCGTGTGGGAACTGATCACATGGGGATCTACTTTCCTGGTTTTGTCTTGTGTCCCAGGGAGCGTTTTCTCTTTGATAATTTATGGGAGCAGTTCGTCTTCTCTAGTACAGAGACGAGCTCTAATGTGGGCTAGGACTCCTTTTTCTGTAGTTTCGTGATCCGCGTTGATTTTTCTCATTCCGAGATTGGTGGATCTATTTTTTGAGACACCCTTTTCGAGAGTGACTTGATAACATCACGCATCCAAACACAGTGTGGTATACTTCTTGATAGACTTGGCTCCTCAGAACCTTTAGGGGAGTATATTATTCATATTTTCCCCTTGGTGTGGGTTTGGAGGAGGTCCAAGGTGGACATTGTTCTTGATCCTTCATTGGTTAGGAGTCCTCGTTCTTATCGAGTTCCTTCTTAGCTTTGTTCATCTATTCTATGTTGATTTATTTTTTGGACCAGCTTTTGAGCTCTTCGAGGTCCTTAGGATTTCTCTTGGTAATGGAAAAGGCGAAGGATCCAACATGTAGGTCGGCTATGATAGCATGCATAGCGAGTGCTTTGTTGAGGTCCTTTATCTTCAGAGATTCTTTGTTAAATCTAGCCATGAAGTCCCAGAGAGGCTCATTTGTGTAACATCTTCCCTAACTTATTAGTTTTAAAGATTGGTATAATGACTTATTACTATTTGTATTAATTACCTGTTAATTCTGATAATTTTTTAAGTTAGTTTAGGCATAATACTATAACTCAAGACATGAAAAAATAGCTCATATTAGCTTAGAACTTAGTATAAACTACTTAGATGATGAAAATAAATATGGAGAATTTATTTCTAGGCCACAAATAATTAGAATGAGTTGTGGTAAATTTTAGAAATTTAACTGAAATAGTTTGACATTTTTAATAACATAGGATGAGTGTTTAAAGGTCAAATTAAATAGGAAGGTAGCTTAAAAAATAACGAAATTTTGTGGAGATTTCAAATAGAGGATGAAGATTATTTTGGAAATGATTGCAAGTTAAGGCAGATACCTGTAAGCCTATAAGTTTAATTCCTTAGGCTTAACTTAAGGAAGAGTAATAGAACTTAGTAACTGTTAATGGTGTATAAAAAATTATTAAATGATGAGAAAAAGGACTGAATTAAGTCTTAGAATTTTTTATAACATCTATGAAAGTTAGAAAACTTATCAATGGAAGATTAAAGTATCCTAAGAGATACAATATTTCCAGTTGACCATAAAAGTCATACGTCCTTATCCCTCCAACTTTCTCCACTGCCCTTCTTTATCTCTATCTTCCTACTTTTATTTTTCTCTTCATTCACATGACTAAAGAAGATAAATAAGAGAGAGAAGAAAGAAATAAGAGAAAGAAGAAAAAGGAAGAAGATGGAAAACAAGAAGAGGAAAAAGGATAACATCACCAAGGGAGTTAAGGTAGGGGGTTTTTGTGCAACTCTACCTTCCTCTCTCTTTCCCTAGCCTCTTAAACTTTGCATGAATGAGTTGATTGTTGATTTTTCTGTGAATTTTATGATGTATTGGTTGTAAATACATGCATGAGATTGATGAGTTTGAGGCTATATGAATATAATGATTTCTTGAAAACTTGAGACTGATGATAGATGGAAAACTATGGATTGATTCTTAGTATTATACCTTATGGAATTTAGAATGAATATATATATATATATATAATGATGTTATGATGATATGTTGAGAGAAGGATTGGAAGAAATGGTAGTTATGGTGTTTTAAAAATTGTTTCTGGTATGAAAATATACATGATATTTGATTATCAACATGTGATAATCGATTATCAACTTCCAAAAATATATGATCGTTGGTGATAATCAATTAGACCAAGGTGCTGATTGATTATCAACTTTCAGAATATAAGGTTTTAAGTGATAATCGATTAGACCAGGGGTGCTAATCAATTATCTGCTTCCATAAACACAAGATTTTGAGTGATAATCGATTAGACCAAAGGTGCTAATTGATTATCCACTTATAAAATGTCTCTATTGAATAGTGATAATCGATTACCAGAGAAGGATAATTGATTATCAGTCCATAATTTTGAGTAAACAGGGTATTAATCTATATAATATGAAGAGATTTGATTGACTTCACTATATGAAGTGACTTATATTATGAATGTGCACTTGATAGACTAGTGAATTGATGATTTTATGCACTAGATATATTTTATTGATAAGATAAAGTGAAATGTTTACTTGATATGTTATTGAGATATTCTAGAAAGTGATTTGCTTCTTTTAGAGTATTAAAGTGGAGCTAGCATTGGATGATAAATTGGGAATTGCTCTTTTAGAATATTAAAATTTAGCTATTAACTAAATGAGTATATAAGTGTACTTTAAGTGTTTAAAGCTTAAAAGATACTAGAAATAATCTTTGGGAATGAGGATAATCTTAAATAATCCTTGGGAAGGAAGATAATCTGAAATAATACTTAGGAAGGAGGTGATCTAGAAATAATCCTTGGGAAGGAAGATAATCTTAAATAATCACTGGGAAGAAGGTGATCTATAATTAATCTTCGGGAAGGGGTGATAGAGAATTAATCCTTGAAAATGTGGTGATGTAGAATTAATCCTCGGGAAAGGGGTGATCTAGAAATAATCCTTGGGAAGAAGGATAATCTTAAATAATCCTCGGGAAGGAGGATAATCTAAAATAATTCTAGGGAATGAGGTGATCTAGAATTAATCCTTGGGAAGGGGTGATCTAGAATTAATCCTCGGGAAGGGGATGATATAGAAATAATCCTCATGAAGAGGGTAATACTGGAAATAATCCTCAGGAAAGGGGATGATTTCAAATCCTTAGATATGAATTCTGGAAATGATCCTAGGTAAGGGGGATGATCTTGAATTCTTAAATATAAATTCAAAAGGTGATCCTTGGGAGAGGAAGTGAGCCTAAATATGTTATTGGACATAATCCTCAGAAGAGGCGATGAACCTAAATGAGATTCTTTATAGATTTGGGTAGAATTACTTATGAATAAACTTAGAAAGGTGATAATTAATGAGCACTAGATAATGATTTATGCTTTGGTTGATCAAATACATATCATTATAAGTTTATTATTTATATAAATCATAGATATGATATTGAATGTTTACATTATGGAGAAATGTAAATATTCTAGAAATATAGTTTGTACTCGAATTGTTCTTGATGAGATTTATGGTTTATTGATGATGTGGTGAGACTAGATATATTAATTGAATGTATAAATGATGTTGATAAATGATTTAAATTGAATTTCTACCTCGGGAAGAAAAAGGAAATTGTTTCGGCATTTGCTACCATTCTATATGATAATTTTAAGATTGATTTGATTTCCCCGAAGCAGCTGGAGTTATTATGACAACATGTTTTATATATTTGAACTACTAAGAATTTTCTAGAATTCACACCATGTTTATCATCACTTTCCATGATAATTCTAGCACAAGATCCACCTATGGAGTAGGAGAAATGATGCTGATTTAGTATGAGTTTAGTTATCATTTTGACCATTGCTTTGTATTTATCATCATGTAGTGGTTGTATATAAACTATTATGTACTTATGCCTACCAGGGCTTGGTTTGTACTATTTGAACACAAATGTACAAGAAAGTATGGAATATCAGTGTTAGAGTGATTTATACATATCAAGTGTATAACCAGATATTTCAAGCGTATTTTATATTTAGAGATTTTATTATCCCTCATAAGGCTCAATTTAACAATAAAATTATTATATTTACAGTAACATTTTAATACCAGTATCCTAGTATATCCAACATATATTTGAATAAGTAGTATCAGTCATGCTACTTCTAACTTAATCATTAACTAATCCATAACATTTAAATAAATAATTATAGAGAGCCATATCCAAAAGTTATACATATTTACAACTTTTTACATCCTTAAAGCAAATATAAATAATTACATAAGCTTTGAACTGAATATATTAAAACTAAACTAATTTATTTCTTTTTTTATCTTCATCTTTTTACCCTCTTGTGGGGCCTTGACCTACTAACCATGAAACATAAAGAGATGAGAACATCAAATTCTCAGTAATATAACAATATTTCATGGCACTAATATAAATATACACAAAGGTATAATTATAAAACTACAACTCATAACTAACTATTGATATTTAACAAATGGTTATTCAAATGTAAAATATTAATCTCACTAAGCAAAATGCTTATCTTTTATCTCACCCTTAGTCTAGCATAGGATATGTTCATCCATCGCCTGACTTAGGACGTAACTAGTCCACCACCTAGCATAAGATATGTTCATCCATTGTCTAGCTTAAGACATAACTGGTCCACCACCAAGCATAGGATATGCTCATCCACCGTCTGGCTTAGGATGTAACTAGTCCACCACCTAGCATAGGATATGCTCATCCATCACCTGGCTTAAGACATAACTAGTCCACCACCTAACATAGGATATGCTCGTCCACTGCATAGTTTAAGATGTAACTAGTCACAACTCCACCTTTAGCAAAGGGTTTTACTCACTCCTTCGCAAGGTCAAAGGGCTTACCTCACTCCCTCAGTTAGGAATTGTGATAAACTATGGTTCAACCTTATTGCATAAGGGTTCCATCTCTTTTGGATCAACCTCATTACATAAGGAGCCAATTTACTAGGGTTCAACCTGTAACCCATCTTTTTTCTTTCCTCACGAAGAAGGAACGTCACACCATAATGTAGAGAAACAAAATAAATTGCAGAAAATAATAAGTATGTTGATTAATTAAGACCCGGTTCATTTTTAACATGTGATTAAATAATTTGCACTCTTGAATGATAAAATAATCGAGTATTGAAATATGTGTACATATTTTTCTTTTCCTTTTTTTTTGAACTAATAATAAAGAGATAATAATAATTACAGATACAATAAAATCGACACAGAATTGAAAATCATACATTCACAATATATATATATTATATTTCTTAGCCTGTTTAATTAAATCATAGATTATACAAATAGCAAAAGATATACCCACCCGAATTGATACAAATATACACCTATTAAATACAGCAAAACATCATGCTTCCCCAAAAAGATAAACGGTTAGCCATCAGTAGCCACCGACAGTATCAGCCCCTAAGACTGACGAGAAGGGACCGTAGCCGGGTCCTCCTCAGGGTCTTCCTCATCTGATGAAATTACCATCGGCGTGACAAAATTTCGGGCAGAAGCCCAAGCAGTGGAGAAGAAAGAGTCCTCTTGTGGGGTGTAGTACATATCGACCCACATATCCCTAATGGGTAGGTAAAACTCCAAAATGACAAAAGCAGTGAAATTGAAATCAGGAGGGTCATAGCGACCCCAAGCTAAAGACATCATTAGCTCCCTGCGGTAAATACATCGGTCCGTCTGCACATGTATGTGCCAGTAATCGGGGCCTCCATGGAAGGTCATCATGATGTACCCTAAAAATTGGCGTGGGCGCGACGACATTCTCCGTAAGCTCTAGTCGTAGTATGGCCAGAAACCCGGAAACTCAGGTGTTTGCTTTTCTTCCTCACGAACGTTTTCTCAGAAGTATACAAATAAATAGAAATATCAAAATACAGAAAGAGGTGAGACACCTAGCTTTTATTACCAATACGGTAGCAAGAAAATAGAACGGCGCTAGACACTCACATATCAACACAGTTCATATATCCACTCACAGTAATAATTAAAATTGACAACAAAAGCATAACAACCATAAATAGTAGTAAGAATTATCAATAACAGACACACAACATCAATATTTTCAATAGTCAACAGTTCAAGCAATCAAATAACTATTGCATAATAATAGCAGATATTTTTCCACAATTATAAATGCTCATGCTCAATGAATTATGAGACTGACAGTTCATAATGCAAAAGGGTACTAAATTCCTACTCCATGGAGCTATACATAAATATTTCGAAGTGAATGATCAAGGAGTTATGTCAGTATCTTGTTAGCCTTAAAAATAGTGTGCTCATCTCATAAAAATATTTGCGCAATATGGCTTATACATGGCACCTCAATAGTTAATCGCGATATAGGATAATGTCTTAGTCCGGATCATTGGTGTGTTTGCATCGGTCTATCCCACGGCCCTAGTAGAGCTACCACTGTCTATTGTGAGACACTCGCATCCCGATGCCCCTAGGACCAACCACTATGACCCTACGCTTAGTTTACTCGTACCCGCACATAGGTGTTATTCAAACTCCTAGGCATACATCGTCTTTCCAACAATGTCCAACGGACAACACATATGCATGACGACACAATGTACATCATGTATGTTTATCAATGATACATTTATCATAAAGTATATCACAATGGCATATATTTATTTCTCAATATCAACATATCATGATTTCATCAAATACTTAGTTCCACATAGGAACTCACAACAACATAGAACCAATTCTCAACATCAACATTTATACATATATAGTTCATCAATTATTACAAGTCCATATTATGGATTTACGTTTCCAAAGTCTTAAGCATTGATCAATTATGAAAAATTTATGTTAAATAGCCCTTAAAAACTGTGGCTTTCTTAAGAGTTATTACTCAATTTAATTTTTCCTATCTCATTATGGAATATGTATATCCCTAAATTCTTAATTTCCAAAAATGCACTAAGGCATCATTTAGCCTCAATATTTTCTCTAAAATCGTGGCCTCCCTCGGTCTTCAAGTTCCAATTTCTTTCCATTTTATGCATTACTTACTTGGTATCTAATCACTCAAATTCTATCTCATACAAAGTCACTCCAATCCCCTAAAATCCAAGCCAAAACTATGACCTCATCTTAGTGTAGGAAATCTTCAAATTTTGCATTCATTAATTCTAACATTTCCAAACATTCCAACACCACCAATGCATTCAAAATCATTATTAAATCATCAACATCAATTAAGAATACATACACATATAAAATCATCAAATAAAGCAAGCATATAATTATGGATTTCTCCATCAAATAATCACACAAAGTCTCCTCACCACCAATAATGGTAGAAGTGAGTAAATCTCTCCCTTACCTAAAGGAAGAACACGAAAATGGTCTCCTATTGGTTCCTTGGTGGTTTCGATTTTGAGCTTCCAAAACCCTAGAAATTTCAACACAAAGAATCAACACCAATGGTTGAAAAAGAAGAGTCTTTGGTCTCCAATAAAACCATAGAACACGAAAATGAAGAAAAGAAAGAAGAAAAATGGAAACTTTACCTTAAAGTTTGAAGTTTTGCCTTGGAAGACAATGGAGGTGAAGATGGATTTTGAAGAAATTTCCTAAATAGAAAGTGTAGAGGAGGTTGAGGTGACTGTAGAGATGATATTGGTGAGGTTGAAAGATGGAAGAAAATGGTCTCCTTAGGGGCTGCAAACCGTGTGGTGAGGGAGAGGAAGAAGAGAGAAGGAGGAGAAAAAATGAAGATGAAAACTAGAGAGAGAAATGGATAGATGAAAAATGAGTGAAAGTGATTAAATGTGTTAAGTCTGTGAGTAAAATTTTTCTCCCTTTGGGCTATGGGTGTCGCGGCAATGGAGAGAGAGGAGAGCTGGAGAGGCTTCTCCAACAAGCCAAGGGCATACTTGTCTTTTGGTGGTCAAAGCTTCTCAAAAAAGCTTTGATTAAAATACACTAAATTTGAATTAAAGTGAATTTAATTAGACATAAAATGGATTACATTAGGATAATGTGATAGGATTTTTAATACATGGTATTATCCAATGGACAATTGTTACAGTTGATAGAAGTCAGTATTAATTATCCAACAGATAAAATTTACACTGTGATTTATTATCTTATCAGATAAAATTTTTCAAAAAATATAAAATCTCGTAAATCATGTCCAGCCTCGAGTTTAGTAAGATCCCCCATCGACATTTCCACAGATCAAAGTTTTCGGAAAAAATATCTCATTTTTCCCTGCTCTGCTCAGTTTGTACGCAAAATGAGGAATAATATTAAAATATTTCACGTTCTTAGAAAAATTCAGAAAATTTTTCAAAAATCACAAATATTATAAAATGAATATTTATAATAAAATAAATAAATTTTGGGGTGTTAAAACTCTTCCCAACAAATAAGAATTTCGTCTTTGAAATTTTTCATACCTTAGAATAGTTCTGGGTATTGCTTATTTATCTTGTCCTTCAGTTCCCATGTCGCATCTCCAGTTATCTCGTTCCAGATCACTTTCACCAATGAAATGTCTTTCCCTCTTAGTTGCTTCATTCTCCTATCCTCAATCCTTACAGGAGTTGTTTCATAAGTCAAGTTTTCCTTTAATTGTACTGAATCAGTTGCTATGACATGATCAGGACTCGGAATGTATTTTCGAAGTTGTGACACATGAAAAGCATTCTGGAGACTTGAAAGAAAAGGTGGTAAAGCTATTTGGTAAGCAACAGGACCTACCAGACAAAGAATTTGGTAAGGTCCAAGAAATTTTGGAGTGAGCTTTCTAGATTTGAGAACCCAACCGACCCCAGTCGTAGGCGTGACTTTCAAGAACACATGCTCTCCTTCCTCAAATTCAAGAGGTTTTCTTCTTCTATCCGCATAACTCTTTTGCCAACTCTGAGTCGTTCTCATTTTCTCCTGAATCATCTTGACCTTCTCAGTTGTCTGCTGAATAATATCAGGTCTGACTGTAAGTCGCTCTCCATCTTGATATCAACATAAAGGCATTTTGCATCTTCGTCCATACAGAGCCTCATAGGGTGCCATCCCTATGCTTGAATGGTAACTGTTATTGTAGGTAAACTCTACCAATGGTAAAATCTCGTCCCAACTTCCAGTCTGCTCTATAGCACAAGCTCTCAGCAAATCTTCCAATGATTGAATTGTTCTTTCTGATTGGCCGTCCGTCTGAGGATGGTAAGCAGAATTCAGATGTAGCTTTGTCCCCGTTGCTCCTTGAAGACTTTGCCAAAATTTTGATGTAAATCTGGGATCTATGTCAGAGATGATACTAGTGGGCACACCATGTAGTCTGACAATTTCACCGACGCACAACTAAGTCAACTTCTCCAATGGATATCTTATGTTGATCAACAAGAAGTGTGCTGACTTTGTAAGTCAATCCACAATTACCCATATTGAATCATATCCTCTTCTGGTCTTTGGCAATCTGACAACAAAGTCCATGGCAATACTATCCCATTTTCATTCGGGAACAGTCAAGGGTTATAGCAATCCTGACGGTCTTTGATGTTAAATTTTTGTTTTCTGACAAACCAGATAGGAAGATACACATCTAGTAATATCTCTTTTCATTCCATGCCACCAAAATAATTTCATCAAATCTTGGTACATTTTGGTCATTCCATGGTGCATACTCAGCTGACTCTTATGAGCATGTTTGAGTATATACTTCTTGAGTTCTTCATCTTTAGGCACACAGACTCTACCTTGGAATCTTAAAATTCCATCGCTTCCTTCCTCTAGTGTTGATATACCACCTTGCTTCATCAGCTCTCTTTCCTCTTGCAAGAACTTGTCAACCTTCTGCTTTTCTCGAATATCTTCTATTAAATCATTCGAAATAGTGACCATGTTCATGCAAATTTTTCCTGACACTAATTCCATAAAGTGTAACATCCTCTTTTTACACATGTTAGACTTGTATAAGGTTACAGAGGTAGCTTAATACTTGTTTAACATGTCCGCTAAATTTTGTGACATTTTGAGTTAATTTAGGCACTTTGTCGCAACACAGAACGTGCAAAATGACTAATTTAACTCAGAAAAATAGCATAAATGCTAAATTAAAGGAAATAAATATGAAAAATTCATTTATAGGTCATAAATGTGTGAAAGAGGATGTAGTTAAATTTTGAGGACAAATGAAATCAGTTTAGTATTTTTAAGGACACTACAGGGGTGTTTTAATACTGGATTGAGAATTAACAGATATGAAAAATTATGAAAATGGTGAAATAACAATTTGGATTAATCTTAGGATTTATTTTAATGCTTTTAGAGGCTAGGAAACTTGATTTAATAAAATCAAGGTGTTGTTAACAGATATGAATTTTGATGAAAGGACCAAATTACCCTTAAGTTTATGTTAAAAGTGAGATATCATCTCACTTTCTCCACCCTCTCTCTCGTACGTTTTCTGCTGCAAAAACAGGGGAGGAACAAAGAGGAAAAATGGAAGGGAAAATGAAGAAGAAATAAAAGGAAATCAAGAGGAGAAATTGAAGACTTGAGGTAGGGGATTTTTTTTTACACTTCAATCTTTGTTTCTTTATTGAATCATTCACGTTTGAGTTTGAAAAGGAAGGGTTATGTACTATTCACATACTGTTCATAGCCGATTCTTGATGTTAAAAATGAAAATTGATTGGGTTTTAGTTTGTTTGAGTTGTGGTTGTGTTAGTGAACATGGTTTTAGCCTTGATGTTTCATGATTTTTGATGGCTGCAAAAATGAGTTTTTATGGGTGAAGGGTTTGAGTTTTAATCCGAAATTGTAGAGTTAAAGATATGTTTTATTGTTATAATGTGATGGAGGAGCTGGAAATTGGTTGAAGGTATGATTAAATGGAAGAAAATGGGGTGGAAATGAGGTAGAGCACCATAATGTGTTGCTGTTTGTAATTCTGTTGTTACTGTTTTCTGCTGCTTTAATTTCTGTTGTAAGAATTCAGCTGTTACTATTTTTTGCTGCTTTAATTTCTGCTATAAGGAATTCTGCTATTTTATTTTTGTTGTAAGGAATTATGCTGTTTTATGCTGCTGCTGTTTTATTTCTGTTGTAAGGAATTCTGCTGTTTTATATTGCTGCTATTTTTATTTTTGCTGTAAAGAATTCTGCTATTTTAGTTCTGCTGTAAAGAATTTTGTTGTTTTATGCTATTGCTATTTTTATTTTTGCTGTAATAAATTCTATTGTAGTGTGCTGCTACTATTTTTATGTCTAATATTTTTTTTATATACTTAAGCCAAAGTTAATTTTTATGTTAAAATGAAGTTTCCAATCTATTGGAAACCTTCATTTGTGCTTCCTAAAGTGTGTGTAGACACTAATGGAAGTACTTCAATGAAAGAATAACTATCTAAGATATAGGTAAAAGTGAAGGTTTTTAAGATGTATCTAATAGTAAAATTGACTTAAAAATATGTTAGTTTCATGAGCAACATAGAGTTGCACAAGATTTTGCATGGGATTACTAGAAGAAAAGGAATGAACACTTAATGTATTTATGATGATGAAGATTTTGTTCCTTTCAATGAAAAGTAAAGCTAAATTATATGTGAAATGGAAGATAAGGTATTTGGTTACTTGTATATATTTTGTATAAATAAAATGGATGCCTAGTATTGGAAATGCATTTTTAGTTCATGCAATGTGTATACTTTGTATGGAATGAATGATTTATTTGAATGAGGTTGTAAAGTATGGTTTAGTGTGATTATGCACGAGACTTATTATGAATGTTAATAATTTTGGGATGGAATGGATAGTATGTAAATGTTAAGCAATGGTGTATGATCACACTAAATGGAATTGACAGGCATAATGTTGGGAAGCATTACAATGATTAGATAAAGGTAGTTGAGGTAGAATAAATTACTCCCTCTCTACATTATATTGAATGAATGAAAAGTTTAATAGTTAAGGTTTGCTTCCCTATTATGCAAAGAGAACATGATTATGTGAAAAGTATATGAAATAATGGTTTTATGAACAACTATGCATGTTGTTTTCAAACTTGTTGCTTGTTGTTCCGTGTATGGATGACCCCACGCATTGAGCCCAAAGGTGCCCTTAATGCCAGGGTTTTAGGTATTCAAAAGGGCAATACCAGATAGTGTAAGGTGGACAAGGAACAAAAAGGCTTCCTACCCTTTCCTACCCGAGGATATACAAGGAATAAAAGGGCTTCCTGGAATAAAAGGATTCCTAGGAAAACACAAGTAACATGAATTTTATAAAATAAAATCTTTTAAAAAGCATTGCATGAGCATACCTTAGGGCAACTGTATGGGCAATTGTCTTGTTTTCAATAAATGTACAGAGTAAGGTTAAAAGTTAGTCAAAAGGACTAGGGATAGTATTTAGTATTGTTCCTAGTAAATAATTGTTTAAAGTATACATTATTCGAAGTGACTGTTATGTGATTACCCAACTAACTATTTTCATAATTAAATGAATTGTCTGCCTCGGGAAGAGAAAGAACCGAGTTTTGACTTTTGCCTTTTTACATATATTATATCAAAACTAGTTTTTTTCTGAAGTAACTAGATTTACCATGATGTCACAATTTTAAACTTATTACTAAGAATTTCATATTCTCATCCTAGCTCTTTCTATGTTTTTCATGATAAATCTAGAGGAGAACTAAAGCAGGAGTAAAAGGGAGCGCTGAAGACTAAGCATAAATTTATGTAATTATATATATATATATATATATATATATATATATATATATATATATATATATATATATATATATATATATATATATATATATATATATATATATATATATATATTGTTTGTATTAAGCTCTGTATTTAAAGTAATGGTTATGTAATTAAGCTGATAAAATTAGTTTGTAAGAATTTGTAGTCTCAGATATATCATATAGTTTGATGGTGAAGAGCAAGTTGCCAGATGCGTAAAAGGTCTTGCTCTCTTACATTTTGTCAAGGCTCTATATATTTATACGTGATAATTGTTTTACAGGTCATGATTATATTTTAAGTTTTACGTTTTATGTTTAGAAGTGACATACTTAATTCTACTCACTTGGTGTACTTAGGATATGCTACAGTGTCTAGGATTAGGATGTTACACAAAGGACCACACGTCTAAGAATTGTTCTATCAAATCCTGTTCTCTGATCATCATGGTAGAAACACTGATCGTTTTCCTGCTTAAGGCATGAGCCACAACATTGGCCTTCCCAGGGTGATACTGAAGTTGGAAATCGTAGTCTTTCAGGAATTCTAACCATCTTTATTGTCTCATGTTCAACTCTTTTTGATCATACAAATACTTCAAGCTCTTATGATCATTGAAGACATTGAACGTTGCTCCATAAAGATAATCTCTCCATATCTTCAAGGCAAATACAACAGCAACTAACTCCAAGTCATGCGTTGGGTAGTTCTTCTCATGCACTCGCAATTGTCTCGAGGCATAAGCCACCACTTTTTCGCTTTGCATAAGGACACATCCCTAACCTTGGTATGAAGCATCACAATACACTTTGAATGGTTCACTCGGATCAGGTAGAACTAACACTGGTGAAATAGTTAGTCTCATTTTCAACTCTTGAAAACTCTCTTCACAAGCATCCATCCACTCAAAAGCTTGATTCTTCCTCGTGAGAGGTCTGGCAATCTTAGAGAACCCTTCAATAAATCTCTGGTAATATCCCGCTAATCCAACAAAGCTTCGAATTTCAGTCAACGTCTTCGATCTTTCCCATTCAAGAACAGCTTCAACCTTTGATGGGTCTATAGCAATTCCTTCTTTCGAAATCACATGGCCCAAGAATTTAACTTCATTTAACCAAAACTCACACTTCGATAACTTAGCATACAACTCTTTCTCCTTCAAAGTTTGAAGAACTATACTGAGATACTCAGCATGATCCTCCTGATTTTTCGAATATATCAAGATATCATCGATGAAGACAATGACAAATCTGTCCAAATAAGGGCGGAAGATTCTATTCATATAATCCATGAAAATAGCAAGTGCATTAGTCATACCAAAAGGCATCACCAGGTACTCGTAGTGTCCATAACGAGTACGAAAAGTCATTTTAGGAATATCTTCCACTTTTACTCTAATCTGATGGTAACCCGATCGCAAATCGATCTTAGAAAACACTGTCGCTCCTTTCAGTTGATCCATAAAGTCATCTATCCTCGGTAATGGATACTTATTCTTGATTGTGACCCTGTTTAACTAATGATGATCCCTACACAATCTCGAAGTACCGTTTTTCTTCTTAACTAGCAATACCGGTGCTCCCCAAGGTGATACACTGGGCCTTACGAATTGCTTCTCCAAAAGCTCTTCCAGTTGCTTCTTGAGCTCAACTAGCTCTGCTGACGACATTCTATAAGACGCTATGGAAATAGGACCAGCTCCAGATACAAGATCGATGACAAATTCGATCTCCCGCTCCGATGGTAAACCAGGTACATCTTCAGGAAAAACTTCAGGAAACTCTCAAACCACCGAGATTGCGTCCACATCTACCTCATTTTGGACTTTCAAAGAAGACAACAGCATGTATTCCCGAGCTCCTTCTTTTAAGAAAGCTTGAACTTGGTTGGCCGTCAAAAATCTAGAATTCTCATCCAAAGGAAAAACTATGATTTTTTTAGAATAATCTAACAGGACATGGTTAGAAGATAACCAATCTATTCTTAAGATCACATCTAACTGAGATATTGGCAAATAGATCAAATCAATAGAAAATATTCGACCTTCAACAATCAATGGACAATCTAAACAGACTTTGGTAGTGACAATAGGTTTAGCAGTAGGAGTTGAAATAGTCAAATCAAAAGGTAAAGAAGACACAGGTAAGCTAAGTTTTTTCACACAGTCATAAGAAATGAAAGAATGAGTTGCACTAGAGTCGTACAGTACAATTAAAATATTACCTTCTATGACACTTTCCCCTTATATAAGATCTTCGGATTCAAAGGCTTCAGCACCACTCAGGGTGTAAGCTCGACCTCCAGCCTACGATTTAGTAGTTCTAGCAGCATTGACGGAAGGTTCCGCCTTAGGTTGATTACATTCATGAGAAACGTGTCCAGGTTTCCCTCATCTGAAGTAGATCACTCCTTTAATAGTGCAGTCCCTCGTGTAGTGTTCCTTCCGGCACTTCATGCATCTCGGCACAGATGCCGTTGTTTGACCAGTTCTGCCCGTACTTCCTCTAGGACTTCCCCCTTACAGTTTCTGTTGTTGACTTCCAGGTGGTTTGGAATAAGGCTTCTTCTGGTAATGGTTAGCATTACTGTTTCCCCCTCTTTGGGACCGAAAAGGTCCAAACTTGCAGTTTCTTGCATCACGTGCCTGGTCCAAGTCTTCCACCCGACGACACGTATCAAGTAGTTTTGAAAACTGACTAATCTTCGAAGTTATGACGGCTCTCTTCACGTCATGTCTCAGACCTTCCTCGAACTTCTGACATTTCTATGCTTCGTTTGGTTGGTGTTGAAAGTAGGTTGAGAATTTGGACAAACTCTCAAATTTGGCAGCATATTCACTTATTGTCATATTTCCTTGCCCCAAGCTAAGAAATTCCATTTCCTTAGCATGCCTAGCACTTTTTGGGAAATATTTATTTAAGAATCTCTCTTTGAACACCTCCCAATTAATTGCTCGATTCTCATCCTTCAATAACCTCTGCTGTAACGCACCTTGATATAGTAACCATAGCACAATCGTCATTACGCCACAGTCACTAAACCCAGGCGTGTCACAACCTCAATACCAATAATTTACAAAATTTAAAATTGTTTCCATTATGCATAAATAGAAAATACGAGCCACGATATGAAATACAATTATATTGACATACAATCCAAATACAACATTAGTTTAATATAAAGTATATATCCATAATCAATGTATAAAATAGCTTACAACAATATTAAACTCAGGTTTCACATAACCTAATACAACTACCATATGAAGGTTCGGCCTTCCCCTGAAGTCTAACACATGAATGGAATGGTCCTGTACCTGATCTTCTTCAGCATTCTCGATGGGTAATATTCGCCCTTGCGATACTTCCAGACGGACGAGAGTACAAACATGCGTTACAACTGAAACCTCTCTAGGAAAGAGGCGGCAGTTATCCCACATCTCCCCAATGGGTATAGGGAACTCCACATGTACAGGAACATAAGATATGTTCGTACCAGCTCCAGGTTCATTACCGCACTGAACCAGGGTCACATCCCCAATGTAAGTAACATTCCCCACTTCATGGTCAAAATGCCAAGCCTTCGAGCCACTATGAAATTGTATCCACGTACGAATGAGAGGAGCTTGTCCAGACGCCATCAAAATAAATAGAGGTCGATTCTCCAACAATAAGCTAAGTAAATCCAACTTGGGCTCTTCACAATCTTTATTCAACGCGACATATAATAGAGCAATGAAATGAAGAGGTTAGACACCCAACTTTCATTACCACTATGGTAGTAAGAAAACAACACGGCGCAGAGTGTCCATATAGCAATATAGTTCATATATTCATTAACAGTACAGTAGAATTTATAGCAAAGCAGTACAATTATAAGCAATAGCAAGAATCAATAACAATAGGCAGATCACAATAATATTTCCAGTAATCATCACGACAATCAGATAATCATTTATAGAAGTAAAACAGTTACTTTCACAGTCACAAGTGTTCATGCTCAACAATTTATAGGACCGATAATGAACAGTGCACAATGCATTATGGTACCAAAAACCCTATCCATGGAACTAGACATCAATATTTTCGGAGTGAATGATCAAGGAGTAATGCCAGTATATCGTTAGCCTTTAAAAATAGTGTGCTTCATCTCATAAAATTATTTGCGCAACAATGGCTTATACATGGCACCTCAACAGTTGATCGCGAGATAGGACAGTGTCCTGGTCCGGATCATCAGTGTGTTTGCATCGGTCTACCCCACGGCATAGAGGAGCTCTTAACTGTCCATGATGAGGCACCCGCACCTCAACGCCCCCAAGGCCAACAACATATGACCCTATGCGTAGTCTATTCGCACCCGCACATAGGTGTTATTCAAACTCCTAGGCATACACCGCCTTTCTCAGCTATGTCCAACGGACAACACATATGCATGACGACACAATGTCCAATCATGTATGTTTACCAATGATGCATTCATCATAAACAATACAACAACGGTATATAATTCATTATCAATGTCAATGATACATTTATCATATGCATTGCCTCAATGGCACATGAACATTCCTCAATATCAATACATATATCACATCAAGTACTAATCAACAAATACTTAGCCCTACATAAGGGACCCATAACACATAGAACCAATTTCCAACATCAATATATGTTCATGGATTATCAATTATCACCATTTCATATTATGGGATTCAACCTTTACAATGTTTTATGTCTTGATCAATTATGAAATTCCTTAGGTTAAACAACCTTTAAAATCGTGGCCTCATAAGCCTTCAAGATTTTAAATTTTCTTCCATTTTATGCACTAGTCTCTTGATACCTAATTACATAGCTTCTATCTCACATGGGGTCAATTCGATTCCTCAACATTGATATGTACTCACATATAGCTCATCAATTTCCACAAGTTCATTTTTTGGATTCACATTTTCAAAGTATTTAACTTTGTTCAATTATGACAATTTTATGGTAAATAACCCTTCAAAACTATGGTCTTCTCAAGCGCCATCATTCAATTAAATTCTTCCACTTCATTATGGATTATGCATGTCTCTAATTTCTTAGTTTCCAAAGATGCACCAAGGCATCGTTTAAGCCTTAAACTTTCTCTCTAAAACCGTGGCCCCTCAAGGTTCTCAAAGTCTTAATTTTCTTTCCATTTTATATATTAGTATCTTGATATCAAATCATCTAAATCTTAGTCCACAACAATTCAATCCAATCCCTTAGGATTTTAGGGCCAAAACTGTGGCCCCTCAAGTCTTTAAAGTTCCAATTTAAATGACAATGGTGGAAAAGTGGATTTTTGAAGAAAACCCTTCAAATAGAAGTTGTAGAGGAGGTTGAGGGAAGTGTAGAAATAGTGTTTATGAAGAGAAAAGTGAAGAGAAATGATCACAATGGTGGCTGGAATTTTCGGATTGGAGAGGAAGAAGAAGAGAGGAGGAAGAGGGAAAATGGAGGTGAAGATGGAAAATGAAGAAACTTTCTAGATAAGGAAGGTAGAGGAAGTAAAGGTGGGTGTTGAATTGAGCTTGGTGAAGAGAAAAGATGAAGAAAATGGTGGAGATGAGGGCTGCAGTTTCTTAGCTAAGGAGGAGGAAGAAGAGAGAAGGAGGAGAAAATGAAGAAGATGAAGATTAGAGAGAGAAAGTGTTAGGTTTGAAATGAGGTATTTTGGGTGTGTTAAGTTAAGTGGAGAGGCAAATTTTTGCCTCCCATGAAGGGCATTACCGCGGCACACAAGGGAAAGAGAGGGGGAGAATTTGGCTTCCCCTACAAGCCAATGGTAGCTTCGTCATTTGTGGTCAAAGCTTCTCAAAGAAGCTTTGAAAAAATATACTAATTTGAATTAAAGTGGATTTGATTAGACATAAAGTGGATGGCATTGGGATAGGTGATAGGGTTTCTAATGCATGTTATTATCCAACGGACAATTGTTACTGTTGATAGAAGTCAATATTAATTGTCCAGCGGATAAAAATTACACAGTGATTTATCGCTCTGTCAAACAAAATTTCTTAAAAAATGTGAAACCTCGTAAACCGTATCCACTCTCGGGTTTAGTAAGATCCCCCTTCGACGTTTTCACATATCAAGGTTCTCGGGAAAAATATCTCATTTTTTCGGCTCCGCTCAATTTGCACGCAAAATGAAAAATAATATTAAAATATTTCACGTTCTCATAAAAATCCAAAAAAATTCTCAAAAATCACAAATATTATAAAATGATTATTTATCACAAAATTATTGATTTTCGGGATGTTACAACACTCCCCTTCAAATGGAAATTTCGTCCTCGAAATTTTCATGCCTTAGAATAACATGGATGTAATTCCTTCATCTTGCCTTCCAACTTTCACATCGCGCTTCTAGTCGCGTTATTTCAGATCACCCTCATTAATGTGATCTCCCTGCCTCCGTGTTGCTTTGCTCTCCTATTCTCAATCTTCACAAGGAGCATTTCACAGATCAAGCCCTTTCTAAACTATACTGTGTCCCGTTCGACAACATAGCTGGATCGGGGATAGGCTTTCGCAATTATGACATATGGAAGGTATCATGAAGATTTAGAATGAAAGGATGACAAAATCAGTTGATAGGTTATCAGACCAATCTGAAGAGAAATTTAATATAGTCCGAAGAATTTAAGAGTGAGTTTATCGGTAAGTCAAACAAGATGACACACATTTAGTAACGTCTCTTTTCATTTCTTAATACTAATACTTCTGTTTTAGAGTTTGATATACCTCGGTCACTTTTCTACGTCTCTTAAATTTCTCCCAACAGATCATCCGGAATAATAACTATGCCCAAACATACCACAGCCGACATCATTTCCAATGACGACCACTTGTCCTCAAATGACTCCATTAATTCCTTCTCCTTGACTACTATAACGAAAGTATCAAGTAGCTTTTGGTTCAAAGCATCTGTTATGACCCTTGCTTTTCCAAGATGACACTGAAGCTAGAAGTCATACTTCTTCAAAGTTTCTAGTCACTTTCTTTGTCTCATGTTCAGTTCCCTTTTTATCGAATGGATACTCCAGGTCCTTGTGATTGCTAAAGGTGTTGACTGTAGCAAGCATCTCCCCATCCTCAGAGCAGATACAATTGCAGCTAACCCTAAGCCATGAGTTGGGTAATTCTCATCATGCACCATCGACTATCTTGAGGCGTAAGTCACAACTTTCCAACTTTGCATGAGCACACATCCTAAACCTTAACGTGAAGTATCACAAGGTATTTCAAATGGTTCCCCCAGATTAGGTAGAACCAATACTAGTGAGCATCTGAATATCTCCTCAATCCTTGGAAAACTTTCTTCACCTGTGTTAGTCTATAGAAACTTGATTCTCTTCTTGTAAACTACATAAGAGATTCTACTATCTTGGAGAACTCATTGACGCTCCTTTGATAGAAACTAGTTAACCTTGCAAGTTATTGGGGTGTCATGGTTTCCAGTCTTTCTCATTACAAAACTGCTTCGACTTTTGATGGACTCACAACAATCCCTTCATTTGGATTCTCATGACTCAAAACTGAACCTTCTTAAACGAGAATTCGTGCTCCGATACTTAAGCTTTTGCCCTCTTCTCTTTTAAAATCTGGAAAACTGGATCGAGATGTCCAACATATCTCTTCACGCGTTCGAGAATAGATCAAAATGTCATTGATAAGGACAATAACAAATCTGTCTAAGTAAGGACGAAAGATTTGATTGATGCAGTTCATGAATATGACAGAAGCAAGTTTCACTCCGAACGGCATTACGAGATATTCATAATATCCAAAGCGCATCCAAATTAGCTTTTTAGGAACATTCTCAAATTCCCACGAATTCATTGATAACCAGAATGTACATCTATATTGGAGAGAATAATGACTCCCTTTTCGCTGATCCATCGAATCGTTCATCTTTCTCCGAGGACACTCATCCTTAATCGTAACCTCGTCCAATTGGTGACAATCCTTATCTCACCGAGAAGTTCCATTCTTCTCCTTAACCGGCAGCATTACAACTCATCATGCGAAACTCTTTATCTACAAGAGTGACACTTATATTCTCCTTGCTCTTGGTCCTCTATAGAAGACATTAACGTGTATCCTCAGGCTCCTTTCCCGCACAAAGCTCTAACCTTGTTAGTCGTTCCGAATTCAAAAGTCTTGGTTTCAAAAACCACTAAGGTTTTCATCGGGATAATCTAGCAGGATATGACTAGAAAATAATCGATCAATTCCTGAAATCATAAACTCTAATAGGTATAACTTTAGGTATGCAAGTCAGATCAACAAAAGATTCGACCTTTAGTAGAAACAGGATAAAGTAAACAAACTTGATTGTCAATGACAAGTCTTGGTAATAGAGATAAAAGTAACTGGGTCAAAGTTAATGAAAACACAGATGAATCCAAATGATCTATACGATTATAAATTGTAAAAGGAAGGGTTGCCCCACCCCCAGAATTATATTGCACAATTACGGGATCGTCATTTAAGGCACAATCTCCATTGTTTAGATCTTCAGTTTTTAGAGGTCTTCAACACCATCCAGGGTATAAATTCTGCCTTTTTGCTTGCAATTTCACAGCTCTTGCAGCATTGATTGAAGAATCTGTCTTCACTTGGTTGCAGTTGCGGGAAACGTGTCCAGGCTTTCCACACTTAAAGTAGATGATTCCAACAATTATGCAGTCCCTTGTTAGGTACTCCTTTCCGTACTTGAGATAGAACATTCTCTTGGTGTTACATTCCTTGGTTGAGTGGTTCTTTCCGCACCTCTTACCTTTTGGTAAAAATGTCAAGGTCTGACCGGGTCCACTGCCACCAGCACCTTCCCCATGAGCTTGATGTGGCTATCGCTTTCCTGACAATCGAGAGCATGGTTTCTGCTTGAATTGATTAGCCTTTCTATTGTTCCTCTTTTAGAATCTAGGCAGTCCATGGTTATCCCAAGTCCGACTTTCCTTTAACCGACTTGGAACCTCAACTTCCAATTCTTGCCATTGCGCGGCCCTCTGATCTTGGTGAGTTGTCACATCAGTTATCCTTTGTCTTTCTTCTGCAGTCGCAGTCACGCTTTCATTGTCTTGTCTTGTGCCCATATACGCACGTCCACCATGAGCCATCGACTTTCTTCAAAGACAGACAAAGACATAATACAATAAAACAAGTGTGATTATTTCAAACAACATTGCCTTTTCTCGGAGTGAATGATCAAGGAGTAATGCTAGTATATCGTTAGCCTTTAAAAATAGTGTACTTCATCTCATAAAATTATTTGCGCAACAATGGCTTATACATGGCACCTCAACAGTTGATCGCAAGATAGGACAGCGTCCTAGTCCGGATCGTCGGTTGTTTGCATCGGTCTACCCCACGGCATAGAGGATCTCTTAACTGTCCATGATGAGCACCCGCACCCCAACGCCCCCAAGGCCAACAACATATGACCCTACGCTTAGTTTATTCGCACCCGCACATAGGTGTTATTCAAACTCCTAGGCTTACACCGCCTTTCTCAACTATGTCTAACGGATAACACATATGCATGACGACACAATGCCCAATCATGTATGTTTGCCAATGATGCATTTATCATAAACAATACCACAACGGTATATAATTCATTATCAATGTTAATGATACAATTATCATATGCATTGCCTCCATGGCACATGAACATTCCTCAATATCAATACATATATCACATCAAGTACTAACCAACAAGTACTTAGCCCTATATAAGGGACCCACAACACATAGAACTAATTTCCAACATCAATATATGTTCATGGATTATCAATTATCACCATTTCATATTATAGGATTCAACCTTTACAATGTTTTATGTCTTGATCAATTATGAAATTCCTTAGGTTAAACAACCTTTAAAATTGTGGCCTCACAAGCTTTCAAGATTCTAAATTTTCTTCCATTTTATGCACTAGTCTCTTGATACCTAATTACATAGCTTCTATCTCACATGGGGTCAATTCAATTCCTCAACATCGATATCTACTCACATATAGCTCATTAATTTCCATAAGTTTATATTTTGGATTCACATTTTCAAAGTATTTAACTTTGGTCAATTATGACAATTTTAGGGTAAATAACCCTTCAAAACTATAGTCTTCTCAAGCGCCATCATTCAATTAAATTCTTCCATTTCATTATGGATTATGCATGTCTCTAATTTCATAGTTTCCAAAGATGCACGAGGGCATCATTTAAGCCTCAAACTTTCTCTCTAAAACTGTGGCCCCTCAAGGTTCTCAAAGTCTCAATTTTCTTTCCATTTTATATATTAGTATCTTGATATCAAATCATCTAAATCTTAGTCCACAACAATTCAATCCAATCCCTTAGGATTTTAGTGCCAAAACCGTGGCCCCTCAAGTCTTTAAAGTTCTAATTTAATTCCTTTTTATGCACTAACCTCTTGATATCAATTCACTCAAATTTTAATTCACCCAAAATCAATTCAATCCCTCATGTTTCCAAGCCAAAACCGTAGCCTTCCTTTAGGGTATTAAACCCTTTAAAATTTTCCATTCATTACTTTCAACATTATCATTTAACATTAAATCACATAAGCTTTGTTTCTTTGTGTACAAAATCCAATTTTTATCCCAAAATCCCACTCAAAACCGTGGTACCATGTTAGGGTAGGAAACTCCTAATTTTCCATTTAACAACCCTAACATGATCAAGCATATTTAACACAACCAATATATACAAAATCACCATTCAAGTATTTATTCAATTCAAGAACACAAAACATGTAAAATCATCAAATAAAGTGAACATACAAAGATGGAATCCTCCATCAACAAGCACATAAAGGTTCCCTCACCACCATTAGTGGTTGAAGTGAGTAATCTCCCTTACCTAAGAAAGAATAACGAAAATGACTCCTTCAAGCTCCTTGAAGAATTCTGTTTTGAAGCCTTCAAAACCCTAGGAATTTCCATCATCAAAAATCAATATTAAGCATGGAAAAGAATGGATCTTTGGTCTCCATTGAGACCCTAGAATACGAAAATGAGGAGAAAAAGGAAGAAAAATGAGAACTTTACCTTCAAGCTTAAAGCTTTGCCTTGGATGACAATGGTGGAAAAGTGGGTTTTTGAAGAAAACCCTTCAAATAGAAGTTGTAGAGGAGGTTGAGGGAAGTGTAGAAATGGTGTATATGAAGAGAAAAGTGAAGAGAAATGATCACAATGGTGGCTGGAATTTTAGGATTGGAGAGGAAGAAGAAGAGAGGAGGAAGAAGGAAAATGGAAGTGAAGATGGAAAATGAAGAAACTTTCTAAATAAGGAAGGTAGAGGAAGTAAAGGTGGGTGTAGAAATGAGCTTGGTGAAGAGAAAAGATGAAAAAAATGGTGGAGATGAGGGCTGCAATTTCATAGCTAAGGAGGAGGAAGAAGAGAGAAGGAGGAGAAAATGAAGAAGATGAAGATTAGAGAGAGAAAATGTTAGGTTTGAAATGAGGTATTTTGGGTGTGTTAGGTTAAGTGACGAGGCAGATTTTTGCCTCCCATGAAGGGCATTGCCGCGGCACACAAGGGGAAGAGAAGGGGAGAATTTGGCTTTCCCTACAAGCCAAGGGTAGCTTGGTCATTTGTGGTCAAAGCTTCTCAAAGAAGCTTTGAAAAAGTATGAATTAAAGTGGATTTGATTAGACATAAAGTGAATGGCATTAGGATAAGGTGATAGGGTTTTTAATGCATGCTATTATCCAATGGACAATTGTTACTGTTGACAGAAGTCAGTATCAATTGTCCAGCGGATATAATTTACACAGCGATTTATCATTCTGTCAGACAAAATTTCTCAAAAAATATGAAACCTTGTAAACTGTGTCTAGCCTTGGGTTTAGTAAGATCCCCTGTTAACGTTTCCACAAATCAAGGTTCTCAGAAAAAATATCTCATTTTCTCGGCTCCGCTCAGTTTGCATGCAAAACGAAGAATAATATTAAAATATTCTGCGTTCTCATAAAAATCCAGAAAAATTCCTAAAAATCATAAATATTATAAAATGATTATTTATCACAAAATTATTGATTTTTGAGATGTTACATCTGCTCTTTGGTCCACCAATCCTCTACGTCCCCAATCAGCATGAACGCAGCATAAGTCACCTTCCTGTCGTTAGCACAGTTCATGCCCGTGAAGATCTTTTCAAATTCCTTGATCCATAGAGTAGCCTTCTCAGGATCATATTCTACCTTAAATTGTGGAGGGTTAGTGCGACGAAATTCTGCTAGATTTTGGGCATCAGCAGTAGCCTCCAATTGTTCACGTCCTTTCTTGTTGTTGAGTCGTTTGTTGGTTTTGCTGCAGCATAGCTTCAGCCATCTTTTGAATTGCTTCAATTGCAGCAGTCATGTCTCCTCGACGAGCCATAATTCTTCTAAAGTCAAGCTATACAAAACACAGAGAAAAGTCAGACGTATCCTTGTGGAATACTAAGCACAGAGAATCACACACCATAAACAAGACAGTCCAAAACCACATGACCCAAAAGAAAACTTAAACCGGGGCTCTGATACCAAGACACTGTAACGCCTCTTTTTATTTCCTCACGAAGAAGGAACGTCACACCATAATGTAGAGAAACAAAATAAATTGTAGAAAATAATAAGTACATTGATTAATTAAGACCTGGTTCATTTTTAACATGTGATTAAATAATTTGCACTCTTGAATGTTAAAATAATTGAGTATTGAAATATGTGTACATATTTTCCTTTTCCTTTTTTTGAACCAATAATAAAGAGATAATAATAATTACAGATACAATAAAAGTGACACATAATTAAAAATCATACATTCACAATATATATATATATAAATATATATGTATATATTATATGCATCAGCCTGTTTAATTACATCATAGATTATACAAAAATCAAAAGGTGTACCAACCCGAATTGATACAAATATACACCCATTAAATACAACAAAACATCAGGCTTCCCCAAAAAGATAAACGGTTAGCCATCAGTAGCTACCGACAGTATCAACCCCTAAGACTGACGAGAAAGGACTGTAGCTGAGTCCTCCTCAGGGTCTTCCTCATTCGATGAAATTACCATCAACGTGATAGAATTTCAGGAAGAAGCCTGAGCAGTGGAGAGGAAAGAGTCCTCTTGTGGGGTGTACTACATACCAGCCCACATATCCCTAATGGGTAGGTAAAACTCCAAAATGACAAAAGCAGTGAAATCGAAAATAGCAGGGTCATAGCGACCCTAAGCTAAAGGCACCGTTAGCTCCCCACGGTAAATGCATCGGTCCGTCTGCACATGTATATGCTAACAATTGGGCCCTCCATGGAAGGTCATCCTGACGTATCCCAAAAATCAGAGTTGGCATGACGACATTCTCCGCAAGCTCCAGTCGTAGTATGACCAGAAACCCGAAAACTCAGGTGTTTCCTTGTCTTCCTCACGAACGTCTTCTCAGAAGTATACAAATAAACAGAAATATCGAAATACAGAAAGAGGTGAGACACTTAGCTTTCATTACCAATATGGTAGCAAGAAAATAGAACAGTGCTGGACACCCACATATCAACACAGTTCATATATCCACTCACAGTAATAATTAAAATTGACAGCAAAAGCATAACAACCATAAATAACAGTAAGAATTATCAATAATAGACATACAACATTAATATTTCCAATAGTCAACAGTTCAAGCAATCAAATAACTATTGCAGTAATAATAGCAGATATTTTTTCACAATTATAAATGCTCATGCTCAATGAATTATGAGATTGACAGTCCACAATGCAAAAGGGTACTAAATTCCTACTCCATGGAGCTAGACATAAACATTTTCGTAGTGAATGATCAAGGAGTTAAGTCAGTATCTCGTTAGCCTTAAAAATAGTGTGCTCATCTCATAAAAATATATGTGCAATACGGCTTATACATGGCACCTCAACAGTTGATCGTGATATAGGACAGCGTCTCAATCCAGATCATCGGTGTGTTTGCATCGGTCTATCTCACGGCCCTAGTGGAGCTATCATTGTCTATTATGAGACACCCGCACCCTGACGTCCCCAGGGCCAACCACTATGACCCTACGCTTAGTCTACTCGCACCTACACATAGGTGTTATTCAAACTCCTATGCATACATCGCCTTTCCAACAATGTCCAATGGACAACACATATGCAGAACGACACAATGTACATCATGTATGTTTATCAATGATACATTTATCATAAAGTATATCACAATGGCATATATTTATTTCTCAATATCAACATGTCATGATTTCATCAAATACTTAGTTCCACATAGGAACTCACAATTCTCAACATCAACATTTATACATATATGGTTCATCAATTATTACAAGTCCATATTATGGATTTATATTTCCAAAGTCTTATGCTTTGATCAATTATGAAAAATTTAAGTTAAATAGCCCTTAAAAACCGTGGCTTTCTTAAGAGTTATTACTCAATTTAATTTTTCCCATCTCATTATGGATTATGTATATCCCTAAATTCTTAATTTCTAAAAATGTACCAAGGCATCATTTAGCCTCAATATTTTCTCTAAAACTGTGGCCTCCCTAGGTCTTCAAGTTCCAATTTCTTTTCATTTTATGCATTAATTACTTGGTATCTAATCACTCAAATTCTATCTCACACAAAGTCACTCTAATCCCCTAAAATCCAAGCCAAAACCGTGATCTCATCCTAGTGTAGCAAATTCTCAAATTTTTCATTCATTAATTCTAACATTTCCAAACATTCCAACACCACCAATGCATTCAAAATCATTATTAAATCATCAACATCAATTAAGAATACATACACATATAAAATCATCAAATAAAGCAAGCATACTGTAACATCTCGAATTTAATAATCATAGTATACTACCACAGTCACTAGATTCAGACCTGCTACTTAATAACTATGCGATTTTCAATATAACATAACGACATTATATGGAAAATATGAGCCATGAATGAATATATATATTACACCACAACAGTATTCCTCTTAAATACCATACATACATCATTTCAAAATAAACTACCTAGCTACATTAGGCTAAGCACACCAAGCTCCTGACTTCGATCGCTTCATTGCCCACAAAGCTTCCTCCCTGGAATCATCATGGAAACACACACACGGGGTGAGAATCATGCATTCTCAGTAGTTTTACGCAGTTAAAACATGCCATCACAATCATTCCAGCTATTTCAAGGAAAAACATCAAGTGAAACACAATATTACTAGAAAGGTGACAAAAGCCAAAATCATGTCCTTTCTCTTCTCGAAATAGAATCTCATTTTATAAGTTGTATAGAAAACTCATTTCCACATGCAACTAATAAAATCACACTTCACATCACAGAAGTAAACTACACTTCATTCCCAGAAACTAACAATAATAATATACAACTGCCCATACAATCATATACTATTGTCATGCATGTATAAGTCGTAGTGAGGATAAATCCACCACAACTACTCATCATACGTAGTGAGGACATCGCCCTACCTCGACTACTCTGGGTCGTCAAGAGTAAAGAAGGAATGCCCATCTTCAACTACTCTTTTACAATGAGGCATCTCACCCCATCAAACAACTAGGAGAAGCATTACACCTCAACTAGTCAAACCATACAATACAATCCTTAGTTACCTACAATAATTAGGATAACAATTGATTTACATGTATCACAAATACACTTCATTCACAGAAGCAAAATAACACTCCCATCTCAGAAGTACGCAATAACAACATCTCCATCTCAGAGACACGCAGTCGCCCATACAATTGCAATGTTTATGAGTTTATGTCATGATAGCAACCGCCCATACAATTGTCATGTTATGCCAAGGTATATCTAATGTATATGCCTATGTAATAACTTAAGTATGGAGTGAATAATGCATGATACCAAGTCCATGGTAATGCCATGAATGTATGAGTCCTAAACAAAGTAATGGAAATCACATCCATAACCTTGGACAAGCATTGGAAGTCCATCTAGAAAATAACACTCTGGGTAGTGAAATCCATCAACTACAGAGTCTTCAAAACAGATAGGAAGTCCATCCTCGGAACTATAAGGAAATCCATCCTTATCAACACACAAACATAAAGACTATACCATTCACCTCAACTATGTTTCACAATCATATTATGCACAACAATTACTAATTACATCACATAATTAGTTCCACAATTGATTTATATGCACATCAAGTTCATTTTACAACCATTTTATCCAAATACTCTTAAAAGTAATTTAACACTCTCAAAAGAGTAAACATGAGTGATTCCAATACTTAGGAAAACTCACTTTCTCAAATCATATTTCACAATATACATGTGTATATCCATGCCTAATTACCTCACATAATTAGCAATTACAAATCACTTTGATTTATCACATTCTCACGTCATTAAATACCCTTATTAAGGTCTCATCACACTTGTAAAGACATACATGAAAGGTCCCAACACTTAGGAACTTCCAAGAATATCAAAAACACATTTTTGAATATTCTGGAGCTTACGCCGTGGCACCTGCTGTGCCACGCCGCGGCACCCTGCTCTCGGGTTACAAAACTGAAGGTGCATCAGTCTCACCCCGCGGTGTGAAATCCTTGTGTCGTGGCGCAAGCATCAGAACATGAATTCTGCAGAATTCTGCAGTTGCGGTTACTGTTCCATTGGAACAAAACCCTCCTCCAATCACTCAAACTTCACATCCAAGTGATTTACAACCTTCCACAAGGTTCAACTACACATAGCAACTCTTATTTCACTTTAATTTCACTCAATCATACCACTTTGTGAATCAAAATTCACACTTAACCTAAACCCCTAAATATGACATAAAATGGGAAACAAGGTATTCCAAGGCTGAAAATCCAACTTCTTGCTTCCATCAAACCAAAAACATGTTATTCTCTAGCTTTCTAACAAGATTCATGCATTTACTAACATAACTACAATTCTCACACTTCAAAACCCTATATCCCCCATCAAGTCCCCATAAACCCAATGAAGAAGATGAAGTTAAGAAGTAAAACAAACTTTCCCCCTACCTCTTATAGACAAGATAAAGATGAAGCCAAGGATGGTTATGGAAGATCCAAGCTCTCCACTTGAGCCCTCCTTCTTCCTCTTCCTTCTCCTTCCTTCTTCTTTCCTTTTTCTCTTTTCTCTTTTCTTTCTTTTCATTTTCTACTTCTTCTTCTCTCTGCTGTGAGGCTTCTTTAGATAGCAAAGTCCAACTTTGCTATTTAAAGATAACCACTAATGTGGTACCAAAAACCCGACCTACTAAAAACATTCAGATTTCATCAAATCTAATTCTCTAACCTCCAACAGACTTAAAATAAATCCTATGATTTATTAAAAATCTATTTTTACCATTTTCATATTTTTCCATATCTGCTGGCTATCAATCTGGTATTAAAACACACAACCAGTATGCTTAAAAATATCAAACTAACTCTGATAAATCTCAAATTTTAATTGTAGCACAGTTCTCACATTTGTGACCTAGAAATAAACTCTCCACATTTATTTCTACAAACTAAGCAATTTAAGCCACTTCTAGAGCTAAAAACAGTTATTTTCCACACATACCGTTGCAGGAAAGTGTCTAAACGTGCTCAGACAGTCACAAAACTTAACAGATATGTTAAGCAAGTATTAGGCTACTTTCGTATCCATATACCAGCCTAACATGTTTTTCCAGGGTGTTACGCATACAATTATGGAATTCTCTATCAAACAATCACACAAAGTCTCATCACCACCAATAATGGTAGAAGTGAGTAAATCTCCCTCTTACCTAAAGGAAGAACACAAAAATGGTCTCCTATTGGCTCCTTGGTGGTTTTGGTTTTGAGCTTCCAAAACCCTAGAAATTTCAACACAAAGAATTAACACCAATGGTTGTAAAAGAAAAGTCTTTGGTCTCCAATGAAACCATAGAACACGAAAATGAAAATGGTCTCCAATTGAAGCTTTGCCTTAGAACACAATGGAGGTGAAGATGGATTTTGAAGAAATTTCCTAAATAGAAAGTGTAGAGGAGGTTGAGGTAAATGTAGAGATGATATTGGTGAGGTTGAAAGATGGAATAAAATGGTCTCCTTAGGGACTGCAAACCGTGGGGTGAGGGAGAGGAAGAAGAGAGAAAGAGGAGAAAAAATGAAGATGAAAACTAGAGAGAGAAATGGATAGATGAAAAATGAGTGAAAGTGATTAAGTGTGTTAAGTGTGTGTGAGTACAATTTTGCTCCCCTTGGGCTATAGGAGCCGCGGAAATGGAGAAAGAGGAGGGGTGGAGAGGCTTCTCCAACAAGCCAAGGGCATACTTGTCTTTTGGTGGTTAAAGCTTCTCAAAGAAGCTTTGATTAAAATACACTTAATTTGAATTAAAGTGGATTTGATTAGACATAAAGTGGATTACATTAGGATAATGTGATAGGGTTTTTAATACATGGTATTATCCAATGGACAATTGTTGCAGTTGACATAAGTCAGTATTAATTATCCAGCGGATAAAATTTATACAACGATTTATTATCTTATTAGATAAATTTTTTTGAAAAATATGAAACCTCGTAAACTGTGTCCAGCCTTGGGTTTAGTAAGATCCCCCTGTCGACGTTTCCACATATCAAAGTTCTGAAGAAAAATATCTCATTTTCCCAGCTCCGCTCAGTTTGTACGTAAAATGAAGAATAATATTAAAATATTCTGCATTCTCAGAAAAATCTAGAAAAATTTTCAAAAATCACAAATATTATAAAATGAATATTTATAATAAAATAAATAAATTTTGAGGTGTTACACAACCTTATTGCATAAGAGTTCCATCTCTTTTGGATCAACCTCATTACATAAGGAGCCAATTTACTAGGGTTCAACCTTATTGCAAAAGGGAGTCAATTTACTAGGTATTACTTTCCATCTTTGCATTACTAACTCGATCACAACTCTATTAGAGTGTGCATGCACTAAGGCATTTGTCATAAGCCAACTTGGCACTATGGCTATTAACTCTAGCCAATCAAGTTAATTTACTTGTGTCTAATGTCCCTCTTTCTCATCATTCAATTGTGATATCTAATGCAACACCTGTTGTATAGGGAGTTAGGCACCTAATCATGGCTATCCATAGCTAACGGAGCCACATAGTCTCCTTACTTTCCCTTGTATGCAACTTGGTCTTTCTCTCTTAGAAGTCCTCTTCTTAAGACCTCAATAAGCTTAAAAGGTCATGAACAAGGGGTAAAAACCACTAGGGTAGCTCAATTCTGCATAAAAACTAGTTTGTTCAATCTCAACCTTTGACCTTTGCTTATTAAAATGAGCATAACTTGAGCTATAGAGATCAAAACGAGGTGATTCTTATGGCATTGGAAAGCTAAGAGAAAGCACTACAATTTTTATGAAGACAACAAAAGTTAGTTCTCATTACAAAGGGAACCACGAGCCCCCTAGTGGGAAATTCCATGGGGTCGTGGATTCTGGTGTTGAAACAGGGAAGCTGGCCAAGAGAACCACGGCCCCCATGGGAAATTCCATGGGGGCCGTGGAATTTTTGCAGAAACCAAAAAATTCTCTGGTTTTAGTTCCAACACCCAAAATCTCACCATTTCTATCACTTTACTCAACTTTCTTGTGATTTTTAACACAAATCTAGGCCCTTAAACTTGTGATAACTCTTATACAACCTATTGACTCTCTTGGGTATAGATCTATGTCCAAATCACATAACTCCAACCATTGTCCAAATCTTAATTCTATGGATCTTAAAGGTTGATCTTGAGCCATAAATGACCATCTTGTATTGTCTAAGCTTAAATTATTCTAACATAGTCCTTGGAATCAAGAACTAAGTTAAGAACTTGGATTTGACTCTCCAAACCCCTATTTCTACTCAAAATCCCTAACTTCAATCAAAGAGAATCAAAGAGGGAAAGATGAATAGAAAATCCCCTTACCTCTTGATGAAGATGAAGATCTTGAAGCCTCTGATCTTGCCTTGGATCTTCCTTTTCTTCCTCTTCATTTTCCCTTCTTCCTTTTTCATCCTTTCTCTTTTTCTCCCTTTTTTTTTCTATTTCTGCTTCCTGCTTCTTTTGGCCGTGGAGAGAAAAGAGAAATAGAGAGAAAAATGGTTAAGTTTGTACACTAAAACTTATATCTTCTAAGGACACTCGAATCATACTAATTCAGGTTTTCCAATTTCCAACAACTTTAGAATAAATCATGAGATTCATCTAAATTGTTGTTTCACCTTTACCTTACTTTTTTATATTTGCTGTTAGCCGATCGGTATTAAAACATACAATTAGTATGCTTAAAAATACCAAATTGACTCTGATTCTTCTCAATTTTTAACTGTACCTTACTTGGCTCATTTGTGACCTAAAAACAAATTGTCCATACTTGTTTCCTTCAACTTAGCCCTTAAAGCTATTTTCTAAGTCATTTTAGGCTACTTTTCAACTTCTGTGTTGTAACAAAGTTCCTAAACGAACTTCGTTGATCAAAAAATTGAACTGGCATGTAAAACAAGTATTAGGCTACTTTTTAACCTATTTACTTGCCTAACATGTTCTTAAGGGTGTTACATTTACTATCAAGAATTGATAATAGTATAGTTGTGATGTACATAATTCTAAATACTTCTGAGTAATTTGATTATATTAGGAGTATTATTAGTTTTAGGACGTTACAATTTATCACAATTTGTCCTTGGTTGAAAGTAATGTGGCTGCATGAAGTTTGAGGCTGTATGAAGTTTCTGGCTACACTTTGCTTGTTCTGAAGTGTACAAAAAATTTTAAAAACACAAATCTTAGAGGCAGGGTGGGGAACTATCTCGAGGCAGCCTTTTTTAGGATTTAGGGGAAGGCACGACATAGTACGAGATTCGTGGTCTTATGAAATAGCATAGCCACCTTGAAAGTATCCAAGTGTTCCTAGGGGTCCGTTGTTCCATTGTATGAATCAATAATCATTAGAAACTTAGATTCCCTAGGAATTTAGGTCCCCATGATGAAGTCTGAGAATGGGTGATTGAATTGATTATGGTCATCAGGCTGGTTTACAAGTTTCGCCCTAGCAAAAGGTTGTTAATTGACGAGTTTCAATCCTTTTACATGGATAATGGTCGAGTGTTGATCACTATGGCCAGTGCTGGGATTGTTTTCACCCTCTCGTATTGCATTCACCGCCCTTTGGAGATCCATGATTTGTCTAGTTTATTCCTCCAATCTCACATTCTAACGTCAAATGACGTCTATAAGAACCTGGTTGAAAGGTTCTCATTGAGAAGAGGCTTCCCTACATGATGATGCCTCCAGCAATGGGAAGTGTTCTTCATTCTAGAGGTGGTCCAATTGCTACCAAGGATCCCTGATGACAGAACGCAGGCCTACTTCCAGGATTTTGTGACGCAGGCCAATTTGCTTGGCTTTGCAGCCGCCTTTTGAGGTTCTGAGGTGATGGAGGAGAGGCCTTATTCTGGTGGGTGACGAAGGCCTCTGCTCCAACTTAACGCCTCCTGGTTCTTAGGCCTATTCTGGTTAATAGCAGCTTGCTTTTTGGTGTTAACCAAGGTGGATATAGGAGTAGCAATATAGCATTTCCCACATATAATGCTAATGTTTAGAGTCAGAATCAGAGGTGTGTACTTGATCTCGCCTCTAAGTGGTGGTTGAAGGTGATTTCCTCCTTGGTGCAGTGGCAGTGGCAATGGAGTGAAGGGGTGGTGTACTTCTAAGGCACTCTAACACTTAAGTTATGGTAACATATTAGGAGAAAAGAGTGTATAAGAGTAGATACATACTTGAGTGGCTTGGCCTTGTATTATAGAGGGAGTTTGCTTGTAGGGTAAGTAGTATTTGAAGAGATACTGTTTAGAAGGGATTAGGATTAGTAACTATTTATAGATAAGATTCCAAAATCTCCTAGTCTGTTAAGGATTAGTTAGGATAAAATGGTAGACTGTTTAATGAGTAAGAAGTTACCATGAGGACTCTTATAGCTTAATCCCGCAATTGGTTTAGCCATTTGGATCGCTCATGTTGGGCCTGGATCTACGATACCGGTCCAGAATAGAACTCATAGATGATAGATAGATAAATTACAATTTTGACCATCCATGAAATATTTAATGGTCAAGATTTCTTGCTCTTACTTCTTATTGCTATATTTCTTTCTCTAAGGGAATCATGACTTTTATGATTATTGATGCTTGCAGAATACTGTACTTAAAAACAAGCACAAATTCTAGATGGTGTCATTTGTATAATTTTGAAGTTAACCATCTTGGTTCCTTCTTCTTGTAACACCCTTGTGGGGATGTCACATATATAAAAAGAAATAAATAAAATCTACCTAAGTTGTAAAATATTTATTACGTATTAATATGGGTTGTAAAATAATTCCTGTTAAACAGAATATTATTAAATAAAATAATGCAGAAATATAAAATAAATAGAACAACATCACTCATAATATACATATGGTCCAAGTTATAAGTTATACAAATAATTTACAACTACAACTACAAATACTTAAACAGAAACAGTAAAGAAAAACAGTAAAGAGTCAATATATACATACGCAGACGCGCCCAAAAATACATCATAAATATTTAATCCTCTGATGGATCACTCTCAGGAAACTCATCAGAAGATAAATATCCAGGATGCCTCGACACTCGGCGGACATGAGGCTGAGCGCTAGATCGATACGAGTGTCATCTCACTAGGCTCAGTGGATACACCACCCCAATGACGCCTAATGGATAAAGGTAACTCTAAGTGCAGAAACACAGTCGTCGTCATCACTGGCTCGTCATCAAACCTATGACGTAGGGACACGATCAGCCGTCCGCATACGTCACGGAGTCTCTGTCTCCTCGCATATGCCAAGCTAACGATCCACCGTGAAACTCGAGTGTCACAAACCCCAAAATCCACGGCACCGCCATACCCAAACTAATCGGTCCAATGGATATGGATGATAGATGGTTCTTGATCGTCAACTGATCTTCGGCTTCTTGATCTTCCTCCTCCTCGGATACAGAATCTCAAGAGGTTGTTCCTCTTCCTCAAACTCTTTACCGCGTAAAATAAATATACAGAAAACACATACAATAAAGAAAGAGGTAAGACAATCTAAAATCATCACAAACATGGCAAATAAGAAAACGACAAACAATGGATATAAAGTTCATGCAATATGAAAAGCTATAACAAATAATTTAATAACAATATAGTGTAAAAATCTAATTATCATAACAACACATGATTTCATAGATAAAACAATAACATATACAATATAACATCACAAATAAAATAATTTAGAGAAGGTTGATCAATTTCTAGAATCAATAACCAAATAAATAAATAAACAGATAACATAAATAATGTTCAAGATATAATTAAATGCAACATGACACGATCCTACTCCATGGAGCTAAACACAAACAGATATTAGAGAGAGAATGACTCGCAAAATCTATTAGTACCACGGCATTGACTATTAGAAACCAAACTATTTTTGTTGTCATACTTTGCGTCTATAGCCCCAAGTCATATGGAATCCACCATCCAAAGCATGGTGTAGTTCACGGTCTCACATTGTGGCACTACAGGCAATGTACTATTAGACTTTACGAAATCTCGATTAAAAATAGTGTGTGTCGAGTCCATTAGTGTGCTATCGGTTACCACGGCCCAACGGAGCGACCGACTGTCCATATATGGAATCCCGTACACTAACGTCTCCAAGTTCATAAGAACAATGAACCACACTACGTTTATCGCATCGACAACACGATGTGATTCCCTCAAATCAACCAATCCACCAAAAACTGGCATAACCAAGATAAAAAGATACAGATAAGTCCCACGGGACAAATACTGTTCCAAAGCCTGTACGGGTTCACCTCATAGCCCGACAGCAGAAAAATATAGAAAATCCAGAAAGAATATGGAAAATACCGTTTCGGTCAATCGCGTAGAAATTTTATCGCGTTTTCACAATCTCGTCGTTTTTACAAAAGTTTTTAAATTGCGTAAATTTATTTTTCTGTTTTCAAAATCGCGTAGAGTTTTTAATACATTTTCTCAATCGCGTAAGATTTTTAAATCATTTTCTTGTCCAAACTCCTTAAAAATTACTGTTTAAATAAACAGAAATAATAAATAATACGTTTAAACTACGTAAAATATTTTCAATACCGTATACTGTCTTTTGGACATCTTTTCTATCTTAATTGCCCGTTTTTACTAAAAATTGACAGTATTTTGCTTAGAAAATTATATTAATGGTTTCCTAATTTTTTCATAAAAATTCTGTTTATTTAATTTTTTTAACCATATAATTAATCCTTTTGAAAACTACTAACATGCTTCAAAATACAGCATGAGCCATATGTTAGAAATTCTCAAAAGTTACTGTATTTCCTTTCTAACAATAAAATCAATAGTTTTAATTCAAGATACTTAATTCTAATCAATTAATTTCTTTAAAACTCCTCTTAAAAAAAATTCCTTTTTAACATATATTGCATTATTTTGATTGAAAAAGGTTTGGAATTGATCTTAGAAATCATATATAAGTGGTTCGGCATGTTGGCCTAAACATAAAATTATGTCATTAGATTTCTAAATTCATTTTCCTTAATCTAAACAATGTGATACCTTGTTAATATTCCTAGGTTAATTAAATCTCATTTTAGGAAAATTAAGAGAACATTTTGGTTCCATTTTGGTCATGGCATAGTAAGCCTCAAGGTTTGTGTTCTTTGGAACACTCATGCAATCCTTGACATATTATTCACATCCTATAAATTATCCTACCTTTCTAACACATGCAATATATTTCTAACACATATAACCTAGATCAAAGCTTGTAGACATGCAATCAAAACTTATAGACATGCAAATTATTACAAACATCAAATAGGAAAGCTACTAACAAATACACAAACACATAAACAAGCTACTAACAATCACACAAATGAATCCTTATGGATTCTACAATCACAAAAATCACACCCCATCT
Organism: Ormosia emarginata; assembly: GCA_029884605.1. Lineage (NCBI taxonomy): Eukaryota > Viridiplantae > Streptophyta > Magnoliopsida > Fabales > Fabaceae > Ormosia > Ormosia emarginata. The sequence goes on from JAQQTP010000052.1 coordinate 3,643,341, forward strand.
TCTTACCACCATCCATAGATGATAAGATTAGTCTTCCTCTTACCTTAAATGAAGACTAAAACTCTTTCACACCTTTCCTTATGTTTCGATTTTTTCCTTCAAAATCACCTAACAAGCTTAAACAAAACTACAAGTTACTAACCATAGAAAGAGAGCTTAAACCATGGAGAAATCATGGCTTAGAACTTTGAAAAAGAGTTTAGAAAAGAAAAACTAGGAATTTCACCTTCTTGGTTGAATCTTCCAAGTAGGTTTTCAAGCTTCAAATGAAGGATTTTGCAAGAACTCTCAACTAGAGATGTTCTTAGAATTGTGTTTAGGTTTAGAAAACTTGGTTGGATGAAATTTAGGGTGATTGGATGGTATGGATATGTGTTTGGCCGAATGGAGCTTCAAGAAAACATCAATGGTGTTTAGGGTTTTTGGAAGAGAGAGAAGAGAGAAAATGCTTGAAGACAAAGTGATTTTTGGTCTTCCAAAGGTGGCTTGGCCGTAGCCTTCAATGCCATGCAAGGTGTCATGGATTTGGCTTCATCCAAGCCTTAGAATGCATCAAAGGCCAAGATCAAAACTTGGTTAGCAAGCTTGGCTCCCATTGGTTCATCATTGCCTTGTCATTAGCCTTAGTCACCATGCTTAGTCACTAATTAACCTAGTCATGTAGCTTAGTCACTTGTTCTAGAGAATTCCTTCACTAATGATGCTTAATTAAGCTACTAAGTTAACTGTATTAGCTAAACGTGGGTCCCACAAAACATTTCCGGGTCCACTGTCATCTAATTATACTGACTAATCAAATAATATACAAAATTATTTTATTGGACAGTTAAATCCTAAAAATTAAAAGATTAATTATTGTCTCATTCAGAATTGGGTTTAGTAAGATCCCCCAGTCTGAATAATTAAAACAAGATTTCCCAATGCCAGGAAAAATATTATTTTCCTGTCCAAAGAGCAACAAATCGCACAAAAAGTCCAAATAAAATCACAGACAGTAATATTAAGCACTGTAACATATAGAAAATTTAAAAACAGTACAATCGGGACATAACGGTCATTTTTTTATTTTTCCCCACGACGAAGCAAATCATCCAAAACGTTCAAATAAAATTACAGACAGTATTAATTGTCTGTATATCACCCAGAAAAATTAAAACAGTAGCTCAAGAAAATTTTTATTTTACCGTCTCAAAGCAAAATACGTAAAACGATCAAATAAAATTTTAGCCTGTAAAACATATTTGTATTTCATACAGAAAAATAAGAAACAGTAAAATAGGGACATAACAGTCATTTACACAAAAACTCGAAAAACAGCAAACAGAACATTCGGGACATTTTCTAAAAATTGGGGTGTTACACTTCTCTCGCTAGACTGTAATGGATTCTATAGGACATGTTTCTTGAACTAGCTAGGTGCCCTTTAAGTTTTGTTTTAACTAGTTCAAACTTGGTCTTGGTCTTTTCTATATCATAAACCACTTTACTAGCGTGAAAAACCAAGGGAGTTACAGTGAAAGCCATGCTATCTTCATTTGAATTCTCACCGATCCCTTTGATCTGAATTTTAGCATTCCAAATTTTAATGAAAACATTATGTCCATTGACCATTGATTTGATAGACAGTTAGCCATCCATTGACTTACAATTGTAGTAATCAATATGCTTGTGACACTATTATTACTCTTTAAAATGTATTCGTTCCTATAAATAAAATGTTTCGAACACACTATTAAATATTTAGTCTAGTCTCTTTCTCTCTTTTCAAAGGCACAATGTTAGGTACCCCACGGTTTACTAGAGTTAAGGACAATAAAATGGATAGTAAGGTAAATTTACCTAAGAGGGTTATGGAAAATGAACAGGTAGTTAGTGAGAGTGAAGAAAATAAAGAGGAACAACAATTAACATTTAACTAAGGAGAATATGAAAAATGAATAGGAAGTTAGTGAAGAGAATAAGTAGGGAAGTAAAGGAGGGGAGAAGGCATCCAGTCATTTGAGTGAAGAATTGGGGCCTTTGGGAAGGGAGGAAGCAAACCCTTGGAGATCTATAGTGTTCTATCTTTATTTTCTATTTTTGGGTGATTTCAAGAGGAATTTTTATTGTAAAGAACTGAACTCCATATTTCTTTCTCAGTAATATAAGTTCCTATTAACTAGTATCAAAGCTCTTGATTTGGGAACTGTGGTGGATACCAAATGGAGATTCCAGTATTTGAAGGACAAAATGCTTATTGGTGGCCAATCAACATTATGCAGCACTTCAAAGTGAAGGGAGCACTCGATTCGCAGAGGTTATTAGAGGTTGTGAGGGGTCTGAGAGGTCCTGCTCTCGACTTGTGGCAATTGTGGGATTTGGACAATCCAAATGCTACCTAGTTGACTTTTGTGTTGACACTAATCAACCATTTTTAGCCAAAGTATAGACCATATTTGCTAGAATTTGACCAGGAATAACCAGATCCATAATCGGAACCACAACCGGAACCAAAACCATATTCAGAACTAGACTTTATGTCGAATAAGCTAAAGTAAGAAGCTACTGGAGAATTTTCAGGAAAAAAAAGGGGCTATAGCCACTAGGTGAAGAGGTACGATACCCAACCATAGTTGTTCCGTCAAAGGTGTTCGTAGGAGAGGAAACAGATATACTCAATGGTTTGGTGGATGAGATCCATATGGGAAATAAAAAAATAGATGAGGCTACAGGGGAGGAAACAAAACTAGTCATTAGGACAGTGAAGGAGATTGAATTGCAGAAAGAGGTCGAGGTTGAAGATGTAAAGTGACTACTGCAGGAGATCATTAAGGTTTGATGGAAACAAATGGAATCAAGGCCAAACCTTGGTGACAAAGAGAAGGTGGAGACGAAGGAGAATCGCCACCTTAGTGGTCACGCGATGAATGAGCAAAGGGGAGAGGAACTTGCCATGGCCATGTGTTGGTGTATGCCCTAGTGGCCAATACATTTTGTTTGTATTTACATACATTATATTATGTTATTTTATATGAGGCATTTCATTTATTGTGTTCTTTTTGGTAGACATAATAAAGTCCTTAGAATAGTAAGTTTGATACCATAAGACATCAAGTGGATGACTTGATCGTGAGATCCTATTGGATAAAACACTATTCTTAAATGTCCCTAGTCAAGTATTATTGTTAATTAGGACAACAATAATACATTGAGGCTAGTATATGCGTAGACTGATGACCACATCTCACGGGTCATGGATATGAGATATCAAGTCTACACATGGATACATATTAGAGTAATGATGTATTGGACAGACCCGCCATGAGAACGCTACGTGGATCGTTACGTGAGTGTCATAAGCGATTCTCATAGTGATAATGGTGTATGTGGTCCTTTGACCTGAAATCACTACGATTCCTACATGAGGAGTTGTGTGTTTTAATGCCATCAAACGTCATCTGTAACAAGATGATTATAATGTTGGTTATTAGATATGTCGCAATACATGTGGAGGGATGTAAGTGACCTAGATGGGATTTGCCCCTCCTACATAACAGGAGCGATATCTTCGGGGCCCCTGATTGAGTGAGACTACGAAATGCATGGCCATGCTCAAATGAGTCAATATGAGATATTGATCTTATTTGTTATTACTATGTCTACTCGGGAATCAGGAAACTGAAGATTGAACTAAACAAGGGTGACACGTTCTATGCCTTGCCTTGTGTTCAATCCGGATATCTGGACAAAGGGACTAAACTACACGGAAACATTGGTCACAGATAGGTTATGTCAAATCACCGACATTCTCATTACTTGGGTAGTAAAGTGATGTGTTGCTAGATACCGCTCACTGTTTGTAATATTAAAATGAGATTTTAATATTACTACCAACGTCATGAGAACCTGCAGGGTCACACACTTAGAACAGACTAAATTGGCGTAATCAGAATCCAAGTTGGACTCGAATTCAACTGTGGGCCTAACTCATGACAGATGGGTTTAGGGTTGCACCACTTACCTTGCTACTACTCACACTCACTTAAGGCAGCCACTGTTATAAATAGTACTGCTAAGGGGGCTGCTACGAGGTTACATCACAACCCTAGCCGCACCTACAGAAAGTGAGTGAGAGATAGTGAGGTCTTCTTCTCCTCTCTTCGTAGCTAGCACTACGAAAATAGAGGCGTGACTCCTTTTGCAAGTCTATTCGTGTGGATACTGCAGAAACATCGTCGCTATTACGGTGTTGGTGATTCACCTCGCTTGTGTCTATCACGCTTCAAGAGGTAAAAATTTAAAAACTCGGATTATGGATTTTTCGCATGGATCCTGTGAGGGAATTCTGTTATTCCGCTGCGAGACTTTGATCCGCAAATTCCCAAAAGTGGTATCCGAGCCACTTGCGAAACCATGATTCGATTTTTTTGCTTTTCTTGTTATATGCGATAACATGATTCGTTGCTTTCTTTTGATAAAAGATATGATCTTTATATGTTGTTTCTGAAACCATGAAGATGTTCATATGTTTTTGCGAAAACTGTTTTGAAAGCTTTCTATTTTTGCATTTTTCTGGTATATATATATGATATGTATGAATGAAAATCGTTTTGAATGCTTTCTGTTTTTGCGTTTTTCTGGTATATACATATGTGATATGTATGATTCTACGAAAACTGTTTTGAATGCTTTCTATTTCTGCATATTTTCTGTATGAATGCGATATACACAGCAGCGCGACACAAGGTTTTGGAAACCTTGTTTCCGTTTTGCGACGGCCACGAAGCTTCCTCATGACATGAAGTATTCATGTCTTCACGCATTCTGGAAACCTTGTGTTCATTAGCAGGACCCCCGTCGGGGCGCTGCCCCGAACCCCGTTTCGTGGTGTGTGATATTCGAAAGTGCAATATTCAAAACTGTTTTTATAATTCGCAAAATAATAATGTGTTATTGCTTTGTGTTTATGTATTCTTAGAGATGCATGGTGCATGGTTATGACCTTAGTCTTTATTTTATGCTTTTTGGTTATTTTAAATACGACCTGCGTATCGTGCCTTTCTCTCTACATTCTGATTGTACATTCTCTTCTCATCTAACTCCCCTCGAATGTAAAAGAGGTTTCTATAATGTAATCTTCATGTGGAGACAAGGAGACGACATCAAGTGAGGACGTTGGTGGGAGACGCTTGGTGAAGTGGCATTAATTAATGCTACTCTCTTAGGCCATAACCATGTCACATTTATTATATGCTTTATATGTATGAGATGCATGGATAATGTTTATGGTATGTTAAACAAGTTTAATAAATGGTGAGATCTAATAATAAAATTCCCTCAAAGAAAATATTAAGTCATTATGTGATGCCTTCCAATGCGTGACACTCGTCAAGACTAATATCGATCAAGTGTAGGTCCGCCAAAGCAGGGGGTGCCTTTATCTATATTAGTAAGATGCGATAGGATAATAGTAATATCCAATTGTCAACCATTGGGTTTGACTTAACTAGGCCATTTCAATAGGATTGAAGGCTTAGAGGCATGAAGTTGGGCTTTAGTCCATTAGATGGATTAGAATAAGTGTTATTCACCCAACTATCCAAGAGTTGCATGTGATGTAATTGGAAAGAGTTTCCTACCTAAATAACTGAATTTTGGGCGATCAGCCAAAGCTGACTCAAAACTAGGTGAAATATGGATCTTGGCCCACTAGGAAATCTTCCAATGGGATTTTCCAAGTCAATGCTGAGGGTCATTGATTTGAATAAAATAGTGGGAGACGTATTTAATTAAAAGACCTTGTTAAATATGTTTATAGCATAATACTTATATTTTGCATATTTCTGTTGATAGATTACCATGGCAACAAACACATCAAGTAACTTATCATTGCGATCGGTCCTTGAGAAGGACAAGTTGTCTGGGACAAATTTCCTAGACTGGTACAGGAACTTGAGGATTGTCCTCAAGCAAGAGAAAAAGCTGTATGTTTTAGAACAACCTATTCCTGAACCACCTGCTGCTAATGCCCCTAGAGCTGAAAGAGATGCTTATAAGAAGCATCAAGATGATGCCTTGGACATTGGATGTCTAATGCTAGCCACCATGAACTCTGAGCTCCAAAAGCAACACGAGAACATGGAAGCATACGATATGATCGTACACCTCAAAAAGCTTTATCAAGAGCAGGCTAGACATGAGAGATATGAGGTCTCCAAAGCACTCTTTCAGTGTAAGCTGGTAGAGGGAAGCCCTGTTGGTGCTCATGTACTCAAGATGATTGGGTACATTGAAAACCTTGAGAGACTCGGTTTTCCTATGGGCCAAGAGTTGGCCACTGACTTAGTCTTGCAATCGTTGCCGGATAGTTTTAGTCAATTTGTCATGAACTACAACATGAATGAAATTGACAAACCACTACGTAGCTGCTAAGCATGTTGAGAAGCTGAGCGAGAACATAAACAAAGGCAAAGGAAAGGCCATAATGATGGTCCATAAGAATAAGGGCAAGAAACAAAGAAAAAGCCCCAGGACAAGTGGAAGGGTAAGGGCAAGGAAAAGTCCAAGCCTAGCACTTCTAGCTTGAAACCAAGTGGGTGGAGTGGCTAAGGAAGGTACATACTTCCATCTGCGGTAGACCAGGACATTGGAAGATGAAGCGTGCCAAGTACCTAGAGGAGCTCAAGAAGAAGAAGGGAAGTGAGACTTCCACTTCGGGTATTTTTGTTATAAAAAGTCAATTTATCTACTTACGCATCATGGGTATTAGATATCTTGGATATGGATCTCACATTTGTGTAAATGTGCAGGATCTAAAGAGCGAAGAGACCATTGACTAAGGGCGAAGTCGACCTACGAGTGGGAAATGGAGCAAAGGTTGCTTTGCACTAGCCGTAGGGACTTATTTATTAGCTTTGCCAACCGGGCTTGTAATTGAATTGGATAATTGTTATTTTGTACTGCTATTAGCAGAATATCATTTCTGTTTCTTGTTTGGACAAGAAGGGTTTTACTTTTATAATTAAGAACAAAAGTTGTTCTCTTTATTTGAATGATATTTTCTATGGTAGTGCACATTTGAGTAATGGACTTTATGTCCTTGATCTCGAAACGCCCATTTATAACGTAAATACAAAGAGGTTCAAGTCAAATGATATGAACCCAACTTATCTCGGCATTGTCGTTTGGGCCATATAAATGAGAAACGCATTTCCAAACTCCATAAAGATGGATTCTTGGACTCGTTTGATTACGAATCATATGAGACATGTGAATCTTGTTTATTGGGAAAGATGACTAAGGCCCCATTCACTGGACAAGGTGAAAGGGCTAGTGATCTTTTAGGCCTCATACATAGTGATGTATGTGGGCCACTAAACACACTAGCTAGAGGCGGTTTTCAGTACTTCATTACATTTACTGATGATTTCAGTAGATATGGATTTGTATATCTTATGAAGCACAAATCAGAATCCTTTGAAAAGTTCAAAGAGTTCAAGAATGAAGTACAAAACCAACTTGGCAAGAGTATTAAAATCCTTCGATCAGATCGAGGAGGTGAATACTTAAGCCAACAGTTTGATGATCATCTAAAAGAGTGTGGGATAATATCTCAACTCACTCCTCCTGGAACACCACAATGGAATGGTGTTTCTGAAAGGAGGAACCGGACCTTGTTGGACATGGTCCGATCCATGATGAGTCATGCGAGACCTTCCAGTCTCCTTCGGGGACATGCTGCGTTAATGCAATGAGCTTTCACACTTAACCGTGTTCCATCTAAGACGGTTCAACAGACACCATATGAGATGTGGACTGGGAGAAGACCCAGTATGTCTTTTATGAAGATTTGGGGTTGCGAAGCTTATGTGAAACGTCAAGTTTCTGATAAGCTTGGCCCAAAATCAGATAAATGCTTCTTTGTGGGGTATCCTAAGGAAACCAAGGGATACTATTTCTATAATCCTACCGAGGGCAAAGTGTTTGTCGCACGGACTGCTGTATTCCTAGAAAAGGAGTTTATCTCCAAAGGAATCAGTGGGAGGAAAGTAGAACTTGAAGAAATTCAAAGTTCACAAAGTAGCAGCGAACCAATGGTGGAAATAAAGCAGCCTCCATAAGTCGTTGTGGAACCACAATCTGCTCTAGTAGCACAAGACCCGCATAGGTCTAACAGGATACATCGTCAACCAGAGAGATATGGATTTCTCATGACTCAACAAGGTGACGTATTACTCATGGATCAAGATGAGCCTGTGACTTACCAGGAAGCCATTATTGGCCCAGAATCTGAAAAATGGCTTGAGGCCATGAGATCTGAAATGGAATCCATGTATACCAACCAGGTATGGACCTTGGTTGACCCACCTGAAAGGATAAAACCCATTGGGTGCAAGTGGGTTTTTAAGAAGAAAACCAACATGGATGGTAATGTGCATACCTTTAAGGCGCGATTGGTGGCTAAAGGTTTCAAGCAAATTCATGGTGTAGACTATGATGAGACTTTTTCCCCAGTTGCGATGCTTAAATCTATTCGGATCTTGCTTGCTATTGCAAAGCATACCATGATTATGAAATCGGCAAATGGATGTCAAAACTACTTTCCTTAATGGAAATCTTCTCGAGGATGTGTACATGACACAACCCGAGGGTTTTGCCACTCACGAGGATGCTACAAAGGTATGCAAGTTGCAATGATCTATTTATGGATTGAAGCAAGCTTCCGGAAAAGTTGGAATCTTCGTTTGATGATACAATCAAACAGTTTGGTTTTATCAAAAATGAAGAAGAATCTTGTGTCTACAAGAAGGTTAGTGGGAGCACAGTTGTCTTTCTAGTATTGTATGTAGATGATATACTACTAATTAGAAATGACATCCCTACCCTACAGTCCGTAAAGACTTGGTTAGGGAAGTGCTTTTCTATGAAGGACTTAGGCGAAGCCACCTATATATTAGGTATCAGGATCTATAGAGATAGGTCGCAGAGATTGCTTGGCCTAAGTCAGAGTACATACATAGACAAAGTGTTAAGACGTTTTAACATGCATGAATCCAAGAAAGGACTCTTGCCTATGTCGCATGGTATAAGCCTATCTAAGGCTCAATCCCCTTCCACCCAGGATGAGAGGGATCGCATGAGTAAGATTCTATATGCATCTGCAATTGGATCTATCATGTATGCCATATTATGTACTCGACTAGATATCTCGTATGCTTTGAGCATGACGGCAGTGTACCGGCCCGATCCCGGTGAGAGTCACCGGAGTCTTTGTCAAGAACATCCTTAAGTACTTGAGAAGAACTAAGGATTCGTTTTTGGTATATGGAGCCGAAAAGGAACTAGTAGTAAAGGGTTACACCGATGCTAGCTTCCAAACCGATAAGGACGACTCCGGATCGCAATCGAGTTTTGTTTATTGCCCGAATGGTGGGCCGTGAGTGGAAGAGTTCAAAGCAGGAGACGATCGGCGATTCTACCACAGAGGGTGAGTATATTCTTGCCTCCAATGCAAGAAAGGAGGCCGTTTGGATTAGAAAGTTCATTATTGAGCTTGGTGTAGTTCCTAGCATTGTAGACCCAGTGGACCTCTATTGTGATAATAATGGAGCCATTACACAAGCTAAGGAGCCCAGATCTCACCAGCGATCCAAACATATACTTAGGCGCTTCCATCTCATTCGAGAAATCATCGATAGAGGAGATGTGAAGATATGCAGAGTACCAACAGATGATAATATTGCTGATCCACTGACGAAGCCTCTTGCACAACAGAAGCATGAGGGTCACACTAGGTCTTTAGGCATTAGAAATATGCTTGATTGGCTCTAGTGCAAGTGGGAGATTGTTGGTGCATGCCCTAGTGGCCAATACATTTTGTTTGTATTTACATACATTATATTATGTTATTTTATATGAGGCATTTCATTTATTGTGTTCTTTTTGGTAAACATAATAAAGTCCTTAGAATAGTAAGTTTGATACCATAGGACATCAAGTGGATGACTTGATCGTGAGATCCTATTGGATAAAACACTATTCTTAAATGTCCCTAGTCAAGTATTATTGTTAATTAGGACAACAATAATACATTGAGGCTAGTATGTGCGTAGACTGATGACCACATCTCACGGGTCATGGATATGAGATATCAAGTCTACACATGGATACATATTAAAGTAATGATGTATTGGACAGACCCGCCATGAGAACGCTACGTGGATCGTTACGTGAGTGTCATAAGCGATTCTCATAGTGATAATGGTGTATGTGGTCCTTTGACCTGAAATCACTACGATTCCTACATGAGGAGTTGTGTGTTTTAATGCCATCAAACGTCATCTGTAACAAGATGATTATAACGTTGGTTATTAGACATGCCGCAATACATGTGGAGGGATGTAAGTGACCTAGATGAGATTTGTCCCTCCTACATAACAGGAGCGATATCTTCGAGGCCCCTGATTGAGTGAGACTACGAAATGCATGGCCATGCTCAAATGAGTCAATATGAGATATTGATCTTATTTGTTATTACTGTGTCTACTCGGGAATCAGGAAACTGTAGATTGAACTAAACAAGGGTGACACGTTCTATGCCTTGTGTTCAATCTAGATATCTGGACAAAGGGACTAAACTACACGGAAACATTGGTCACAGATAGGTTATGTCAAATCACTGACATTCTCATTACTTGGGTAGCAGTGATGTGTTGTTAGATACCGCTCACTGTTTGTAATATTAAAATGAGATTTTAATATTACTACCAACGTCATGAGAACCTGTAGGGTCACACACTTAGAACAGATTAAATTAGAGTAATCAGAATCCAAGTTGGACTCGGATTCAACTGTGGGCCTAACTCATGACAGATGGGTTTAGGGTTGCACCACTTACCTTGCTACTGCTCACACTCACTTAAGGCAGCCACTGTTATAAATAGTACTGCTAAGGGGGCTGTACGAGGTTACATCACAACCCTAGCTGCACCTACAGAAAGTGAGTGAGAGATAGTAAGGTCTTCTTCTCCTCTCTTCGCAGCTAGCACTACAAAAATAGAGGTGTGACTCCTTTTGCAAGTCTGTTCGTGTGGATATCGCAGAAACATCGTCGCTATTACGGTGTTGGTGATTCACCTCGCTTGTGTCTATCACGCTTCAAGAGGTAAAAATTTAAAAACTCGGATTATGGATTTTTCGCATGGATCCTGTGAGGGAATTCTGTTATTTCGCTGCAAGACTTTGATCCGCAAATTCCCAAAACCATGGAGCTCTGAGTGTCAAGAAGTTTAATCAACCCTCCACCACTGCCTGAGCCACCAGATTTGAGCCCATATATAGAGGCTAGTGGGTTGTTCCTATAACACCCCAAAATTTATTTATTTTGTTATAAATATTCATTTTATAATATTTGTGATTTTCTAGAATTTTTCTAGATTTTTCTGAGAATGTGAAATATTTTAATATTATTCCTCGTTTTGCATGCAAACTGAACGGAGCTGGGAAAATGAAATATTTTTCCTAAAAACCTTGATCTGTGGAAACGTCGATGGGGGATCTTACTAAACCCGAGGCTAGACATGGTTTCTAAGGTTTTACATTTTTCGAGAAATCTTAACAGATAAAATAATAAATCGCTGTGTAGATTTCATCCGTCAGATAAATTAATACTGACTTCGGTTAACTGTAACAATTGTCTGCTAAATAATAACATGTATTAAAAACCTTATCTTATTATCCAAAATCTATTTTGTGTCAAATCCATTAGCTTTATTTTCAAAAGAAAGATTAAATTAATTTAAGCTTGCCATGGGAAGCTTCTTAGAAATTTCCCAACTAATTCATTTTCTCTCTCTTCCTTTCTCACTCTTCTCCATGGCAGAACACTCCTTGGGGAGTCAAAAGTGATCTTCTCACTTTATTACTTCACTCTCACATTTCTAAACACCAAAAACACTTATCACCTTTTTCCTTCTTCACTCTTCTCTTTTTCTTCCTTCTCCACAGGGCACACACACACATTGGAGACTATCTCCATTGTCTACTAAACCAATCACATTTCTTGTCTTCTTCCATCATTCCAAGACTACTCTCTTTTGTGGCCATCCTTTGATTCTTCTTCTTCTTCTTACATTATCCACCATTGAAGCTAAAGCTTGGAGCTTTGAGGTAAAGTCTTCAACTTTCTTCTATTTTCTTCTCATTTTCGTTTTTCTTGGTCACTTATGTGTCCAAGAACTCATCTTTCCGTGGTTTGAATGGACATTGTGAAAGTCACTCACATTAGTGTTTTCTTGAAGGAGGAAAACGAAAATCAAGAGCAAAAAGGAGTAGCACCTTTGTATTGTCTTCAATAGGTAAGAGAGAGATAATCCTATTCAACCAATCTTGGTAGTAAGGAGATGTCTTGTATGTTGTTGTTGATTGAGGGATCTATGTGTGGATTTCCCTCTTCATTATGTGTTTTTCTTTCTTCTTTTCACAATGGGGTATTTGGTTTGATTTGTATGAATTATTGATTTCCTTTATGTGATTTTGGATGCATGTTGGAGCTAATATGATGTTGAAAATGTTATGGATTGATTTGGTTTGAGTTTAGATGGCTAAAAGAACACTTTTCTGCAAGTTTATGTGTGGTAATCGATTACATAGTGCCTGTAATCGATTACCAAGCCCTTGGAGTTACAAAATCGTGATTCTGGGAATCACGTAATCGATTACATCCTGTCTGTAATCGATTACAGAGGTTCTGTCGAGCTGGTAATCGATTACCAGAGACATGTAATCGATTACCAGGATCCTAAAATGGGATTTTGAGCTAAAAATGATGAAAACATGGTTCCTTGTTCCTTGTAACTCAAACATAAATCTTAAAACACTAGATTCAAGAATTTTATTTCACTTAAATGTAATAGGATTATGTATCCATAACAATAATGGAGAAATGATTTTGAAAATGGAATTTTTGGATCCATAACATGGAAATTTCAGTATGTGTGAAATGATGGACATGAATATGTATTGATATTAGAAATTGTTTGATGCAATTGTGAGTTCTTATGTGGGACCAAGTTCTTGATGAAAGTATGACGTGTTAATATTGAAAATGGATATATAAGTCATTGTGATATGCTATGATAAATGCATCATTAATAAACATACATGATTGAACATTGTGTCGTCATGCATTTGTGTTGTCCATTGGACGTTGTTAGAAAGGCTGTGTATGCCTAGGAGTTTGAATAACACCTATGTGGGGGTGCGAATAGACTAAGCGTAGGTGTCATATGTTGTTGACCCTGGGGGCGTCAAGGTGTGGGTGTCTCACAATAGACAGTGGTAGCTCCACTAGGGCCGTGGGATAGACCAATGCGACACACCGACGATCCTGACTGAGACGCTGTCCTATATCGCGATCAACTGTTGAGGTGCCATATATAAGCCATTTGCGCAACTATTTTATGAGATGAAGCACACTGTTTTAAGGCTAACGAGATACTGGCATAACTCCTTGATCATTCACTCTGAAAATGTAATGTCTAGCTCCGTGGAGTAGAAATTTTTGGTACCCTTTTTGCATTGTGAATTGTCAGTCACATGATTCATTGAGCATAAGCATTTATAACTGTAAAACATGTTTAATATTATAATTGCGATAGTCATTTAATTCTTGAATTATGGATGCCTTTTATCTCTGTTAATAATATTTACTGTTATTAATTATTATTCTGTGTTTACTGTTGATTGCTATTGTTACTATAATTAATTGTATGAATTATGTTATATGTGGGCGTCCAGCGTCGTTCTGTTTTCTTCCTACCATTTTGGTACTGAAAGCTGGGTGTCTCACCTCTTTCTGTAATTCTTTTATTTTTGTATTATGGTTGGATCGTGTGATTTTGAGAAGACGTTCGTGAAGAAGATAAGAAAGCTCTTGAGTTTTCAGGTTTCGGGCTAGACTACGATTGAAGTGATTGAGGATGATGTCACACCCCTGCGGATTTTTGGGCTACACTCGGATCATCTTTCACGGAGGCCCTGACTGCTGGCACATTAATGTGCAAATGAACCATTGCATGTACCATGGGGAGCTGACAATATCCCTGGCTTGGGGTCATTATGACGCCCTTGTTGTAGATTTTCATACTTTTGTTTGGCTGGAGTTTTACATACCCGTTAGGGACATGTGGGCTGATATGTACTGTACCCCACATGATGACTCCTTTTTGTCCACTGCTCGGGCTCCTGCCCATTGCTCTGTTGCTCCGATGGATGTTTCTTCGGACAAAGAGGACCCCGAGGAGGACCCGGCTACGGTCCCTTCTCGTCAGTCATAGGAGCTAATACTATTGATAGCTACTGATGGCTAACTGTTTATCTTTTTGGGAAGCTTGATGTTTTGTTGTATATGCTGAGGTATATTTGTATATCTTTGGGTGGGTACATATTTTGCTTTTTGGTAAATGTTGGAATGTAATTAAACAGGCTTATATATATATATATATATATATATATATATATATATATATATATATATATATATATAAAATGTGTATGATTCATTTTACGTTGTTAAACTTTATTTATTGCAACTGTTTTATTTATGATTTCTATACGTAATGGACTCTAACTTAACTCTCTTAACGCCACTTGGCAATGATCTATAATCTTAACAAAAAAAATGGTGACATTTGTAAAGGAACTTAAATAACCATAAAATGAATCGGGACTACGAGTTTTAAAAACAATTACTATTTTTCGCAATTTAATTTATTTCGCTTTATGTTACAAATTATTATTATAGTTATAGTGCGACGTCCTTTCTTCGTGGCTACTTATAGAAAAAAGGGCGTTACAGTTCCCATTCGAGTCGCCATGGGTGCGCACTTGAGTGGTACACTGCATTGGATAAGTAGATTTGTTTCTGTGTGTAATTATCGTGAAGTGGGAAGAGGAAGAATGAGGGGTAGAATTAGAATTCTACAAAATGAACTCTTTTTATGATCTAATGGGCCAAGCCCAAATTAGTGGAGAGAAGAATTGGAAATTTGAGAATAGAAATTATGTTTTTGCAATAATGGGCCAAGCTCATCCCATTGAAAAAAAAAAAGAAAGAAGATCTTAACCTTGTGTTTGGATATTTTTTCATTAATGGAACAAAACGGAATAGGTGGGGATGGACCGAAAAAGAAAGTGAAGGAATAGAACATAGTTATCATTCTCTTTGTTTAGAAGTTTCATTAACGGAACCTCATTACCCATATATTCCTTCCATTTCACCTCAATTTTGGGGGGAACAAAAGTTGGGCATTTGAGGGAAAGAGAGGGGCAATGGTTCCCTATGTGTTCCATTCTCTTCCCATGTATTTTAAAACTCCCAAACAAGGGAAGTTATTTCCCTTCTCCTCATTCCCTTTCCCTTCTCCTCATTACCTATCATTCAAACATAGTGTAACCTTGTGTTTGGATTTTTTTCATTAATGGAATGAAACATAATAGGTGGGGATGGATCGGAATGGAACATAGTTACCATTCTCTTTGTTTGGAAGTTTCATTAATGGAACGAAACGAAATTTCATTATCCATGTGTTCCCCCTATTCCACCTCAATTTTGAGGTGAACAAAAGTTGGGCATTTGAGGGAAAGAGAGGGGAAATGGTTCCCTATGTGTTTTGTTCCTTTCCCATGTATTTTAAAACTCTCAAATAAGGAAAGTTATTTCCCTTTTTCTCATTCCCTTTCCCTTCTCCTTCCCCTCATTATATATTATCCAAACATAATGTAACCTTGTGTTTGGATGTTTTCTCATTAATAGAACGGAACGAAATAGGTGGGGATGGACTGGAAAGGAAAGGGAAGGAATGGAACATAGTTATCATTCTCTTTGTTTGGAAGTTTCATTAACGGAACGGAACGAAACTTCATTACCCATGTGTTCTCCTCATTCCACCTCAATTTTGAAGGGAACAAAAGTTGGGCATGTGAGGAAAAAAGAGGATAAATGGTTTCCTATGTGTTTCGTTCCCTTCCTATGTATTTTAAAACTTCCAAACAATGGAAGTTGTTTCTCTTTTCCTCATTCCCTTTCCCTTCCCCTCATTACATATCATCCAAACATAGTGTAAGAGAAAAATAATTAGGCTCAAACCAAGGAAATGGAAATCACCCAGGAATGATCCAGCCCAATAAAATCAATGTAAGGTACTTTTGTTCCTTATTGTCTTTTGTTGTGAGAATTGGTAAGGGTCAATGCGACCCTGGTGGAAGCTCTTTTACTTCGAGCGTGACTTGATCATTACGCTTCAAGCAATGGGACTCCAGTGGGAGCTTGCTTTTAGTTGTTATAGGACCCTTAGTAAACATTCACCTTGAGGACAAGGTGAATCATTTGGGGAGATTATTGTTAGGTAACCCACGGTTTACTAGAGTTAAGAAAAATAAAATGAGCATAAGGGAAATTTACCTAAGAAGGTTATGAAAAATGAACAAGTAGTTAGTGAAAGTGGAGAGAATAAAGAGGGTTAACAATTAGAATTTAACTAAGGGGTTATGAAAAATGAATAGGTAACTAGTGGAGAGGATAAATAAGAAAGTGGAGGAAGGAAGAAGACATCCAGTCATTTGAGAAAGAATTAGGGCCTTTGAGTAGGGAGAAAGCAAACCCTCAAAGATATGCAAGTGTTCTATCTTTCTTTTCTATTTTTGAGTGTATTCAAAAGAAATTTTTTTATTGTAAGGAGCTAGACTCATATTTCTTTCTCAGTAATACAAGTTCCTATCACATAATAATCAGGTAACATAAGAGGTTAAAAATCCATCACAAATGTGTTGGGGAGTGAGATGCCATGCTAGACAAGTATTCCACCGTAGAAAATAATTTTGTTCCAACATGTCCACAACTGTTTTTCTCCACGTGCTGTCAATGTGTCATATGTAACACCCCAAATTTTCCTATCTCTTAAACAATAATTTTGACAGTTAACAGAATTTTACTGTTTAGTAATTTCTGTGCACTGTAAAATTATTTTGTTTATTCTGTCAGCGTATTTGATTGTTTTGAGTGATTTACTTCGTGTCAGAAAAATAAAAATTTTTGGGCCGGAGAAAACTTTACGTAATTTAATTTTTACCGTTAGGTAATTATTTTACGTAATCTGATTTAATATTTGTGCATTTTATAATTTTTGTGATTTTTGTGGATGATTATGAATTTTTTTTACTGTATGTGGACCCAGCTGGTCCTATGTGGGCCCAAGTGACCTTACGTGAGCCCAGGTGGGTCCTACAAAGCAAAAATTTTTCTATGCATAAAAAAATTTGTACTGTTTAGACGGAGACAGAGGATCTTACTAAACCTGAATTCGGAAACAGTTTTAGAAAATTTTCTTGTACTGTGTTTTGTATTGTATTTAATTTATCGGATGATAAAAAAAATACAGTAAATATAATTTTGTGGGGTTTTAGCATATAAAAATAGAAATTATATTGCTAAGTCAACATTAGTGATTGTGGCAATTTTTTTGGTGGACCAATAGGAAATAAATCTAAGATTTGAAGACTTTAATATCAACCACCGATTTAATCAACGATAAAGATTTGATCTTGATTTAATCAACGGTGGAGATGGATCAATTATGACCATTGGATATGGATTTAATCAATGGTAGAGATTTGGTCTCAAAAAGTGACAAAGACCATTTATAACCATTGGATGAAGAATTAATCAAGGGTGGAGATTTGGTCTTGTAAAGTAACAAGGACCATTTATAACCATTGGATGTTAATTTAATCTATGGTAGAGATTTAGTCTTAAAAAGTGACAAAGACTAATTATGACCCTTGGATTAAAAGTAAGAAGGAGCAATCTTGACCCTTAATTTTGGAGACACATCTAATGGCTAGAATTTAAAGGAGAAAGATCCAATGACCTATATTAAGTCTTCTACCTAAAGCTAGATCTAAAATCTACCTAAATCCTAACCATTGAATTAATCAATGGCTAGAAAGGCTTCAAATAATAGCTTGAAAAAGATGACAACTACATGAATGCATTAGGAAGAGGGGGGACAGTTTTGAGCTTCATTTTGGAGCTAAAGAAAAACTTTATGTCATTCTTTGAGGTCTTGGTCAATTTATGCATCATTATTAACTATTATTGAGTACTTTGCATTCAAGGAGAATGCTTGGAGGGGGAGCACGGTTTTGGATGGCTTAAGACTATAGGAAAATGTTTCATGACCATTATCACTCATTATTGATCATTCTTGACCATTCCAAAAATCAAAAGTACTTAGAAAAATTTCTCTCCTTCTCCTTCTAGCATGGTTCAGCCATGACACCCAGGAACACCCTCCATCACTCAAAAATTTCATCCACACTAGTTTCTTGAATCCTTACCTTATTCTAAACAACTTTCATGTTGAAGGTTTCTTCAAAATCCAAAATCTAGTACTTCAAATCCAAGCTTCAAGTTTCTATCAAAAATCAAAAATCCATCTTTGTGTTTCAAGAGAAACCATTCGGTCAAGACCCCTAAAACCACTCTCCAATCTCTTTTAATTTCATCCAACCATAGATCTTGAATCTACATGATATTCTAAACAACTTTCATGTTAGAGACTTTCTCTAAATCATTCATCTTCATGGACTTTCTTCAAGAACCAAGTTATGGAGTATTTATGGTGAAGTGTAAGGAAACTTCATTTCTTCTCTCTTTTTCATAATCTAAACCATGTTTGATCCATGGTTTTCTTAATCAAGCTTAGTATACTAATTTTTATGTATTTTGTTTTGTATTTGAGAAGCTCTTGGTGATGAAGGACTTGGAAAAAGAAGCAAAACAAAGAGCTTTTGAGGATCTTCAAGAGGTAAGAGGGAGATCCATCTCACCAACCAAGCATGGTGGTGAGAGATGGTCTTATATTTGATGGATGTTGAATCCATGTGAGGATTCATATCCATGGTCATGTAATAATTTATATGTGTTTATGAGTTTTGATTAATTACTTATGCTTAATATGCTTTGCATGAGTTTATGATTTTGATGGTATGCTTATACTATGCATGATGATAATATGGCATGCTTTGAAATATATATATATATATATTGTGTATGTATGTGTATGCCATGATTTTGATGGTATGCTTATACTATGCATGATGATAATATGGCATGCTTTGAATATATATATATATATATATATATATATATATATATATATATATATATATATATATATATATTGTGTATGTATGTGTATGCCATGATTTGATAATGGAAAGAAAATTAATTTTGGTCCCAATGGCCAAGGAGAGCTACGGTTTTGATGCCCTTGATTAAGGTTCATGTTGAAATTTTTCAAAAACAAGGGAATTAATTTTTGATCCCTAGAACATGGTGAATTTCGGTTAAGACACCTCAAGATAGGTGTTCACAAAATTAATATTTTCTTGAATGATGAAAATGGATGTTTAGAAAAAGCAAGGAAAATAAATAAAGAGTTTATTTTTCAAAGAGTACATGAACACGGTTTTAGAAGGATTTTTATTGATTTATTTTGTGTAAAAAGTTTCCATGTGTTTTACAAAACATGAGATTTAAATGAAAATAGCAATGATAATTTTAAGGATTTGCAAAGAAAGTGAAAAAGGATTTGTAAAGAAAGTGAAAAAGGATTTGCAAAGAAAGTAAAAATGAATTTGAACAAATGGGTTTGGTTTTATAACCATTGGTATTTCGGTTTTGAAAACAAAATTTTAATGGTTTTGTTTGTGTAAAACCATATCAATTTAGAAGAAAAAATATTTGATGGCTTCAATGGCCAAAGACTCTACGATTTTTGGAGGTTGGAATAATTTTGATTTTATGAAACAAAGTAATTTTAAAGTAGAAACAAAATGTTTGAACAAAATGTTTTAGTATAAGGATTTGGAAAGGGAATCAGAGTGTTTTATCACTTGAGAAAATTTTGTAAACGAAAGACAAAGAGAGGTTGAAAATGTTTTAACTTCAATTTATTTTGAAGAGAATTGATTTTAAAATTGATTTGAGAAAAATGGAGTAGGAAATCGAGTCTTGTGTACATGCATAATCTGAACACTTATATCTGTATGATATATTAATTGAGGAATATTGGCTATGACAACTATTTTGAATACTTGGATTGATATGAGATTGGATGATGATAGTTGATTAATATTGAATATATTATTGTAAGTTTGGTATGATATCCCTGTATGATATTGTTGTTTGTGTTATCTCTGTGCTTCCATATTGGTATTGGCGTAGGTGATCTCACCTCTTTGTTATGTTGTTTTGTTGTGTCTGTACTGTTAAAATAAAATAATAGAAGGATCGAGTTGTCTTAGACATAACAGGCGATGGATACTCAGAGATTGATGAAAACATTGAAGAGTGGCTGTCTCAAGTTCGAAGGTGTTCTGAGTAGACAATGAGTAGAGTTCTGATACAACAAGTTGGATACAAGATAAGGAATGAGTATGTTAAGTTTTATCGTTAGTGTTATACCATGCTATTTAGTAGGACCCGTCATGGGGTTTGCTACTGTTAAAAAAAAAGAGTCTGTTAATTTTATATTTTTCTTTAAATTATGAAATATTAATTGGTGTCAATATTGTATATTAATCAGTTTAAATATATTTTCAGTAATACTTATGAATTTCAGTAAGTTTATGTTTCAGTAAAGAAAGAAATTTTAAATCCCATCTTTTTATAACTCAAACCTTGTGTGAACTTCTTTACAGATTTTGAGTCGGGAGTCAGACATGTGATACCCTAGGGAGGGTGTTACATTAGTTGGTATCAGAGCACGGTTTGAGTCTTTTGGGGTTTGTGGTTAGGTCTGTTTTGTTTGTGTTGTGTTCTCTGTGTTATTGTTTTCCGAAAGGAAACAATGCTATTTATAATGGATATCAGATCCATTGTATTTCAATCCGCACGCCTCGAGGAAAAAAAAAAGGAAATGGCTCAGGATAGTTATACTTGTGTAGAAATAGAACATGTTACTAGTAATGCAACTGCAACTACGGGAGCAACGGGAGCAATGTGGAAGGATAACTGCAGGAACAAAGGACCGCTGTTCAGTAGGAAAATGAAAGTTGAAGTTCAGGATCTGATGGAAGAGAATCAGTCTTGGAATATAAGATTTCGTAATTTTGGAACCTGGTGTTTTCTTAGGGATATTGGAAAAGTGATTGATTTCAACGGAAGATGTATTTACAACCATTGAGGAAACCAAAGACAGTAACTGATGTGAAAGAAGGTACTTAATGAAGGAATGTACGTCAAGAAAACAAACATTTATTTGAAATGGTTACATCTGGCTTCCATTTTATTTTGATTTGTCCATCTTTAAAGAAAAGAAATGACTCGTGATAGACGTATGCGTGTAGAAGCGAGACATAATGGTAGTGATATGACTGCAACTTTGGAAGTAATACAAACAGTGGCTGAAGCAATTATACAGCAAACTCAAAAGATTGTTCCGCAACAAGAATTGATTTCTTAAGCTAAGATTTTGTTAGAGTTAAATCAATCTCAGGATGAGAAACCCTGTAACATTGGACTATATTGGTTACAAAAAAGGGGAAATCGTAAAGTCAAGCGATTCCAACAGAAAACGTACTTGCAATCTCCAAGAAGTCAACAACAACAACAATCTTGTGAAGAAAGTACTAGTAATGACAGGTTTAGTTTGACTGTGACATCTGCACCGAAATGTAAGAAGTGTGGAAAGGGGCACTTAACGAAAGATTGTACGTTCAAGGAAATAATTTATTTTAAGTGCGGGAAGTTTGGAACACAATCTTTGAAAATAGAGTTCCAATGAAAACAGAGTTTTCTGTTAGTAAAATCTTGGGTAGTAGGGAAAGTCGTTGTTCTGAATGGAACGGGAGTGTTCGGAGCGGAAGATTTAAACAATGGAGATTGTGTCATTGGAGCTAATCCTATAAACCATACTGAATATTTCTGTGAATAACCTATTCCTTATGTAATATGATTGAGTAGATCAATTATATTTTAGAGTTATCCGTAATTCTCTGATTTGTTTATTTCTGTTTCTATTCTTAGCCGATCGAGCTACTTTTGTTATTCAAATATTGTTATAGATCAAATCTTTGTGTTAGTTTGATCTGTCATTCAAAATTTTTATGTAGGTTGATCTGTTTTCTAAACAGATATGATCTTTCAAAACTCAAAATTTTGTGTTAGTTTGATCTGTTTCATAAACAGACGTGATCTTTGAAAACGGATTGGTTATTTTTCAACCATATCCTATGAGATTGTCTCAATACAGCG
Organism: Ormosia emarginata; assembly: GCA_029884605.1. NCBI lineage: Eukaryota > Viridiplantae > Streptophyta > Magnoliopsida > Fabales > Fabaceae > Ormosia > Ormosia emarginata. The sequence continues at coordinate 3,665,638 of JAQQTP010000052.1, forward strand.
TTAGTGTTTCAAAAAAAAATTCATTCCTAAAAATCAGGCAAAATCAAATTCTTATTGAATATGTTGGTAACATATCAGATCATTTCGCTACCTTTTCTTCCTAAACCTCTATAATGTTCTTTCATATATTGCATTTGCAAGAAAGAATATTTTACAAGAGAGGATATTCTTATTTAAAATCCATGTCATAGTATTTGGTATATAATGCGGTTGAAAGGAGAACTCGGTTAGTGAGACGTTTCCTGTTAAAGAAGCTAAAGCTGGAGAATAAAGTGATATAAGGATAAGAAAATTTTAAGTAATATATTACATTAATTGGTATCAGAGAATTCATTCTTGAAGATCGAGTTACATTCAATTCTTTGCTGGATATGTTCGATAACATATTCGATTCGTTTTGTTCTTTTCCATGATGTTTTTTTTCATCTACTTCAATTGAAGGAATATCTTGCGAGAGAGAATATTCCTATTTATATCCAGGTCAAAGTATCAAAGTGGCGTAGTGGAAGCGTGGTGGATTCTTCAAAAATTGAAGAAGTCTGTCTATGAAAAAAGTTAAGACGGTAATGGAAAATCGTAGAAAAAAAAGTTATTAAGATATTTGTTTTATCAGGAGAAGTGAACAAGAGATAAGGAACTTTAAATGGTTTAGAATCGTTTGGAATAACGTAAGAGGTGAAACTACATGGGAACTGAAGAAAAGATAAAGGAATAATATCATTATTTATTCCGAGGGTGTGAAATCATGGTCATGAAATTTCGAGGACGAAATTTTCAGAAAAAAGGAGTATTGTAACACCCCAAATTTTCCTATCTCTTAAACAATAATTTTGACAGTTAACAGAATTTTACTATTTAGTAATTTTTGTGCACTGTAAAATTATTTTGTTTATTCCGTCAGCGTATTTGATTGTTTTGAGTGATTTACTTCGTGTCAGAAAAAAAAAATTCGGGCCAGAGAAAACTTTACATAATTTAATTTTTACCGTTAGGTAATTATTTTACGTAATCTGATTTAATATTTGTGCATTTTATAATTTTTATAATTTTTGTGGATGATTATGAATTTTTTTGATTGTATGTGGGCCCAGGTGGTCCTATGTGGGCCCAGGTGACCTTACGTGGGCCCAAGTGGGTCCCACAAAGCAAAAATTTTTCTACACATAGAAAAATTTGTACTGTTTAGACGGAGACAAGAGATCTTACTAAACTTGAATTCGGAAACTTTTTTAAAAATTTTCAGATCTTGTGTTTTATCTTGTATTTAATTTATCGGATGATAAAAAAATACAGTAAATATAATTTTGTGGGGTTTTAGCATATAAAAATAGAAATTATATTGCTAAGTCAACATTAGTGATTGTGGCAATTTTTTTGGTGGACCAATAGGAAATAAATCTAAGATTTGAAGACTTTAATATCAACCACCGATTTAATCAACGGTAAAGACTTGATCTTGATTTAATCAACGGTGGAGATGGATCAATTATGACCATTGGATATGGATTTAATCAATGGTAGAGATTTGGTCTCAAAAAGTGACAAAGACCATTTATGACCATTGGATGAAGAATTAATCAAGGGTGGAAATTTGGTCTTGTAAAGTAACAAGGACCATTTATAACCATTGGATGTTAATTTAATCTATGGTGGAGATTTAGTCTTAAAAAGTGACAAAGACTAATTATGACCCTTGGATTAAAAGTAAGAAGGAGCAATCTTGACCCTTAATTTTGGAGACACATCTAATGGCTAGAATTTAAAGGAGAAAGATCCAATGACCTATATTAAGTCTTCTACCTAAAGCTAGATCTAAAACCTACCTAAATCCTAACCATTGAATTAATCAATGGCTAGAAAGGCTTCAAATAATGGCTTGAAAAAGATGACAACTACATGAATGCATTAGGAAGAGGGGGGACGGTTTTGAGCTTCATTTTGGAGCTAAAGAAAAACTTTATGTCATTCTTTGAGGTCTTGGTCAATTTATGCATCATTATTAACTATTATTGAGTACTTTGCATTCAAGGAGAATGCTTGGAGGGGGGGCACAGTTTTGGATGGCTTAAGACCATAGGAAAATGTTTCATGACCATTATCACTCATTATTGATCATTCTTGACCATTCCAAAAATCAAAAGCACTTAGAAAAATTTCTCTCCTTCTCCTTCTAGCATGGTTCAGCCATGACACCCAAGAACACCCTCCATCACTCAAAAATTTCATCCAACCTAGTTTCTTAAATCCTTACCTTATTCTAAACAACTTTCATGTTGAAAGTTTCTTCAAAATCCAACATCTAGTACTTCAAATCCAAGCTTCAAGTTTCTATCAAAAATAAAAAATTCCATCTTTGTGTTTCAAGAGAAACCATTCGGTCAAGACCCCTAAAACCACTCTCCAATCTCTTTTAATTTCATCCAACCATAGATCTTGAATCTACATGATATTCTAAACATCTTTCATGTTGGAGACTTTCTCTAAATCATTCATCTTCATGGACTTTCTTCAAGATCCAAGTTATGGAGTATTTATGGTGAAGTGTAAGGAAACTTCATTTCTTCTCTCTTTTTCATAATCTAAACCATGTTTGATCCATGGTTTTCTTAATCAAGCTTAGTATACTAATTTTTATGTATTTTGTTTTGTATTTGAGAAGCTCTTGGTGATGAAGGACTTGGAAAAAGAAGCAAAACAAAGAGCTTTTGAGGATCTTCAAGAGGTAAGAGGGAGATCCATCTCACCAACCAAGCATGGTGGTGAGAGATGGTCTTATATTTGATGGATGTTGAATCCATGTGAGGATTCATATCCATGGTCATGTAATAATTTATATGTGTTTATGAGTTTTGATTAATTGCCTATGCTTAATATGCTTTGCATGAGTTTATGATTTTGATGGTATGCTTATACTATGCATGATGATAATATGGCATGCTTTGAATATATATATATATATATATATATATATATATATATATATATATATATATATATTGTGTATGTATGTGTATATATATATATATGTGTATGTACGTGTATGCCATGATTTGATAATGGAAAGAAAATTAATTTTGGTCCCAATGGCCAAGGAGAGCTACGGTTTTGATGCCCTTGATTAAGGTTCATGTTGAAATTTTTCAAAAACGAGGGAATTAATTTTTGATCCCTAGAACATGGTGAATTTCGGTTAAGACACCTCAAGATAGGTGTTCACAAAATTAATATTTTCTTGAATGATGAAAATAGATGTTTAGAAAAAGCAAGGAAAATAAATAAAGAGTTTATTTTTCAAAGAGTACATACATGAACACGGTTTTAGAAGGATTTTTATTGATTTATTTTGTGTAAAAAGTTTCCAAGTGTTTTACAAAACATGAGATTTAAATGAAAATAGCAATGATAATTTTAAGGATTTGCAAGAAAGTGAAAAAGGATTTGTAAAGAAAGTGAAAAAGGATTTGCAAAGAAAGTAAAAATGAATTTGAACAAATGGGTTTGGTTTTATAACCATTGGTATTTCGGTTTTGAAAACAAAATTTTAATGGTTTTGTTTGTGTAAAACCATATCAATTTAGAAGGAAAAATATTTGATGGCTTCAATGGCCAAAGACTCTACGGTTTTTGGAGGTTGGAATAATTTTGATTTTATGAAACAAAGTAATTTTAAAGTGGAAACAAAATGTTTGAACAAAATGTTTTAGTATAAGGATTTGGAAAGGGAATCAGAGTGTTTTATCACTTGAGAAAATTTTGTAAACGAAAGACAAAGAGAGGTTGAAAATGTTTTAACTTCAATTTATTTTGAAGAGAATTGATTTTAAAATTGATTTGAGAAAAATGGAGTAGGAAATCGAGTCTTGTGTACATGCATAATCTGAACACTTATATCTGTATGATATATTAATTGAGGAATATTGGCTATGACAACTGTTTTGAATACTTGGATTGATATGTGATTAGATGATGATAGTTGATTAATATTGAATATATTATTGTAAGTTTGGTATGATATCCCTGTATGATATTGTTGTTTGTGTTATCTCGTCTTTGCCATTATGTTGGTATTGCGTAGGTGATCTCACCTCTTTGTTATATTGTTTTGTTGTGTCTGTACTGTTAAAATAAAATAATAGAAGGATCGAGTTGTCTTAGACATAACGGACGATGGATACTCAGAGATTGATGAAAACATTGAAGAGTGGCTGTCTCAAGTTCGAAGGTGTTCGAGTAGACAAGGAGTAGAGTTCGATGCAAATGTTTGGATACAAGATAAGGAATGAGTATGTTAAGTTTTATCGTTAGTGTTATATCGAGTGTTATTTAGTAGGACCCGTCATGGGGTTTGCTACTGTTAAAAAAAAAAGAGTCTATTAATTTTATATTTCTCTTTAAATTGTGAAATATTAATTGGTGTCAATATTGTATATTAATCAGTTTAAATATATTTTCAATAATACTTATGAATTTCAGTAAGTTTATGTTTCAGTAAAGAAAGAAATTTTAAATCCCATCTTTTTATGACTCAAACCTTGTGTGAACTTCTTTACAGATTTTGAGTCGGGAGTCAGACATGTGATACCCTAGGGAGGTTGTTACATCATAGCTGTTTAAATGTCCAAAGGATTCAACGTGGCACATTGGAAAAATGATGTGCCAGTACTTCATACTTCACAGGTATATTATGGCCACCAAATCTACCCAACTTGAGTATTTTAGTCAGTCTCAGTAGCAATTTTAGGCTTGATAGTCACAAACTTAGCTTTATTTCAACTCCAAATGGTTTTTTTAATATTAGTGCACCAGCTAAGTTACTCCTTGTTGATTCTATTACTTATTTAACAATATTTGGTTGAATTTTCTGATTGATACAGCTCATTATTAAGGGAAATAAATCTTGGAAATGAACAATCTTCCACAAGGGAGATTTGTTGCTATATTATCCATATAAAACATGAAAGTGGACGTCAAAATGTCACACTGTCAACCTGATTCAGGTATCTGTTGACACTGCCTAATAGAGCATTTTTAACTACTGATCACTGATAAGTGAGCAGTTTACACCATGAATATATACAGTTCACATTTTAAGAAGGAAAGGCTAACTACTATCAAACTAGTAGAGAGAGTTGTAAGTGTAGCAGGTGGCAATAATGGATGAGACGCAGATGACCAGTGCAGGAAGTAGGGTGGTATTCAGGAGTTTACTTTCACCGAAATACCCAGAGATTGTTATTGTTCCATCTGCAATGACTCGAGCTAGAGTTCCGGCTTCTGTTGACAGCAATCCTCCATTAAAGGTTCCACGTGAAAGCCTTGATGACATCATTCTTGACAAAAGTGAAAGGTTCACTCCTGGATTGATCAAGCAAACAGAACGTGAGGCCATGTTCAAGGAGCAAATTTCACCTTCAGATTTTGGCACAAAATGTGAAACAATTTAAATGTTACACCAAGTCATTATCTAGCAAAGAATGATGATGCCAACAAATGGATCTAAAGCATTTTAAGATGAGAAGAAAAAGCACCATCCTGAAATTTAAGATTGTCACATAAATTAGACTAATCGGTTATAGCCAATGAAGGGCAATATAATTTATCAGTTTACTGTTAACTGATAAAACTACCCTTTTGTTTCTTCCTTCTTTTTTTCTTTTCTTCCTCAATAAGTGAGAAAAAAGCAATCTGTTTAATAGTTAATGGACGTAGATCATGTAACACTTGTAAGTTCTTATATAATCTTTAGGTGGATTTGGTGATATCATAACTAGGCCTTATTACGGTGGTTACAAACCTTGTACCTATTTTCATAGTCATCAGAATAATTGAAGTAGGGAAGTTTTCATGTGATGACGCAAAGTTGTCAAAAATCCTTCTACACGTGCCTGTTATATTTATTACTTTATTTAAATTTTTGGCCTTATATAATGAGAACAAATTACCTTCAAGAACTTCAGCAGACACAAATGTGATAAGGGCTGATCCAACATATTGAGTCACCGAATAAGGCTTCAATATATGGAAGCTTAGGAGTAGTCCAATGCAAACCATGATTTCTGATGCCAGTAGAACTTGCCTGCAAGTAGAAGCCAACCAGAAAGGAAAGATCAAATATGTGAGAAAATAAAAGAGAAAAAAGAGGTAAGACTCATCAAATTGAGATAGTCTACAAATGTGGCACAAACTCCTTTTTGAAATGTGCATTAACCCATGAGCAACTTGCAAGATTTCTTATAACAAATCCAAGCATAGAGCTTTTTAAGGATCAAAAAGAAAGTAACTGTTAAAAATGGGTATTTTAAGGATCACAAGGAATTGAAAGCCAGAGGTAGACACTTTGTAACACTAACTACAGTCTAAAGTGGTCCAATATAATTAAAGCAATAAAGCAATTCCTTGAGATTTAATACTACTAATATGTTTTATGAAGAGGACTGGTATTCTTTAATGGAATATGGTTCACTCTTAATACACTTTATAGTCACTAACAACAAAAAATGATTATTACAAATTAATTTTACTTTTGAGGATAACTTGTAAGACAAGATGTTTTAATAATACTTGAAGTTTTACCTTTCTTCAAACATGTTGCTGATGTAGTTTCCAACAACAATATTTACAGGAAGCACAGTAAGCCCAAGGCATGCAAGGAAAATGGCCACATTGCTGGTTGACCAAATGAAATAGTATTCAGTAATAAGGCTTGATTCAGCAAGCACAATCTCCATTGCATACTTGAGCATAAAATACACAAATAATTGAACCTGATAAAAATTTTCATAGTTAGTGCAAGATTGAATCAGAGTTCATACCAATATAGCTAAGATGACTACTTCAAATGGAAGAACGTTCACAACGGAAGAAGATATGTAGAAAAAATATATTTAAATTTTTTCTATCACCGGGACGGTCTAAAGTCTAAACATATATTTTCACCTATCTGACTGAGCCTTATACCTGATTTAAAGTTCAAAATTTCTTACTGTTAGTATATCATCTTTTGAAAGAAACTAATATTTTAGCTGGTAAGTGCAAAGCCTGTAATTTATGTTATGATTTTCCAACTTAATTAACATTCTAGTAGCCTGAAAAATTAGGGATTATTTCTTCATATGGTTCTCACTTCTTGCAGAATACTTGAAACTTCAAATGTGATATGAACAGTAAAACAGAGTAACTAATTTTTTTAAGATGTTATAGATGGAAGGAAGAAAGTACTAGTGAAGTGTGTAACTTGCATTAGAACAGAATTACTGAAAACTTATTAATTCTGCCAGCATAGAAGGTCATATTACAGACTTATTGCAATATAAAAGAAGACAATCTGCAGGTATACATAAACATTAATAAAAAGTGAAAAATAGAATCTGTTAAGATTTCTAAATCTTTTTTTCCAAAACCTTTCAATGCTGCCATGCATAAAGGTTATATCTTTTTTGACTGGGCACAAAAGTTATATCTAATCAATCAATAAGTATAGGAATACACAAATAGATAATTAATTGCAAGCAAAAAAACTCATAATAAGCTCCTCACCTTTACAGATGGTGTGAGTAACCTATATGCCATCACAATAGAAGTGACTGGTTTCTGAGTTTCTTCAGAACCTTCTTCAGCATCATCATTTTCTTCTTCTCCATCTTCATCCTGCTCCTTTGCTTCTGAATTCATTAGTAATGGTTGTCTATGCCCATTTTCTACTGCAACAAGTACTGCTGGTCCTATGCATTCAAGACAGAATGCAAAAAAAAGTAAGAATGAAGCACAAAATAAATTGCTGGCAGAGTGAGAGAAGTCGCACTTCATATGAGCTTTGTGCCACTACCTTGTGAGTTTAGCAAGATTGGAGACTGGATTTACTAGTATGGAATCCAAGAACTAAACTAAGTGGCATAGGATGCAGGAGAAAACACAATGTCAGCCTGCTTTACAGGAGAAAGTTCTGTGACACTAAACTATGAAGTTTACCAGATCTATATAAAGAAATAGTTGGATCACTTCAAATTGCTGCTTAACTTGATCCAACCTTCTTTAATGTGATGGATTTGTTTTTCTTTTTCTCTTTCAATGTGATGGAGACTGATATTCCAACATTGTGCCTGGGGATATCAAGTACATAGTACAACCATGAAGGTGAGGATTGAACAAAGAACCAGGAAGGAAATAGGAGAAATCACACAAACATTAAATAACTGAACTCAATTTCGATCAGTCTAATACTCTAATTAATGGAACTGCAGGGCCCGTGTGACTATAGAATCCTTGAAGGCCAAGGAGACAACTGTCGAAACTTGATACTAGTGGGAATAAGAAAGGTAAAATTCCGTATGATACCTAAACACTTTTAGCAAAATTTTCAGTTGTTCTTATTTATCTCCCACGATCTGAATGGAGGGAGATGTGTCAAGAAATGGAAGATACAATCATGATAAGAATAAAGTTAATCTCAGAGAATCATTTATTGAACTTTAATCTAACGGACAAAAAGAAGACCACTATGAATTTTATCATGTGAATGAAAAACAATGACCAACAGTATCCTTGGTGCATAGGCCTACTTCAAGCCAAACAGAAAGGTCTGACATTGATGCCTAAGGGAAGATAAAACAGAAACACGTAAGAGTTAAGATTGTAATATGTAACAGTTATTGGATGCTGGCAAGATCAATCCCCCAAATCTGGAAGAGAAAAGGACAACAAATAAAAAGTGGCTTCCATATAACAAAAACAACACAGGCAATCTCGCTGACATACCAGCATTTGCTTGATATGGCACAAGATTTCCTTCATTATTGTGAGTGGGTTCCTTGAAACAAATCCACAACCACAGTAGATAGACAAGCCATGCAAGAGCCATTACCCAGCCAGGTAGAGTGTCTTGGTTCATGGTGAACTTGTAAATCCTAAAATTAGTCTGTAATAAACAAGCAAGAGCTGGACCACAAGCCATTCCCAGAGCGCTTGCACTAACAAAACCTGCTGAAGCCTGCATCCGAAATTTCAATGGTACACAGTCACTGATATAACGCCTATTAACAGCTCTTGCGGAGCCTAACCTGAAATGTCAATATATTGAACCTCTTCAATAAAGTCAATTTAACAAAAGTTAGCAATTCCTTTTTAAAACAATCACGGCATTGTATATGCATCTACATTTTTCTTGTTTCAATTTCTTAACGGTCTAAACAATATTTCTGCTGAGGAATACTAGGATGCATATATAGTATACTTAAATTAATCTAACTGTAAGCAACGCTTTTCTGAGTCATAACATCTATAGTATCACATTTTACGTATTCAGTCAAGTAAGAAGATTGCATTTTTCTATTTTCACACTAATATGTTGCAGTAAAAGAAACATGTTTAGATAATGTAATGAGAAAAGAAGAATGGAAAACCTTACCCACTATGGGTGCAGGTTATGTACTTATATATGTAAGATGGGCTAGTAGTACAACCTACTATGAATAGTACACAACAATACAAATTAAAACACATACATAATATCTATTCTTAACACTCTCCCTCAAGTTGGATCATATATGTTAATCATGTCCAACCTATTACAAAGATAATTGACCCAATTCCCATTAAGAGCCTTTGTGAAGATGTCTGCTATCTGTTCATCAGTCCTAACATGCCCTATAGATATGAGTCCCTGCTGGATCTTCTCTCGAATGAAATGGTAGTCAGCTTCTATGTGCTTTGTCTGTTTATGAAAAACTGGTTTCGAGGCTATGTGAAGGGTAGCCTAGTTGTCACACCATAGTCTCATAGGTAAAGAAACCTTGAACCCAATCTCATCAAGTGAATGATAGACCCATAGTAATTCAAAAGAGGTTTGAGTCATTGCTCGATATTCGGACTCAACACTTGACCTTGCTTAACATTTTCTTTCTTACTTTTCTAAGAGATTAGATTTCCTCCAAGGAACACACAATACCCAGAAGTTGATCTCCGATCTATAGGACACCCAACCCAGTCTCCATCGAAATAACCTTCTAACCTGCAATGTCCATTATCTTTATAAAGAATCCCTCAACTTGGGGCTCTTTTCAAATATCTTAAGATATGCAATAACACATTCTGATGAGATTGTAGAGAAGATGACATGAATTGATTGGCTACACTTGCTGGGAAAGAGATATCTGGACATGTCACAGTAAGGTAGTTAAGTTTGCCCACCAATTTCCTGTACCTCTCGGGATCTGATAGTAGTTCTACATCATCAGCATTGAGTTTCATATTTGGAACCATCGGAGTACCACAAGGCTTCGTTCCCAACATGCCAACATCAAATAGTAAGTCAAGGACATATTTCCGTTGCGAGAGGAAAATGTCCTTTCTGCTTTTACTTACCTCAATTCCTAGGAAATATTTTAGAGTACCAAGATCATTTGTTTGAAATTTAGTTTGAAGGAAGCTCTTGAGTTCTGAGATGCCAGAGAAGTCACTGCCTGTTATCACTATATCGTCAATATACACCACCATGAGGATGCGTCCTCCCTCGGACTTTTTGTAGAAGACCGAGTGATCATAGCTACTCCTTTTCAAGCCAAAATTCACAACAACTTCACTCAATCTCCCAAACCAAGCCTGGGGGGGATTGTTTCAACCCATACAAGAAGCATCTTAGCAAACAAACTGGCCCAAATTCCCCCTGAGCAAGAAAGCCAGGTGGTTGCTCCATATAGACTTTCTCTTGTAAATTACCATGAAGAAAGGCGTTCTTAACATCAAGCTGGTGCAGGGGCCAGTGATGAGAGGCAGCCAACGAGATGAATAGGCGAACAGAGGCCAATTTGGCCACATGAGAGAAGGTCTTTGAGTAATCAACACCATAAGTCTGAGCATAACCCTTGCACCCAATAGCCTTTAAACGAGCAACAGTACCATCTGGATTGACTTTAACAGTGAACACCCACTTGAACCCAATAGCACGTTTACCAGAGGGAAGAAGAACGAGATTCCACGTCTGGTTATGTTCCAAAGCGAGCATTTCCTCCTCCATGGCATTGCGCCACCCATCATGAGACAGAGCCTTAGCAATAGTTTTGGGAACTGTGACAGCATCAAGAGAGACAACAAAGGATTAAGAGGAAGGGGAAAGATGCTCATAATGAATAAATGATGCAATAGGATGTTTAGTGACACAAGAACGTTTGCCTTTACGAAGGGCAATAGGAAGATCTAGAGTCGGATCTTGTGACGAAGAGGTGGATGGATGTGGTGTGTCTGCTGAAGAGCAATGTACATCCATGGGTGCAGCACCGGCGGAGGGAGCAGAAGTCCGGCGAATGTACACCTGTCAAATGGGCGGCTGAAGGGGAGGACAAGACGGAACGAGAACACCAAGGGAAGGAGTCGACGCAGAATCATGAGACCGAAGTGCTTGATAAACGAGAATTTCTTCATCTTCCTCAATCACCGGAGAAGGAGACTAAACAAAGAACAGAGCAGACTCAAAGAAGGTGACATCAGTAGACACAAGATACCGTCCCAAGTCAGGAGAGAAGCATCTGTACCCTTTCTGGTGGCAAGGATAACCCAAAGAGACACACTTAGGGACAGTTGGAGAGGATCAGCCACACCCGAACAAGCAACGAGCACCGGTTCTTGATCTGGACAGCACTCAAAGATGTATAGGCCGTTCTGCTCACGACCCCTACCAATCACCCTCTTCGTCCCAAGTTCCTGAAAGACACCATAATCAGGGAAAAAGTGAACACTACAATTAAGTGACTGAGTAATCTGACTAACAGAAAGTAAATTAAACGGGAATTGATTCAAACATAAGACTCGAGAAAGAGGGAGGGCAGAGGTGGAAGACGTAGTACCACTCCCAATGACAGGAGCAGCAGAACCGTCAGCTAAAGTAACACTAGAAAGATGAGGGGAAGGGGTAATGGATATAAGAGTACCTGTCTGTCCAGTCATGTGGTTGACCCAGTGCGAGAAAATGATGATAGACATGTAGTAGGATTACCTGTATGAGCAACAAAGGCAACAAAAAGAGATGGTGGAATGGACCGAGAGGCTTGAAACTGAGTGTACTGAGCAAACTCGTCTGCAGTCATCATAACAAGCCTGATTGATGGGTTGCTGGGAGGAATGCCTTCATCAGTCACAATATGAGCAAAATGTGGCTGATTGAACTAATTCTTCTACTAAAGTTTCCAACAAGTTTGCTTAATGTGACCAAGTTCCTTACAATAGCAACAAATAAGTGGTTCCCCAGGATCCCGTCCTCCACCTCCACTATCTCGTGGATCTCCAGTACCACGGCCACCATCTCATCCACCACGAGTGCCACCACGACCACCACGGGAACTTTCCCATTGAGAACTAGAACTCACCAAAGCAGAGGCCTCGCTCAAAGCTAAGGGATGGGACTTAGAAAGCTCTCAAGCATCCCAGAGGAGGCGAAAGTATACCTTTTTCAGGGTCAGACTACCAAAACCAGTCAAAATCTGAGATAGGGCCGCACCAAATTCACCACGCAACCCTGACAAAAAACGCATCACTGCCAATTGCTCCCTCTGAGCCTACATCTCCTGCACATATGAAGTGATAGGTAACAATGTGTTAATTCTTCAAATAGGGGTTTGAAGCCTGTATAATAGTCACTAAGAGATTCATCCTTCTGATTGGCACGATACAGATCCTGTGTCTTCGTATATAAGAGGGATAAATCATCAGCACTTGAGAACAAAGAGTGAAGGTACTGTCGTAATTCCTTGATAGTAATGCAATGGGTGGTAATATCATCAACCCGAGAATCCAGGGTCTTCTGAATCAGTGAATACAATCGCATATCTTCTCGAATCCACAAATCCTTAGTTGTTTCATCCTGCAGACTATCTTGGGTGAAATGGTATTCCTTACTGTGACCTTTCAAGTACATCAAAATTGTCTTCTTCCACTGAGGTTAGTTAGCACCATCACCATCAAGCTTTCGGTCAGTAATTTTGGTGTTTGAGGGAATCACCTCAGCCAGAACATTAGTGGAGGTGGTGTCAGAAGCTCCACTCGTGCTGCGCAGCGGAAGTGTGGTGGGCCTATAACCCACAGGTCCCTGGATCGAAACCTAGCTCTGATACCATGTAATGAGAAAAGAAGAATGGAAAACCTTACCCACTATAGGTGCAGGTTATGTATTTATATATGTAAGATGGGCTAGCAGTACAACCTACTACGAATAGTACACAACAGTACAAATTAAAACACATACATAATATCTACTCTTAATAGATAATAAAATAAAAAAGACCTGCTATCAGAATATAGCTAAGTCACATAAGTATGTTGTCATTTAAAAAAATTATGTACTTCTTAGAAATGTTTCATTTGATTAAACAAGAGGGTATATTTTCGGCACACTATGCCCCCAGAATATAACAATGTTACCTATGTATATTTTCATTTAAAACGTGCATACTTTTTTAAAAGTTTTGCATTTGCTTACCAATTAATCAAGAGGGTAAGTATATAATGGACTGTGCCTCTGATATATGATATCTAGCTACAAAGGTCACATAAGAATACCTGAAAATGACCTTAGTCATACTTTTATTAATGCTTTCATAGTGTTTGATGTACATATGGGGGCTTGTTTTAAAGCCTATAGCACCATGTTTGAGCAAAAAGTTGTATATGTAAATATCTTAGGTCAATCGGATATAGCTGACTCTCTGAAATCTAAGACTCTAAGTCATGCTACACTATCTTATGACAGAATATACCAGAATCTCAAGTAGCTATACTTTACTAACTACTAAGATGAGCCCAGTTGATCAACTGGCTGTAAGTATTATATGTAAACTGTCTTTTGCTAGTGAGCAAACAGCATATAAGTTTTCCATATGAAAAATCTGAAACATTGAGAGTGACAGGAAATAGCTTACCCACAGAAAAGACGTCCCACAAGAAGAACTGATATTGAATTCAGATCATAAGCCAATGCATACAAGGTGTTCCCCACAAGAAGAACAATGCTACTGAATATGAGTGGCCTTAGATATGATCTATTTGACCATGCACTGAAATAAACTGAAGAAAACACCTGTGCAACAGCCATTGACCCAATGATCACACCACACACAGATGCTGCAGCTCCAAGGTTCAAAGAGTAGTTGTCTGCAGTCGGAACAATAATGTACGTGTTGACCATATACAAAAATGTGTTTGCCAAGTTCAAAAGAAGTGACATAAAATGATATCTTTCATCAACAATATGATCTTCAGATGGAGATGGTAGCTCCTCTGGCATGATAAATGCATGTCTTCCCAAAAACCGGAGGAAATTTGTTGAGTTTGATAACCTGTCTACAGCTAATTTGATAGAATCAAGAACAGGATCCTGCAAGAGAAGTCAGGAGACTGTCATCAAGTATTGCAAAAAATACTTGAGATGTTATGAATTGTAAAACAAGCTAATGTTGTGAAAACCCACTTGCAATTATTAACCAAAATTTTCAAAATTAAAAAAAAAAGAAAAGCCTCTAAAAACCAAACTGTATGGTCTATGCTGCCAGTCTCAAACTTCATAGGGATTAAAATTACTTTTATTTTTATTATTGGTCACATTGGAGGTCTTGTAGGACTGTGAAAGGGGAAAGGAAGGGAAAAGGAGCAGGTCATGGATCAAACTTATGACATCAAGGATCAAACACATCATGGTAAGGACCATAGTCAGTGCCGTGTTCGTTATTGTTCACTGGCTAATTTACGCATTGTCTTTCACAAGAAAAGTGGTAAATCTCGGTTAAAGATTCCATATAATTCTGGCCTTCATATTTATTTCTCAATATTCATAAACCAGAATTTAAATTGATATTACAGAACCCATAATATAGCCATGATGACCAAGTGCAGATCATGTCAGACACTCAGACTTCCTATGAATCTGATAATGTTATATTCCTAAACCAATCCACTATTTATAAGACACCTGACCACCAGGTGGTCTGAGGTCTTGCATGTAACCTTTAAATCTTGGTTGCAGCCAATAAAAAAATTCAAGTCAGTAATGCTAGAACATGTATGTGCGTGTTTGGGATAGCTGTGAAAATTAGATTATTTTAATAATCGATTATTATATAAAAACTTTTTGTTATAATCGATTATAAGAAACAAGTTTTATGTTTGGATATATTAGCTAAAAAGCGATTTTAAACTAATCTGTTTCGTTTGGATGGTATAAAAAAGAATCGTTTTTATGCATTAAATTACCAAAATAGGTATAGAATAATTAAAAAAATTATTTGATTGATTAAAAAAGTTATTTGATTGAGGACAAAATAGTATTTACATATCACTGTTGGGAATAATCACAGTAGCTTTTCTTCATACAGCTCAAATTTTTGCTTTTTATTTTAAGCTGTTACCGTACAACATTTGCCCATCAACAACTTTTTTTTCCTCTCCCAAACACTAGCCATTATTGTAGCAACAGCTTTTATTGAAAAAAAAAGCTGTTAGCTACCCCAAATAATCTGAAACAAACAGGATTTCAAAGTTGCAGGGAAATTATAGTTTTAGGGAAATTATAGTTACCAACAATTGCAACTTAAATTTCAAATTTCAGTGTATCAGTACTTCAGAGGTTGAGGGGTTAGCATTATCATGCATATAATGGATCAAGAACAAACCTTATGAGCATAAGAAGGCTGGTCATATATTGAAATGTAGCTTCCTTGACACTGTTGTAAATCCTGAAGGTCTGCAAGACTATCAGATAAGACTCCAACAACAGCCCCAATGCCCTGCAAAGAAGCTATTACATGATATTGCTTCAAAGAAACAAAGAGCACATATAAAGAAAAAAGAATCCGTCTTACATTTTGTAACATTAGCGTTGCAAAATTAAACAAGATAATAGATCAGCTTCAAATGAGTTGAAGTAAAATTTGAAAAATGTGGTACTCAGGGTTAGAAACATTACCACATGCCTGAAAACCTGCCTTAACTGGGAATAAGGATGATTTGCACGTGTCTTGACATAATAGTCTGTGAATTTATAGCCAAGCCGCTTATCAAACTTCTTCAAGATCTTTCTCAAACCAATAGCATTCATTTCCACAAAATAAAGAAGCCTTAAAAGATCTCGTCCAACATCTCTATATGCTTCTTGGAGTTCAGGTATGTTTAAACTATTTGGCTGCTGTGAAAGAGTGTGGTGCTCTTGGCCAATATCGGACAGCCTATGTGCAAGTACTCCTTGTTGTTCAAGCAGAAATAGAACAATTTTTTCCATCTGAAATTCAAGAGCAAGGAAAGATTATTTATGATTTGTTGGTTGTTATATGGATAAGATATGATTAATAAAACTTTTATGCTAAAACTTCAGTTAATTTTGAGTAAGATTTTGCTCACACACACGCTCTGTGCCTCTTCCCTCCCATTCTTGTAGAAGAAGTACCCTAGAGTACAAGTTCTATACATGGAAAATTGACAAATTGAGGGAATATCAGAAGAGGGCATATATGTATTATACATGGGGAGTTTCAGTTTTGGTTTAGTTTTCCTCATGTACTTGTTTTCTTATCTTCAATGATAAATATCTATCTTCTAATTAAAAAAGTACTATATTAAGGTATACAATATTTGTTTCCTATTATATAACAATGATAAAAACATGTCATGTGTGGTTATCCTAAAGCATCTTTAGTAGTAGATATGAGTTGGAGAATGACATGAAGCAGCATTGTGACCGGATCACTTCCTGTTTGACATATGCAAGAAAGCAAAAAGATGGGATGAACTTTTCGATACAAAGTGGAATATGTATTCAAAAACATCCCATACTAAAAAGACCATAAGCCAAATGAAATATTTTAATATTCTATTTACTAGTCACATAAGTGGGAATATGTAAGTGTAGATGCAGTTGCCTGATTGTCTAGCAGCATTGAGAAGTCTCTGAGAACATTATGGTGATTTTGGGCTCCAAACTCAATTTGTTCTATGTATCTCTTGACTTTCCTCTTCATTAACTTATAGTTGATGTAATATCTGAAAAATTTAAAGCATGTATTACATGAATTAAAACAATCATTTCTCACTTTGGTGCAAGTATTATTACCACCATTAAATGAAAAAAGGATGAAAATCTGATGCACAAAAGAAAAAAAAAATGAAATTTAAAATGTTAGTTAAATTAAAATTTCAACAATATTGTTCATTAATCATGCCAAAAAAAAATGAATAAGAAAGAATAATATAAAATTATCTTTATTTCTCTCCATCATACTTATTTAGAGTTGATTGGTTCAGAGCAAGAGTGTAGATGTTTTTATTGCCTTTATTCCTCAAAAGCCCAGTATTTAGATGCTTCTTGTTAATAAGAATACTGAAGGCTAGAGCTACCTCAGATTAACAATTCTTTTATTGTTTGCCAGTCCCAGAAATTGAAGACAAGAAGATGTTTTATGAAAACTAGCTGTAAAACTTGGTCCTGAGAAGTGCTGGTGAGCCAGACTGTCACACAGAACACAGAAACATGCATGCAATGAATAAAGAAATAGTGCAAATCCTATAAAGAATTATGTTAAATTATATTTGAAAATACTAATAAGAAGGCAGAGATCTCAATAGAAAGTCAAGGAAGTATATTCCATGAACTTTCAAAATGAGAGAAAAGAAAGAAAGAAAAGAAAGAAAGAATGAGAAAAAAAAACTTATTGGGATATTGAGTTCTGTCAAGATGGTGCAGACTAGTGAAGGCATGGAATTTGGTCTCAGTCAAATGTACCCTTTCCATTCTTGAATTTGTGCTTCTCTCAACTTCTTGCCGAAGCCAACCATATTTCAGTAAGAAAGATCTGTGCACTGTATCAAACCAAAAACAAGAGGCAAGAGTCATACAAAGCTACATAACAACAATTTCAAGTAATTCAAGCATTATGAAGCTGTTGAAATAGAAGCAGAAACCTGATAATAACAGCAGTAGTAACTCTCTTTCCTCTTGGAGGTCAATAATTCAATTGGCAGACAAGAAAAGAAAGGACGACTTTAAAGGCAATAATATCATAGATTTTGGTAGCTGAAACCAAAATGGTTTAGCTCAATTAAGAATACTTTTGAGAAAAGAAAGAAAATTTTTAAAAAAATAAAAATAAAAATAAAAAAAAGACAAAAGAAACATACTGAACTTAACAATAAGGGAAGAAACACAACATTAACACAAATGAAGTAAATAAATTAAATTAAAACGTCTGATTTTCTCCATTATTGTTTTCTTTGCACAATAATATCTTTTTTTCCGCCCCTTTAATCATCCACATTTCCTTCCAATGAAAATCGTTATCAGGGTAAAGAAAAAAAGTGCAGACACTGCAAAACACAAAAATCACATGTTGAATTGCCAGACACAGAAGAAAATCAGCATTAAATTCAAAACCCAAAACAGAAATGGTTTTGTGGGGGAAAACATTAATCCTGCACAGTTGATGATTTCCAAAACTAAATGATTCCCCAAGAAAGTAAAGAAACCAATAACCAATACCAAGTTCAAATTCTTGAAACACCTTTCTGTACTAAATACTGTCCATGTCACTGTCAGGGACATGGCTCTCATGGCTGTCAACTTTCTTCAGCAACAACAACATAGCATAGTACATAAACAATTCAGAAATGGTCCCATGACAAACTACGAAAATAAGGGTGAAGGGTATTTGATTCTAAAAGATTGAGGCAGACGAGGCAGACGAGGCAACGTGGAACTCTAACACCCTTCTCTATAGATGTTTGGACGCAACACACGAGTTTATAGTACATAAACAATTCAGAAACTCAAGGTCCCGTGACAAACTATGAAAATATGGGTGAAGGGTGTGCGATTCCAAAAGATTAAGCAAGTGATGTGAGACTCTAACACTTCCCTCTACATATGAACGGAACAGGCGAGCATAGTAGAATAAGCGACGGAAAATCCTAATGGAATAAGCTAGGGAGATGAGATCTTGATTATGATACTATGTAAAATTTTAACTTAAAACTAATTAGTATCAAGTATAGTGATTGAATATATATATAAATCGTAACTAGAAGATACGCAATGTGAGACTGTAAGAAAGAGTAATTGCATTGCATGCCACTGAGAAAGGGTACAAATGAGAATTACAAAAGAGAGTGGTGATGAATGTAGAGCGGAAGTTTGGCACAGTGTGAAGGAGGAGTAACCAAGTTACGAGAGAACGGGTATATAGGCACACGTGATCTTCTGTCCTTGAGGGGTGGATGTTAACCATCCCGCTAAGTAGGAGCAGGGACTGTCTTACAAGCTTACACCGAGGCACCAACCAAAGTAGAGACAAATCCTACCGTTATATGCCACACCCCATTTTCCATCGGGAGAGAGCATCAAGGTCAGTAAAGCCTAGACACACTTACTTATGTAGCACAATTTTCGCTATGTGAGGTTAAAGGATGTTTATCAAACATGTTCCTAACAAAGATGTATTTTAAGATTTAATAAAACTTGCCTAAATATTGTGAGGAGGGAACTCCCACCAACTTCATTTAATTTATTGTCATATTTTATTTTTAATCTTATTTAATTTTATTTAATTGAATTAATGGACATATGATAATAAAATAAATTAAATTAAGAGAATTCTCTCCTCCTAATATTGGAGCCAAATTTTATTCTTTAAGATTTTTTTCTCTTTTCATCCAAAATGTCTCCCATGCTCCTTTGTTAATATATATTTGTTTACATCTTTTTAGTTTAATGGTATCACTAAAAGAGTATGACCTTTTTTTAATTTATGATTAAGTTCATGATCCTTAAATTGTATTTAACATGAGATTTCTTTTACGTAAAGGTCAATAATTTTACCGAAGTTAAATCACAATAGTGGGCCTATCGATAAGTCTCAACCCAAAAACTTAACAATCCTGTTTTTTTAACATTACTTATATTTTACCACATTTTACACTACTTTTTGTTTATTTTGTAAAATTCTTAAAGTCTAGTAATAAGTAATTTAATATAATATAATAATTATATTTAGATTAAGTAATAACCATTCAAATTTTTACAATGAACTTTATTTAAAAAATAGTCTTTCATTTACTTTGTAATAATTTTCAAGTTTAGTAGTAAGTAACTTAATATAAAATTCTATTTACTTTTACTTTTACTTTAAGTAATAACTCTTTTAGAACTTTAAATAAATTTTTTCCCAAAATATAAAATATTTCACTTATTTTATAAATACCTTAACATCTCCTAGTAATTAACTTGATATCGATGATAATTACTTTTTAAGTTAGGTAATAACTGATTTGAACCCATCAAATAAACATCCAAAAATTATTCTTTTATTCACTTTGTAAAAACCTTAAATCTTAGTATTAAGTATTTTTAATATAAGAAGGTAATTACTTTCAAGTTAGATAATAACTCATTCAAAACCTTCCAATAAACTTTCTCCTAAAAAACTAATCTCTTTAACTTATTTTATAAATACATTAGCAACAAGTAATTAACTTAATATCAGGTAATAATTACTGTTAGATTAGATGGTAATATCAAGTGATGTTAAAATTAATGTAAAAAAAGTGGTACATGATAAATATTTTTCAAAACTTTGTGTACTAAATTCATGAGTTCTTTTACTTAGAAAGTCTTCCCTTTATTTATTCTTCTTTAATATAAGACTTCTTTTACTCATATATCCACTTAAAACTCACTTGAATTCCCAACAACAATCTCATGTTTGACAAATTTCGTATGCATGGGTAATTCTTTGCATTTCACATTGTAAAATAATTATTTTCTTAATTACTTATTTGAGCCTTTGTCGTTGAAATTATGAATGTAATTTATTTAAAAACCTTCCATGACAATTGATCTATTTTTTCAATGAACTAATGTTAATTAGTAGAGTAAACCTCCATGTACATAGTATCATAATTCATAACTCTACACATACAAATTGAATAACTCTGCTTTTTGTATTGTTGATCTATTATATATAATTTACTAAATTAATAATGGCACAAAATAAGAACCGTAATTTTTGTTGCAATAGAAAAAAAAAATATCTGAAGCTTTTGTCTTTTCCTAACCCTTGTTTTTTTTTTTTTCCTGGAACCTCCCAACCATTTGGTTTGCAAACTAATAACTATATACGTAGAACAAGTATACAATTAGGTGTCATTAAAATATCTGCGCAAGTGAATATTAGTGCAAAAGTTATTTATAATTATTACAACATATATGCATATATACAAAATTATGCTTTTCAAAAGTATATGCAAGATTCAGATAAAAAAAAAAAAGTATATATGCAAGACAAAACAAAACTGATACTTTCAACAACAACAGCAAAAAAAAAAAAAATGGTACCACAAAGTTTGTTCAAGGGGCTTATCCGCCTGTTGGGATTATGTATAGCTAAATTTTCAAAAATCAAATACGAAATAAAATTGTGGACAAAGAAATAACATAATATATCACTGATGTGAGACAATAACTAAAATAGTACTTTGTGATTAATCAGTGGCCCAATTACTCTTTAATTAGTAAAGAAGTTATAATTCCTAATCTGAGGCAGAAAGTTCTTTGCATGTATAAATCGTATAACAATTAGTTTTCCTTATATGGATTTATATAATCATCTTTTTCTTGTTTATGCTTCTTGCCTACCTCTTTCTGTCAAAGTCATGTCCACTTGTTGATAATAAGAACCAAAGGAATCCATATTGGAGACAAATATAACAACATTAACTAGAACAAGGGTAGAGATTAAAACAAAATGAAACTTCTCAGAGAGACTGCGGGAGAGAGGCCTGAGTTTCAGACTGTCAAGAGACTCAAAGTGTCACTTGAACAATGACATTACACTCATGAACATGGCTTATGGCTACAACTTACAAGATGCATCCTTGAAACTGTTGGGAGTGAAATCAATCAGCAGCAAAAACATCAACTGGAGTAGCTAAGTTTCACATGATCAGAGGCCAGTTCCTTTTTAAAGATGTTATGGCTGCTATAAGGATCATAGGATTCTTAAAGTGTATTTATAATTTTGTCAATGAAGTAGAAAATGAAAGGGGAAAAAAAAAACACATACCATGAGTGGAACGCTTTTGCTTTAATGCTTTAGGCCTCTTTGAGTTTTGAGAGCAGCAGAGCTCAATGCTGCAAAACCTAGTTGGAAACAGAATAGAAAGTCTACTACCAAATGCATGTGGTAATGTTCACAAACATGTCAGAAGCTCCGGGATATATAACACTGTGAGTGGCTTGACAGCCAACTAAACCAAGTTTAGAGGCCAAACTCACCCACTGTATACAGCACTCTCTTGGCTTTTAGAAAAGCAAAAGGCCACATCCACATGCTAATCCAAAAATCTATTGATTTTTTTTTTTTTTTGGGGGTACAAATCTATTGAATTTATATCATGGTAAAAACCACCATGATGATTTTATAATAGTAGATTACCAAACTTTTTGATGAGTAGTGGGCAAGTTTTGTCCTGAGTTCAAAAGTGACTTTAAGATGATTAGGACATGCAGCTTAGTTCTTTTAATTATTTTCCTCCATAATTGTTGATAATTAACAGTCGTATATATTCCTCTCCCTGTTATGACTATTTTATATAACCCAACTTTTGACAAACTAATATAGTACCTTTCGAAGATAAACACTACTATCCTAAAAGGCCTATGAAAAAGTTAAAGAGAAATTACAGTTTTATAAATGTTTATAAAAATGTGGTAAAAAAACACTTCAAAATTTCCAAGCTATAAAAGGTGTCGATTATAATCTAAAGCTACAAGAGATGTTTCAGGTTTTTCAACATCTAATAAGATACTGCCTTAAATTGTAATATACTAAAAGGACACAACAAATTCTATTGTAGGTCAATTTAGTGGCAGATACGAAGTGTCCCTGTCTACTGTATCCATTTCACATGCCTATTATTATTTTTTAATCCATAATTTGTACGGTCCACAAAGAATATTCTCCCCTATCCATATCACAATGATGAATAATATACATGGTCTCCCTTTTTCCCACTATTTCTTTGTTTCAGTATTCTTTAAACTATAAATGTGGGTCACTGAGACATAGATAAGAGTGTGCAAGCTGATGTGTTGCATAGATGTGATTCGTGAATGAAAAGTTTGCGAAAAGGAAGTGCCAAACTCCAAGTGTGGTAGTAAAGAAAGTATTAACATAAGCCATGTAAATTGTCTGATTTTACAGTATGATATCTGGTAGGCAGCTGATTTTAATCAATTTTTTCTTTTCTTTTCCTAGAATCAGTGAGAAAATGAAAGACTCATATTTTGGTTTTTCTAATTTGACTTTTCAAGGATCAAGGTCTTCTATTGGACCTAAAGGGTCTATGATATGCAAGATAAAGGCAAATAAGTGGCGCTTTCGGACCTAACTTTGTTTGTGTGGAAGGACTTGTTTTATCAGGCAACTCTTTGTTCTCGAGAGATTTAACTTTAATTTTACTGAAAGACTTAAAAATTCTGGCTGGGAATGAGATACCAGAGACCAATTTCTTTCATTTCTAGTTCTTAGTTCCTAGATTCAGCCTTTAGATTGTAAGTTTTGCTTCAAGTTTATATTTCAGAATCATTTTATCGTGGATAATCCAGGTTCTGATTCAATTCCACGTTCTTCATTTCAATATTTCACTTATTTTCTGTTTTAATCATTAATTGATAGATTTCACCGACATAGTATTGAACATTTACACAAATATCTCATCAGTATCACGAAGTCGATTGGCAATCCTGAGGTTGTCGCATAGGTGAAACAACATAATTGATATAAAAATAATTTTTTTCGATTTACAAAAGAAATATTAACAAATAAAATATTTTAAGATTTATTTGTTAATATATATTTTTTTGTAAATTTAAAAAAATTATTTTTATACCAATAAATGTCTCACAATATTTTATTTCTTGAAGTATGAAAGAAGTAAATATTAGATTATTCAAATTACATTTTTCAATTTTTCTGATTTGATTTGATTGATTTTAGATAGAAAAGATTTTACTCTTTTTGCATTAGATCTTGTCATATGAAAAGATATTGGAGGGAAAAGATTTTGAAAAAATGCCCTGTAACATCTTCTAAAATATGTTAAACTTGTAAATGGTTACAGAAATAATTTAATACTTACTTAACATGCTTGTTCAATTTTGTGATAATTTGAATTATTTTAAGCATTTTGTTGCAAATCCAAAAGGTATAAAGTAACTTAAAATGATCTAGATATTAGCATAAATAACTTAGTTAATGAAAATAGATGTAGATAATTTATTTCTAAATCACAAATGTGTAAATTGTATGTGGTTAAAATTTGAGAATAATCAGAATTAGTTTAGTATTTTTAAGCATACTAGTTATATGTTTTAATGCTAGATTGATTAGTCACAGATATGAAAAATGATAGATTTTGTGCAACAAGATTTTTTATGAATCTTATCATTTATTTTAAACTTGTTGAAAGTGAAAAAACTTGATTTGGTACAAATTGGGTGTTCTTAGTAGAATAATGTTACCTGCAAAGTATCTAAGTTCCTAAGTCTTCCACGGCTGAAACCAGCCTTCTTTGTTGACTTTCTTTGGATATTTTCTTTTTGATTTCACTCATTCTCTCTTTCTCTCCATGGTTCAATAGAAGGCACAAGAGGAAAGGAAGTGAAAGGGGAGAAACAAAGAGAAAAGGAAGAAAGGAAGAGCAAAGGGAAAGGAACGGCATAGTAGGAGCTTCCATAACCAAAGGTTGGTCATCTTTATCTCAGCTGCAAGAGGTAGGGGTTCTTATTTCTTATCTCTAAACCCCATCTTTCTTTTCTTCATGGTTGTGATGCATGTTGAGATATAGAAAGGAAATAGGTTTTAGGTGTTTTTTCTATGGTTTGGGATGTTGGAATTGGTTGAGGACTTGTTTGATGTCCCAAACTAAGTTAGAATGTGTTTGTAGGTTGTTTGAAACTTGGTTGCAGCCTTAGAACCTCATATCCATGAGTTGAGAAGATAGATGTTGTGAATGGATGATTGAACCATTTGCTTTGAGGTGATGTGTGGATAGGTTGTATGATAGTTTCTCTCAGCTTAGGGACCTTTAATGGAGTTGGAGAACTCTTAAAACTTGATTCCAGGTGTTAAGACCTAGTTTGGAAACCAATGAAATAGTAACTGAAATTTCAGATGTCTGGTGCTTAAGCGCCCAATTATTGACTGATTAAGCGCCCATAAAATGAGCAATTAAGCGTGCTAGTCCAAAGTGTGATTAGCATTGACAATAACAATGATTTTGATGATAACAAACAAGAGAAGTGATGGTTGTGTAAAGATCAAGTCCCAAGGTTCTTCAAGTATAGCTTTTAGGACTTAGATCTTATGTTAAGGTTAATAGGAATCATACTAGCTCATGTCTTGTTTTTCATTCAACTTAAATCTCTTTGCAAAATCATGTTTTATGTTGATCAAGTTTGATCAAAATGTTTTTAGAAAAAATGAAAAAAAAAACATGTTTTATACTTGTGAAAATACTCATCAAGTATATGGAAAATAATTTTAGAAAAGTTGAAAAAGATTTGGGAAAGTTTGGTTATGAAATCCTTTAGAAATCTTGTTTTCTTGGTGAACCGATAATGGATTATGTGTTTTTAGAATAACAAGTTATCTGAGAACAATAACTGATTATGTGATTTCAAATAATAGATTATTTGAAATTCATAACAAGTTATTCACCTTGGTAGAAACGTTCCACTAAATGTTTAAAGTGAATAACCTGTTATGGAAAGTGCATAATAGGCTATTTGCAATGTCAGGAGCGTGCCATTATGTTTTTAGATGTTCCTACCCGATTAGAGCTCCCAAATAACCTATTATTTTCGTGTTAGAATATTTCTTGATGAAACAAATAATCTATCAGGCAAAACCAATAATCTGTTATCTGAAACCAAATAACATGTTATTGAAAACCAATAACCTATTATCTGGGATAGCAAAAAACATTTCCCAACAGTTCTATTGGAGCATTTAATGCCACCAACAACCACCAACGGTTCTAAATTGATTTGGGCTATAAATATAAGTGGTTGGGAATTAAAAACAAGTTAGAGAATAATATGAAAATCATCCTTGAGCATTAAATTCATGTTTCATCATCTTTTTCTCCAAACCTTTGTTTTAAGCTTCAAAGTGTGATTCTTTGATACCCATTGAGCTTCAATTTGTAATATCTACTCTTTTGAGAGTTTATCATTCAATCTCTATTTGATTTCCTGTAAAAGAAGGTGAGATATCCCTCAAGAGATAAAAAGGTGAGGTGTCCCTTGAAAGAGTAAAGGGTGAGGTATCCCTTGTTTGTAAAAGAAAGTGAGGTATCCCTCAAAGGTTGTAAAGGGTGAGGTATCCCTGTTTTGATACTCAAACACAAAAGGTGAGGCATCCCAGAGGTGTGTTAAGTGCTCTCAATTATAAAGGTTGTCAAGAACCTATTCAAGCTTGAAGGTTTAGTGGAAAATCTCGGGTGGTTCACTTGAAGACTGGACGTAGGTCACAAGAAGTGGCTGAACCAAGATAAATCCTTGTGTTTATTCTTCTCAACTATATTTCTTTACTTTGTGCTTATATTTTATATGCTTGCTTGAATATTTTCTATCTTGACTTATTTATTTGTGAGTGAAGTGATCAATCTCATCTATCTATTCACTTTAATTAATCAATAGCTTCAACGAAAATTGATAATCAAAGTTTTGCAAAAGAATTACGAAATTATTTTAAATACTCAATTCACCCCCTCTTGAGTATTGAGGCCACTTGATAACAAGTGGTATCAGAGCTAGACTCTTGTGTAAAGAGCTTAGCAGCTTCAAGATAAGAAATGGCTTCAAATGATTTTTCAAACAAAAGTTCTTCTATAAATAGACCTCCCTTTTTCAATGGGGATGATTATGCCTATTAGAACAAATGATGAAAATTTTTATTGAAGCTATTAACTTAGATGTGTGGGATGCCGTTGAAAATGGTGCTTTTGTTCCCACACGTTGCTAAGTCGGAAACCAACCGCTCTTTTGCTAACCGCAAGTGCACGAGTCGCGCAAGTAAAAAGAATGATGAGTAGGATCGTCTCCACAGGGACTATGGTAATTTCCAAAGCTAAGTATTAATTTACAGCTTAATTAATTCTATTCAAGCAAATATAAAGTGGAAAATGGGTTAATAGATAAATTACAAGATATAAAGAAAAGCAAAGATAGGTTGAGAACTTAGAGAATTCTTTTTCACCTCCTATTTAAATTGAAAACATACAATCCCTACGAGCATACAAACGATTAGATTAGGTTAGCCTGAGAAACTAACTTAGTTAAAAGCCTATGTCTAGGACAATTAACCCTATGCTATTTACCTAATGCACTATGCGTCCATGAGAACCAGAGCAAACAACAAGCATTAAGATCGATTCTCACTAAAGCTATGCACGTTTAATAAGTATATGTTCATCCTATTAACGAATCAACTTATTCCACCATTGGAATGAAGTCGAACATACATCTATCATACAAATGATCTAAAACCTAAAGTCCTATATCTAGGCTCAATAGATTTCAACAAATCACCCACAAGTTGATCAGCCAAATAAAAACATTAAGTACAATATAATAGAACAAAACCCAAATCTTTCATATGAACTCAAAAGGGGTACAAATTATTCAATGTCAAAGGGAGATTCAAAGAATAATCTAAACACAACTAGCTACACAATGAATACGAGAATGTCATACAAAAATCTGTATTCAAGACAAATAGAAGAGAGAGAAAAGAAGAAACAAAAGAAGAAGCCCCAATAGTTTGAGCCTTGAAGCTTGGATCTTGATTCCTTCAACCCTCTTTCAACCTCACAATGCCTTTTTAGCTCCTAGATTCTCTAATGGGCAAAAGCCCCAAAATGTACTATGAAAGACAGAAGAGAGAGAAATGCGAAAAATATGAGAGAGAGGAGCCTCTTTGCTGAAATCTGAGCTTTAGTATTTAAAGACAGACATATCACGTTGCAATGTTATATAAAATGCATCGTGGCGCGCAAAATTTAGGGCACCACCACCGCAATGCGAGTTACCTTGTTTATTTCAAAGACTATAATGCCGCGGCGTGGAGTTCCTTTACATCACCGTATGTCACATTTATGTTACTTTAATTACCCAAATACCCTCAATAGTCATATAGTGTGATATTGTGATAAAAATTATTTAAATTTTTTTTTTAACAATAAAATAAACTTTGGAAAAAAAATATGATACAACAAAACATAAATTACATCATATACATATTTCACACGTGCTGTCAGGTTTATTTATTACAAACCATTTATTGAAACAAAAAACACACTTAAATAATTACAGACATAACTTATATCAGAGTTCACACTCGCCCAAGCTTAACTAAGCAGAAGACCCCTCAGACGGGTCCTCCTCAGGTTCCTTAGCAGGTAGGAATCCATTGTGACGATTAGCCCTATGGACAGGTGTCCGGGCTGACGACACTATGCTGATTTCCGTTAGGACATAATTTCTAGTGTCCCAATGTCGCCTGATATGCAACGAAAATTCAACATGAACAAAGATCGTCGAACAGAAAAACGGATCCCCACGATACAGCCTACTAATACTAACAGTCAGGTACCCCTCATAAATAAGTCCTCGCTCATCTGGACTTGTCCTCCTCTCTCTAGCTCCTCCATGAAACTGTAAACGTACATATCCGAAGAAACTAGCTCCTGATGACATGTTGTCAGAACTCTGCAGTTCCTGATGTGAGAAGTAATTTCTCTTCTCCTTCTAGTACCGTATCTTTCTCAACGTCTTCATCCAATATAAATACAATAAACAGATATACATATAAAGAGGTGAGATCACCTACACCAATCAAAGATGATAGCACAGAGATAACACAGACAACATATTATGCAAAAATATCATATCATGATCACAATTATGGCATCATCATAGTGTAAAAATAATTACCATCATGCCATCATCACTGTTCAAACCACAATTAATTACAGTAATGCTACCACATATGTATATGTTAAATTCATGCATGCGAACATAGACTCAATGTCCTACTCCATAGAGCTAATACTTAAGTCGGAAAAATTGATCGAAAAGATCTGCCGGTATCTCGTGCCTCAGACCAAGTGCTATAATTATATCTTGCACATCTAGGACATACACGACAGTCTTTGTCGATCTCGATTAAGAATAGTGTCTCGGTCCGGATCATCGGTGTGTTGCATCGGTCTAACTCACGGTGCAAAAGAGCTACCAATTGCCCATTGCGAGCAACCCGCACCCCGATGCCCCCAAGGTCAACCAGTGACCTACACTACGCATATCGCATCCACTCAAGAGGTGTACGTTTCTCCTAGGTAATTAGCCATATTCAGTCCGTTGGACCATTTTCAATGCATGTGTAATGCACCAATTACCAACCAAAGGTAAAACACATAATTTCTCATTCAGATTCAAATATTGTTTTTCGTTCAGTAAAATGGATTAATGACAATTACAGTGCAAACTTCTCAATTTCTTATACAAGTATTCATATATTGTTTTTAATCGTAAGGTTTCTCGTATAATAAACAGTTAAATCACATTACCGTATTTTTCTCATTCGTAAAATATTTTCGTTACGTTAATAATTTGTAACATTTTCTGTTACGTTTAAAAATTACAAAACTATTTTCTACTGTATTCTAAATTGCGTAAAAAAAATAATCTTTTATTTTTAAATCGCATAGCAATGTTTCCACAACATTTTGATCTTGTAAAATATTTAAACGCGTTATAAATCGCGTAGAAATATTTTAACGTTTTTCAAATCGCGTAACTTAAAAATTACGTTTTTGAGTTACGTAAATCGTTTTTCACCGTTTTTACCCTTCATAAAATATTCCTTAACTTTAAAAATATTATTTTGAACATTTCTTATAAAAATATAATTTCTTACATTATTCTCTTCTTATTCTTAATTAAAAATCCTTTCCGTACTATATTTTCTCAAAATCACTTTTTATTGATTTAATCTTACCAAATCTTATTTAATTGATTTAATTATTATTTCAAATTTTAAATTTCCTAACATTTTCCAAAATCAAATATTTAAATTCTACGTTAGTAATTTTAAGTTACAAACGTTTTCTTTTATATTTCTAAATCACTTCTAAAAATTAATTCTCCTTAAAATAATTTAAAGTTCAACACTATAAATCCCCTTTTTCTTTTATTTATGAAAATTCCACTTGACAACACTTTAATTCTTTTCCAAAATCCTTTATTTGAAAATTCTTATATTTTATAACATCAAAACACATTTTTTTTAAATCATCAAAATCTTGTAAATGGTCATTGGAACCATGAAATATTTTTCTTCTAACTTAAACAAGTTTCATTCTTTTTTCTACACAAAATAACTTCATGAAAATACTACTTAAAACCGTGTACACTTTTTTTATAAAACAAACCCTCTTGTTTATTTTCTTTACTTCTCAAATCATCCAATTTTATCATTTATGAAAATATCATTTTTGTGAACACTAATTTAATTAGTGTCTTGGCTGAAATTTATTTTAGTTCAAAGACTAAAAATCAACTTCATTGTTCTTGAAAAATTTCAATAAAAATCCTTTTGGAAGCTCAAAACCGTGACCACCTCCATGGCCTTTGGAGCCAAAATTTTGCTTATTTCAACATACATCCATCTTAATATATTCAACATATATCATCATGCATATCATAAGCTTACCATATAAGCAATTAAAAATTTTACTAAGCATGCAAACACAAGTAAATCATGCAAAATATATCAAGCATAAGCAAAAATAATTAAAGCACATAACACACACACAAATTATTACATGACCATGGATAGGAATCCTCACATGGATTCACCATCCATCAAATATAAAATCATCCCTCACCACCATGCTTGGTTGGTGAGATGAATCTCCCTCTTACCTCTTGAAGAACCACCAAAGAGCTTGTTGCTTTGTCTTTGGAGCAAGATCTCCACCAATACAAGTTCTTAAACATGAAACAAATACAAGAAAATTAGTATATCAAGCTTGAACAAGAAGAACCATGGATCAAACATGGTTTAGAACATGAAAAAGAAAAGAATAAATGAAGTTTTTCTTACACTTCACCAACAAAAGCTCTAGAACTTGATCTTGGTAAAAGTCCTTCAAAATGGAAGAATTAGAACTTGGTGTGAACTACAAAGGTTCTTACAATGATGAAAGGATTCAAGAAACTAGGTTGTGTGAAATTAAAAAGTGATGGAAGAGTGAGTTGGAGTGTTTGGCCGAATGGTGTGTTTTTGGGAGAGAAATGGAGTTTGCTTTGGTTTGGTCTTGAAACTTAAGTGGAAGAATGAAGAAATGATATTATGAAATATAGAAATGAGTGTTTTTAGTCTTCAAAGGAGTGCATTGCCGTAGCATGCAATTAGAGAGAAGAAAAAGTGAAGTTTGAAAGACATAAGCATTAATGATCAATAGGAAATTGTCTTGACATTTGGCTTGTCTTCATTTTTTTTTTTCTTTGGCCTAAAAAGCCTATACTAATCTTGTCTCCCTTCATCCCTGCTCTCCAAACCGTCCCCCCTCTTCATGCATGCAAAAATATGACAATTTGATAGCCATTTTGTTTTTAGTCATTTTAGATATTAATTTAAAACATTATAGGTAAAATAGGTATTAATTAAAAGCATTATAGGTAGAAGACTTATTATGGACCATTGGATCTTCTCTCTTTAAACCCCATCCCTTAGATGTGTCTCCAAAAATGAATGGTCAAGATTACACCTTCAAACTTTTCATCCAAGGGTCTAAAATGGTTGTAATCATTTTTGATGACCAATTCTCCACCATTGATCTAAATCCAAATCCAATGGTCATTAATGATCCATCTCCACCATTGATTAATTTTACATCCAAGGGTTGATAATGGCCATAGTCATTTAGAAGATTAAATCCCTACCCTTGATTTAATTTCAATCCAACGGTTATAATTGATCCTATTTACTTTTAAGATCAAATCTCCACCGTTAATTAAATCAAGATTAAATTTCTAACTGTAATTAAATTAATAGTGGATATCCAAACCACTAATGTTATCTTAATAATATTTTAATAATATAGAATTTTATTTTTATCCATTATAACCTCACAAAAGTATAATTACTTGTATTTTTATCGTCTCGATAATTAAATACAAGACAAAATACAAGATAAAAGAAATTTTTTAAAAGCGTTTAGGATTCGGGTTTAGTAAGATCCTGTCTCCGTCTAAACAATACAAATTTTTCTATACGTAGAAAAATTTTTCATTTTTAGGGACCCACCTGGGCCCACGTATGGCCACCTGGGCCCACATACACCTCGTGGGGCCCACAAACAGTAAAAATTCCAAAATCACACATAAAATCACAAAAATTACAAAACTCACAAATATCAAATCAGATTACGTAAATTAATTAAGACTAAACAGTAAAATTAATTTACGTAGATTTTTTCGGCCCGAAAATTATTATTTTCTTGACACGGAGCAAATTACTCAAAATGATCAAATATGCAGATAGAATATTCAAAATAATTTTGCAGCACACAGAAATCACTAGAAAGTAGATTTCTGTTAACGGTCAAAATTACTGTTTAATACATAGAAAGTTTGGGGTGTTACAACTCTCCCCCTCTACAAAAGTTTCGTCCTCGAAACTTGATGAACTTGATTTCACACCCTCAGAATAAATAGGGATACTGTTCTTTTATCTTTTCTTCTAGTTCCCATGTAGCTTCCCCGCTTACATCATCCCAAATAATTTTAACCAATGAAATTTCCTTACCTCGAAGTTGCTTTGTCTTTCGATCCTCAATCTTGACTGGAAACGTTTCATAGGTTAAATTCTCCTTCAGCTGTACTGTGTCTGGCTTGATAACATGAGTAGGATCAGAAATATATTTTCGTAGTTGTGATACGTGAAATACATTATGAAGATTTGACAGAAAAGGTGGTAACGCAATCTGATATGCCACCCGACCTACCCGACGTAAAATCTGATATGGTCCGATAAACTTTGGAGTGAGCTTCTTGGACTTAAGCACTCGTCCAACACCCGTCATAGGCGTCACTCGCAAAAATACATGGTCACCTTCTTCAAACTCAAGAGATTTTCTCCTTTTATCAGATAACTCTTTTCGAGTTTGACTCATTCTCATTTTGTCTTGTATCATCTTCACTTTCTCGGTTGTCTCGTTGGACAATTTCGGTCCTAACACAAAGACTCTCACCGTCTTGATACCAACATAACGGTGTTCTCGCATCGCCTCCCATATAATGCTTCATAGGGTGCCATCCCTATACTTGAATGGAAACTGTTGTTATATGTGAATTCTATCAATGATAAGAATTCATCCCAACCTCCAGTTTGCTCCAATACACAAGCTCTCAATAAATCTTCGAGAGATTGAATTGTTCTTTCTGATTGACCATCCGTTTGTGGATGGTAAGCGAACTTAAACGTAGTTTTGTTCCCATTGCTTCTTGCAAACTAGTCCAAAATCTCGATGTAAACCTTGGATCTCGATCCGAAATAATATTGGATGGTACACCATGAAGTCTAACAATTTCACTGATGTAGACTTGAGCTAACTTTTCCATTGAGTACTTAATATTAATCGGCAAAAAGTGCGCCGACTTTGTAAGCCGATCAACAATTACCCAAATGGCATCATGACCCTTCCGAGTCTTTGGTAGTCCCGTCACAAAATCCATTGCTATGTCATCCCATTTCCATTCAGGAATAGGCAAAGGTTGCAACATTCCCGAAGGTCTTTGATGTTCCACCTTAGCCTTTTGACAAACTAAACAGGATGATACATACTCTGCAACATCTTTCTTCATTCCTTGCCACCAATATAATTGTTTTAAATCCTGGTACATCTTTGTGGCTCCTGGATGCATACTCAACTTACTCTTGTGAGCCTCGTCCAAAATCAATCTCCTAAGATCTGGGTCAATAGGTACACAAACTTTTCCTTGAAACTTCAGAATTCCCTTAGCACCTTCGTTAAATTCTAACACTGCTACTTGGCTCTTTGCTTCTTTTGCTTCTTGCAAATACTGATCACTGTTTTGTCCTTCACGAATTCTATCCATCAAATCATTTGAAATGGTGATCATATTTAAACGCATCTTGTCCGGCGTCAATTTCACAGATAATCGCATATCCCGAAATTCTTCTATCAACTCCTTCTCTTTGATCATCATAACAGAAGCACTAAGTATTTTTCTACTCAACGCATCCGCTACGACATTCGCTTTTCCGGGATGATACTGCAATTGAAAGTCATAATCTTTCAGAAATTCTAACCAACGCCTTTGCCTCATGTTTAACTCTTTCTGATCAAACAGATATTTTAAACTTTTATGATCACTAAAAACAATGAACGTAGCTCCATAGAGAAAATGTCTCCACACTTTCAACGCAAACACCACAGCCGCCAACTCCAAGTCATGAGTTGGATAATTCCTCTCATGATTTTTTAATTGTCTTGAAGCATAAGCCACCACTTTATGATTCTACATAAGTACACAACCCAATCCTTGGTACAAAGCATCACAATATACTTCGAAAGGTTCGTTTGGATCAGGTAGAATCAATACCGGTGAAGTAGTCAATCGTCTTTTCAATTCTTGAAAACTTTCTTCGCATGCATCACTCCACAAGAACGGTTGATTCTTTCGTGTAAGTTGGGTAAGAGGTCCTACAATCTTCGAAAACCCCTCAATGAACCATCTATAGTAACCAGCTAATCCGATAAAACTATGGATTTCTGTTACAGTCTTTGGTCTTTCCCACTCCAAAACTGTCTCCACTTTGGAAGCATCAACTTTAATTCCTTCTTTTGATATCGCGTGTCCCAAAAATTGAACTTCATTCAACCAAAACTCACATTTGGATAACTTGGCATACAACTTATTCTCCTTCAAAATCTGAAGAACCACCCTGAGATGTTCAGCATGTTCCTCCTGATTTCTAGAATAGATCAAGATGTCATCAATAAAGACAACAACAAATTTATCCAAGTATGAACGAAAAATTCTATTCATGAAGTCCATGAATATAGCTGGTGCATTTGTTACACCGAATGGCATCACAAGATATTCGTAATGCCCATAGCGCGTCCGAAATGCAGTCTTGGGAATATCTTCCGCTTTCACACGTATCTGGTGATACCCAGAACGTAGATCAATCTTGGAAAATATTGCGGCTCCTCGCAACTGATCCATTAGATCATCTATCCTTGGTAGTGGATATTTATTCTTAATCGTAATTTTGTTCAATTGCCGATAATCTACACATAGACGTGAAGTCCCGTCCTTCTTCTTAACCAATAAAACCGGAGCTCCCCAAGGTGACACACTTGGTCTCACAAATTGTTTTTCTAATAAATCCTCCAGCTGTTTCTTCAGTTCGGCTAGTTCTATCAGCGACATCCGATAAGGCGCTATAGATATCGGTCCAGCTCGAGGTACAAGATCGATGGCAAACTCGATTTTCCTTTCTGGTGGTAGTCCAGGTATATCTTCAAGAAACACTTCAGGAAATTCGTTGACCACATAAATATCCTTCAAAGCATCTTCACATTGCACTTCCAAAGAAGATAATAATAAATACCCCCGATCTCCTTCTTTCAGACAAGCTTCCACTTGAGTAGCCGTTAGGAATCTAGAATCCTTAGCCTCAGGAAATACTAATGTCTTATTCGAACAATCAATAAGGATATGGTTAGAAGACAACCAATCCATTCCCAAGATTACATTAATCTTGGAAAGAGGCAAACAGATCAAATCCACATAAAAGATTCTATCCCTAACACAAACAGGACAATTCAGGCATACTGTTGATGTAACTACAGGCTTATCAGTAGGAGTAGCAACACTCAGATCATATGGCAATTCAGTCACAGTCAAACCCAAACGTTCAACACAATCACATGCAATGAAAGAATGTGTTGCTCCCGAATCATAGAGTACAGTTAAAGGATTACCTTCAATTGCACACTCCTCCATTATCAAGTCTCCAGATTTAGCAGCTTCCTCCCCGCTCATTGTATAGACACGACCACCCGCCTGTGGCCTTGCAGTACGGAAGTTTCCCACAGAGGATTCGTTCTTTATCTGATCACAGTCTTTGGAGAAATGTCCAAGCTGTCCACACTTAAAACAAACAACTTCCTTATGTGGACAATCCTTCGTGAGATGATCCTTCCCACATTTGAAACATCGAATAGGAGTCCCAACTTGACTTGCTTTATTGTTGCTAGAACTTCCTCCCACAAATTGCTTCTTGGTATGACCTCCTGCCGATTTCACATACGGTCCTGCCGGTTTCACATACGACTTTTGTTGAGAGCGACTAGCTTGATTATTCTTCCCTTTTTGGAACCTTGTAGGTCCAAAATTCTTGTTTCTTGCTGCACGTTGATGATCAATCTCTTCAACTTTACGACATTTTTCAATCAAAGTTGAAAATTGATTAATCTCCAACATCGTTACAGCTCTCTTAATATCCAGCTTTAATCCTTCTTCAAATTTCCTACATTTCCATCCTCATCTGGGTTCATCTGCAAATATCTTGAAAATTGAGACAAACTTTCAAATTTTGCCGCATACTCACTGACGGACATCAATCCTTGACGTAAATCCAGAAACTCCATCTCCTTCATATGTCTCACACTTGCTGGAAAATATTTCTCTAGAAATCTTTGCTTGAAAAGTTGCCATGTCACCATCCTTCCTTCAGCTTCCAACAGTCTTCTAGCTCCTGCCCACCAACGTTCACCATCTCCTACCAGCATAAATGTTGCCAACGTAAGCTTTTCGTTCATCAAGACATCCCATACCATCAAATATCTTTTCAAGTTCTCGGATCCAAAGTTCAGCTTTCTCCGGATCAAACTCTCCATGAAATTTCGGTGGATTATTCCTTCGAAACTCCGATAAACTGTGCACATTTTCATTAGCCCGTTGATTTTGTTGTGCAACCACTTCCGCCATTCTTTGCATAGCTGCTACAGCTGCAGCCATGTTCACATTATCATTCCCATTCAGTTCCATATCTGTGCTAGTATTTCCACATCCACGTCCTCGTCCAGTCATTACTTTTTCTACTCAAACTGAACAATACAAGGAAAGTAAGGTCAATCTTCAAACAATATTGTTTCTTTTCAGAAAACAATAATAGAGAATCACATAACACAAACAAGACAGACCTAACCACAACCCCAAAAGACTCTAATTTGGGCTCTGATACCAACTAATGTAACACCCACCGTAGGATGTCACATTTATGTTACTTTAATTACCCAAATACCCTCAATAGTCATATAGTGTGATATTGTGATAAAAATATGAGTTGTAAATTTTTTTTTTAACAATAAAATAAACTTAGCGGAAAATAAAATTATGATACAACAATCTCACACATAAATTACATCATATACATATTTCACACGTGCTGTCAAGTTTATTTATTACAAACCATTTATTGAAACAATAAACACACTTAAATAATTACAGACATAACTTATATCAGAGTTCACACTCGCCCAAGCTTAACTAAGCTAGAAGACCCTCGAGACGGGTCCTCCTCGTGTTCCTCACGGTAGGAATCCATTGTGACGATTAGCCCTATGGACAGGTGTCCGGGCTGACGACACTATGCTGATTTCCGTTGGGACATAATTTCTAGTGTCCCAATGTCGCCTGATATGCAACGGAAATTCAACATGAACAAAGATCGTCGAACAGAAAAACGGATCCCCACGATACAACCTACTAATACTAACAGTCAGGTACCCCTCATAAATAAGTCCTCGCTCATCTGGACTTGTCCTCCACTCTCTAGCTCCTCCATGAAACTGTAAACGTACATATCCGAAGAAACTAGCTCCTGATGACATGTTGTCAGAACTCTGCGGTTCCTGATGTGAGAAGTAATTCCTCTTCTCCTTCTAGTACCGTATCTTTCTCAACGTCTTCACCCAATATAAATACAATAAACAGATATACATATAAAGAGGTGAGATCACCTACACCAATACCAGCATGATAGCACAGAGATAACACAGACAGCATATTATGCAAAAATATCATATCATGATCACAATTATGGCATCATCATAGTGTAAAAATAATTACCATCATGCCATCATCACTGTTCAAACCACAATTAATTACAGTAATGCTACCACATATGTATATGTTAAATTCATGCATGTGAACATAGACTCAATGTCCTACTCCATGGAGCTAATACTCAAGTCGGAGAAATTGATCGAAAAGATCGCCAGTATCTCGTGCCTCGCACCAAGTGCTATAATTATATCTTGCACATCTAGCACATACACGACAGTCTTTGTCGATCTCGATTAAGAATAGTGTCTCGGTCCGGATCATCGGTGTGTTGCATCGGTCTAACTCACGGTGTAGAAGAGCTACCAACTGCCCATTGCGAGCAACCCGCACCCCGATGCCCCCAAGGTCAACCAGTGACCTACACTACGCATATCGCACCCACTCAAGAGGTGTACGTTTCTCCTAGGTAATTAGCCATATTCAGTCCGTTGGACCATTTTCAATGCATGTGTAATGCACCAATTACCAACCAAAGGTAAAACACATAATTTCTCATTCCAGATTCAAATATTGTTTTTCGTTCGTAAAATGGATTAATGACAATTACAGGCAAACTTCTCAATTTCTTATACAGTATTCATATATTGTTTTTAACTGTAAGGTTTACTGTATAATAAACAGTTAAATCACATTACCATATTTTTCTCATTCGCAAAATATTTTCGTTACGTTAATAATTTGTAACATTTTCTATTACGTTTAAAAATTACAAAACTATTTTCTACTGTATTCTAAATTGCGTAAAAAAATAATCTTTTATTTTTAAATCGCATAGCAATGTTTCCACAACATTTTGATCGTGTAAAATATTTAAACGCGTTATAAATCGCGTAGAAATATTTTAACGTTTTTCAAATCGCGTAACTTAAAAATTACGTTTTTGAGTTACGTAAATCGCTTTTCACCGTTTTTACCCTTCATAAAATATTCCTTAACTTTAAAAATATTATTTTGAACATTTCTTATAAAAATATAATTTCTTACATTATTCTCTTCCTATTCTTAATTAAAAATCCTTTCCGTACTATATTTTCTCAAAATCACTTTTTATTGATTTAATCTTACCAAATCTTATTTAATTGATTTAATTATTATTTCAAATTTTAAATTTCCTAACATTTTCCAAAATCAAATATTTAAATTCTACGTTAGTAATTTTAAGTTACAAACGTTTTCTTTTATATTTCTAAATCACTTCTAAAAATTAATTCTCCTTAAAATAATTTAAAGTTCAACACTATAAATCCCCTTTTTCTTTTATTTATGAAAATTCCACTTGACAACACTTTAATTCTTTTCCAAAATCCTTATTTGAAAATTCTTATATTTTATAACATCAAAACACATTTTTTTTTAAATCATCAAAATCTTGTAAATGGCCATTGGAACCATGAAATATTTTTCTTCTAACTTAAACAAGTTTCATTCTTATTTCTACACAAAATAACTTCATGAAAATACTACTTAAAACCGTGTACACTTTTTTTTTTATAAAACAAACCCTCTTGTTTATTTTCTTTACTTCTCAAATCATCCAATTTTATCATTTATGAAAATATCATTTTTGTGAACACTAATTTAATTAGTGTCTTGGCTGAAATTTATTTTAGTTCAAAGACTAAAAATTAACTTCATTGTTCTTGAAAAATTTCAATAAAAATCCTAGTCTTGGAAGCTCAAAACCGTGACCACCTCCATGGCCTTTGGAGCCAAAATTTTGCTTATTTCAATATACATCCATCTTAATATATTCAACATATATCATCATGCATATCATAAGCTTACCATATAAGCAATTAAAAATTTTACTAAGCATGCAAACACAAGTAAATCATGCAAAATATATCAAGCATAAGCAAAAATAATTAAAACACATAACACACACACAAATTATTACATGACCATGGATAGGAATCCTCACATGGATTCACCATCCATCAAATATAAAATCATCCCTCACCACCATGCTTGGTTGGTGAGATGAATCTCCCTCTTACCTCTTGAAGAACCACCAAAGAGCTTGTTGCTTTGTCTTTGGAGCAAGATCTCCACCAATACAAGTTCTTAAACATGAAACAAATACAAGAAAATTAGTATATCAAGCTTGAACAAGAAGAACCATGGATCAAACATGGTTTAGAACATGAAAAAGAAAAGAATAAATGAAGTTTTTCTTACACTTCACCAACAAAAGCTCTAGAACTTGATCTTGGTAAAAGTCCTTCAAAATGGAAGAATTAGAACTTGGTGTGAACTACAAAGGTTCTTACAATGATGAAAGGATTCAAGAAACTAGGTTGTGTGAAATTAAAAAGTGATGGAAGAGTGAGTTGGAGTGTTTGGCCGAATGGGGTGTTTTTGGGAGAGAAATGGAGTTTGCTTTGGTTTGGTCTTGAAACTTAAGTGGAAGAATGAAGAAATGATATTATGAAATATAGAAATGAGTGTTTTTAGTCTTCAAAGGAGTGCATTGCCGTAGCATGCAATTAGAGAGAAGAAAAAGTGAAGTTTGAAAGACATAAGCATTAATGATCAATAGGAAATTGTCTTGACATTTGGCTTGTCTTCATTTTTTTTTTCTTTGGCCTAAAAAGCCTATACTAATCTTGTCTCCCTTCATCCCTGCTCTCCAAACCGTCCCCCCCTCTTCATGCATGCAAAAATATGACAATTTGATAGCCATTTTGTTTTTAGTCATTTTAGATATTAATTTAAAACATTATAGGTAAAATAGGTATTAATTAAAAGCATTATAGGTAGAAGACTTATTATGGACCATTGGATCTTCTCTCTTTAAACCCCATCCCTTAGATGTGTCTCCAAAAATGAATGGTCAAGATTACACCTTCAAACTTTTCATCCAAGGGTCCAAAATGGTTGTAATCATTTTTGATGACCAATTCTCCACCATTGATCTAAATCCAAATCCAATGGTCATTAATGATCCATCTCCACCATTGATTAATTTTACATCCAAGGGTTGATAATGGTCATAGCCATTTAGAAGATTAAATCCCTACCCTTGATTTAATTTCAATCCAACGGTTATAATTGATCCTATTTACTTTTAAGATCAAATCTCCACCGTTAATTAAATCAAGATTAAATTTTTAATCTGTAATTAAATTAATAGTGGATATCCAAACCACTAATGTTATCTTAATAATATTTTAATAATATAGAATTTTATTTTTATCCATTATAACCTCACAAAGTATAATTACCGTATTTTTATCGTCTGATAATTAAATACAAGACAAAATACAAGAAAAGAAATTTTCTAAAACTGTTTCCTGATTCGGTTTAGTAAGATCCTGTCTCTCGTCTAAACAAGACAAATTTTTCTATACGTAGAAAAATTTTTCATTTTTAGGGACCCACCTGGGCCCACGATATGGCCACCGGGCCCACATACACCTCGTGGGGCCCACAAACAGTAAAAATTCCAAAATCACACATAAAATCACAAAAATTACAAAACTCACAAATATCAAATCAGATTACGTAAATTAATTAAGACTAAACAGTAAAATTAATTTACGTAGATTTTTCCGGCCCGAAAATTATTATTATCTTGACACGGAGCAAATTACTCAAAACGATCAAATATGCAGACAGAATATTCAAAATAGTTTTACGGCACACAGAAATCACTAGAAAGTAGATTTCTGTTAACGGTCAAAATTACTGTTTAATACATAGAAAGTTTGGGGTGTTACAACTCTCCCCCTCTACAAAAGTTTCGTCCTCGAAACTTGATGAACTTGATTTCACACCCTCAGAATAAATAGGGACACTGTTCTTTTATCTTTTCTTCTAGTTTCCATGTAGCTTCCCCGCTTACATCATCCCAAATAATTTTAACCAAT
This sequence comes from Ormosia emarginata, assembly GCA_029884605.1. NCBI lineage: Eukaryota > Viridiplantae > Streptophyta > Magnoliopsida > Fabales > Fabaceae > Ormosia > Ormosia emarginata. Next base: position 3,707,761 of record JAQQTP010000052.1, read on the forward strand.
GAAATTTCCTTACCTCGAAGTTGCTTTGTCTTTCGATCCTCAATCTTGACCTGGAAACGTTTCATAGGTTAAATTCTCCTTCACTATATCTTGTGTAATGCGGCTTGATAACATGAGTAGGATCGAAATATATTTCCGTAGTTGTGATACGTGAAATACATTATGAAGATTTTGTGAGAAAAGGTAGTAACGCAATCTGATATGCCACCCGACCTACCCGATGTAAAATCTGATATGGTCCGATAAATTTTGGAGTGAGCTTCTTGGACTTAAGCACTCGTCCAACACCCGTCATAGGCGTCACTCGCAAAAATACATGGTCACCTTCTTCAAACTCAAGAGATTTTCTCCTTTTATCAGCATAACTCTTTTGCCGAGTTTGACTCATTCTCATTTTGTCTTGTATCATCTTCACTTTCTCAGTTGTCTGTTGGACAATTTCTGGTCCTAACACAGCACTCTCACCGTCTTGATACCAACATAACGGTGTTCTGCATCGCCTCCCATATAATGCTTCATAGGGTGCCATCCCTATACTTGAATGGAAACTGTTGTTATATGTGAATTCTATCAATGGTAAGAATTCATCCCAACCTCCAGTTTGCTCCAATACACAAGCTCTCAATAAATCTTCGAGAGATTGAATTGTTCTTTCTGATTGACCATCTGTTTGTGGATGGTAAGCAGAACTTAAACGTAGTTTTGTTCCCATTGCTTCTTGCAAACTAGTCCAAAATCTCGATGTAAACCTTGGATCTCGATCCGAAATAATACTGGATGGTACACCATGAAGTCTAACAATTTCACTGATGTACACTTGAGCCAACTTTTCCATTGAGTACTTAATATTAATCGGCAAAAAGTGCGCCGACTTTGTAAGCCGATCAACAATTACCCAAATGGCATCATGACCCTTCCGAGTCTTTGGTAGTCCCGTCACAAAATCCATTGCTATGTCATCCCATTTCCATTCAGAATAGGCAAAGGTTGCAACATTCCCGAAGGTCTTTGATGTTCCACCTTAGCCTTCTGACAAACTAAACAGGATGATACATACTCTGCAACATCTTTCTTCATTCCTTGCCACCAATATAATTGTTTTAAATCCTGGTACATCTTTGTGGCTCCTGGATGCATACTCAACTTACTCTTATGAGCCTCGTCCAAAATCAATCTCCTAAGATCTGGGTCATTAGGTACACAAACTCTTCCTTGAAACTTCAGAATTCCCTTAGCACCTTCGTTAAATTCTAACACTGCTACTTGGCTCTTTGCTTATTTTGCTTCTTGCAAATACTGATCACTGTTTTGTCCTTCACGAATTCTATCCATCAAATCATTTGAAATGGTGATCATATTTAAACGCATCTTGTCGAGCGTCAATTTCACAAATAATCGCATATCCCGAAATTCTTCTATCAACTCCTTCTCTTTGATCATCATAACAGAAGCACTAAGTATTTTTCTACTCAACGCATCCGCTACGACATTCGCTTTTCCGGGATGATACTACAATTGAAAGTCATAATCTTTCAGAAATTCTAACCAACGCCTTTGCCTCATGTTTAACTCTTTCTGATCAAACAGATATTTTAAACTTTTATGATCACTAAAAACAGTGAACGTAGCTCCATAGAGAAAATGTCTCCACACTTTCAACGCAAACACCACAGCCGCCAACTCCAAGTCATGAGTTAAATAATTCCTCTCATGATTTTTTAACTGTCTTGAAGCATAAGCCACCACTTTATGATTCTGCATAAGTACACAACCCAATCCTTGGTACGAAGCATCACAATATACTTCGAAAGGTTCGTTTGGATCAGGTAGAATCAATACCGGTGAAGTAGTCAATCGTCTTTTCAATTCTTGAAAACTTTCTTCGCATGCATCAGTCCACACGAACGGTTGATTCTTTCGTGTAAGTTGGGTAAGAGGTCCTACAATCTTCGAAAACCCCTCAATGAACCATCTATAGTAACCAGCTAATCCGATAAAACTACGGATTTCTGTTACAGTCTTTGGTCTTTCCCACTCCAAAACTGTCTCCACCTTGGAAGCATTAACTTTAATTCCTTCTTTTGATATCACGTGTCCCAAAAATTGAACTTCATTCAACCAAAACTCACATTTGGATAACTTGGCATACAACTTATTCTCTTTCAAAATCTGAAGAACCACCCTGAGATGTTCAGCATGTTCCTCCTGATTTCTAGAATAGATCAAGATGTCATCAATAAAGACAACAACAAATTTATACAAGTATGAACGAAAAATTCTATTCATGAAGTCCATGAATATAGCTGGTGCATTTGTTACACCGAATGGCAACACAAGATATTCGTAATGCCCATAGCGCGTCCGAAATGCAGTCTTGGGAATATCTTCCGCTTTCACACGTATCTGGTGATACCCAGAACGTAGATCAATCTTGGAAAATATTGCGGCTCCTCGCAACTGATCCATTAGATCATCTATCCTTGGTAGTGGATATTTATTCTTAATCGTAATTTTGTTCAATTGCCGATAATCTACACATAGACGTGAAGTCCCGTCCTTCTTCTTAACCAATAAAACCGGAGCTCCCCAAGGTGACACACTTGGTCTCACAAATTGTTTTTCTAATAAATCCTCCAGCTGTTTCTTCAGTTCGGCTAGTTCTATCGGCGACATCCGATAGGGCGCTATAGATATCGGTTCAGCTCGAGGTACAAGATCGATGGCAAACTCGATTTCCCTTTCTGGTGGTAGTCCAGGTATATCTTCAAGAAACACTTCAGGAAATTCGTTGACCACATAAATATCCTTCAAAGCATCTTCACATTGCACTTCCAAAGAAGATAATAATAAATACCCCCGATCTCCTTCTTTCAGACAAGCTTCCACTTGAGTAGCCGTTAGGAATCTAGAATCCTTAGCCTCAGGAAATACTAATGTCTTATTCGAACAATCAATAAGGATATGGTTAGAAGACAACCAATCCATTCCCAAGATTACATTAATCTTGGAAAGAGGCAAACAGATCAAATCCACATAAAAGATTCTATCCCTAACACAGACAGGACAATTCAGGCATACTGTTGATGTAACTACAGGCTTATCAGTAGGAGTAGCAACACTCAGATCATATGGCAATTCAGTCACAGTCAAACCCAAACGTTCAACACAATCACATGCAATGAAAGAATGTGTTGCTCCCGAATCATAGAGTACAGTTAAAGGATTACCTTCAATTGCACACTCCTCCATTATCAAGTCTCCAGATTTAGCGGCTTCCTCCCCGCTCATTGTATAGACACGACCACCCGCCCGTGGCCTTGCAGGACGGACGTTTCCCACAGAGGATTCCTTCTTTATCTGATCACGTCTTTGGAGAAATGTCCAAGTCATGTCCACACTTAAAACAAACAACTTCCTTATGTGGACAATCCTTCGTGAGATGATCCTTCCCACATTTGAAACATCGAATAGGAGTCCCAGCTTGACTTGCTTTATTGTTGCTAGAACTTCCTCCCACAAATTGCTTCTTGGTCTGACCTCTCCGCCGGTTTCACATACGGGCGGTTTCACATACGGCTTTTGTTGAGAGCGACTTGCTTGATTATTCTTCCCTTTTGGAACCTTGTAGGTCCAAAATTCTTGTTTCTTCTTTGCACGTTGATGATCAATCTCTTCAACTTTACGACATTTTTCAATCAAAGTTAGAAATTGATTAATCTCCAACATCGTTACATGCCTCTCTTAATATCCAAACTTTAATCCTTCTTCAAATTTCCTACATTTCCAGCCCCTCATCTGGGTTCATCAGCAAATATCTTGAAAATTGAGACAGACTTTCAAATTTTGCCGCATACTCACTGACGGACATCAATCCTTGACGTAAACCCAGAAACTCCATCTCCATCATATGTCTCACACTTGCTGGAAAATATTTCTCTAGAAATCTTTGCTTGAAAAGTTGCCATGTCACCATCCTTCCTTCAGCTTCCAACAGTCTTCTAGCTCCTGCCCACCAACGTTCACCATCTCCTACCAGCATAAATGTTGCCAACGTAAGCTTTTGTTCATCAGCACATCCCATACCATCAAATATCTTTTCAAGTTCTCGGATCCAAAGTTCAGCTTTCTCCGGATCAAACTCTCCATGAAATTTCGGAGGATTATTCCTTCGAAACTCCGATAAATTGTGCATATTTTCATTAGCCCGTTGATTTTGTTGTGCAACCACTTCCGCCATTCTTTGCATAGCTGCTACAGCTGCAGCCATGTTCATATTATCATTCCCATTCAGTTCCATATCTGTGCTAGTATTTCCACGTCCACGTCCTCGTCCAGTCATTACTTTTTCTACTCAAACTGAACAATACAAGGAAAGTAAGGTCAATCTTCAAACAATATTGTTTCTTTTCAGAAAACAATAACAGAGAATCACACAACACAAACAAGACAGACCTAACCACAACCCCAAAAGACTCTAACTTGGGCTCTGATACCAACTAATGTAACACCCACCGTAGGATGTCACATTTATGTTACTTTAATTACCCAAATACCCTCAATAGTCATATAGTGTGATATTGTGATAAAAATATGAGTTGTAAATTTTTTTTTAAACAATAAAATAAACTTAGCGGAAAATAAAATTATGATACAACAATCTCACACATAAATTACATCATATACATATTTCACACGTGCTGTCAGGTTTATTTATTACAAACCATTTATTGAAACAATAAACACACTTAAATAATTACAGACATAACTTATATCAGAGTTCACACTCGCCCAAGCTTAACTAAGCAGAAGACCCCTCAGACGGGTCCTCCTCAGGTTCCTCAGCAGGTAGGAATCCATTGTGACAATTAGCCCTATGGACAGGTGTCCGGGCTGACGACACTATGCTGATTTCCGTTGGGACATAATTTCTAGTGTCCCAATGTCGCCTGATATGCAACGGAAATTCAACATGAACAAAGATCGTCGAACAGAAAAACGGATCCCCACGATACAGCCTACTAATACTAACAGTCAGGTACCCCTCATAAATAAGTCCTCGCTCATCTGGACTTGTCCTCCTCTCTCTAGCTCCTCCATGAAACTGTAAACGTACATATCCGAAGAAACTAGCTCCTGATGACATGTTGTCAGAACTCTGCGGTTCCTGATGTGAGAAGTAATTCCTCTTCTCCTTCTAGTACCGTATCTTTCTCAACGTCTTTACCCAATATAAATACAATGAACAGATATACATATAAAGAGGTGAGATCACCTACACCAATACCAGCATGATAGCACAGAGATAACACAGACAGCATATTATGCAAAAATATCATATCATGATCACAATTATGGCATCATCATAGTGTAAAAATAATTACCATCATGCCATCATCACTGTTCAAACCACAATTAATTACAAGTAATGCTACCACATATGTATATGTTAAATTCATGCATGTGAACATAGACTCAATGTCCTACTCCATGGAGCTAATACTCAAGTCGGAGAAATTGATCGAAAAGATCCGCCGGTATCTCGTGCCTCACTCAAGTGCTATAATTATATCTTGCACATCTAAGCACATACACGACAGTCTTTGTCAGATCTCGATTAAGAATAGTGTCTCGGTCCGGATCATCGGTGTGTTGCATCGGTCTAACTCACGGTGCAAAAGAGCTACCAACTGCCCATTGCGAGCAACCCGCACCCCGATGCCCCCAAGGTCAACCAGTGACCTACACTACGCATATCGCACCCACTCAAGAGGTGTACGTTTCTCCTAGGCAATTAGCCATATTCAGTCCGTTGGACCATTTTCAATGCATGTGTAATGCACCAATTACCAACCAAAGGTAAAACACATAATTTCTCATTCCAGATTCAAATACTGTTTTTCGTTCGTAAAATGGATTAATGACAATTACAGGCAAACTTCTCAATTTCTTATACAGTATTCATATATTGTTTTTAACTGTAAGGTTTACTGTATAATAAACAGTTAAATCACATTACCGTATTTTTCTCATTCGTAAAATATTTTCGTTACGTTAATAATTTGTAACATTTTCTGTTACGTTTAAAAATTACAAAACTATTTTCTACTGTATTCTAAATTGCGTAAAAAAAATAATCTTTTATTTTTAAATCGCATAGCAATGTTTCCACAACATTTTGATCTTGTAAATATTTAAACGCGTTATAAATCGCGTAGAAATATTTTAACGTTTTTCAAATCGCGTAACTTGAAAATTACGTTTTTGAGTTACGTAAATCGTTTTTCACCGTTTTTACCCTTCATAAAATATTCCTTAACTTTAAAAATATTATTTTGAACATTTCTTATAAAAATATAATTTCTTACATTATTCTCTTCCTATTCTTAATTAAAAATCCTTTCCGTACTATATTTTCTCAAAATCACTTTTTATTGATTTAATCTTACCAAATCTTATTTAATTGATTTAATTATTATTTCAAATTTTAAATTTCCTAACATTTTCCAAAATCAAATATTTAAATTCTACGTTAGTAATTTTAAGTTACAAACGTTTTCTTTTATATTTCTAAATCACTTCTAAAAATTAATTCTCCTTAAAATAATTTAAAGTTCAACACTATAAATCCCCTTTTTCTTTTATTTATGAAAATTCCACTTGACAACACTTTAATTCTTTTCCAAAATCCTTATTTGAAAATTCTTATATTTTATAACATCAAAACACATTTTTTTTAAATCATCAAAATCTTGTAAATGGCCATTGGAACCATGAAATATTTTTCTTCTAACTTAAACAAGTTTCATTCTTATTTCTACACAAAATAACTTCATGAAAATACTACTTAAAACCGTGTACACTTTTTTTTTTATAAAACAAACCCTCTTGTTTATTTTCTTTACTTCTCAAATCATCCAATTTTATCATTTATGAAAATATCATTTTTGTGAACACTAATTTAATTAGTGTCTTGGCTGAAATTTATTTTAGTTCAAGGACTAAAAATCAACTTCATTGTTCTTGAAAAATTTCAATAAAAACCCTAGTCTTGGAAGCTCAAAACCGTGACCACCTCCATGGCCTTTGGAGCCAAAATTTTGCTTATTTCAACATACATCCATCCTAATATATTCAACATATATCATCATGCATATCATAACCTTACCATATAAGCAATTAAAAATTTTACTAAGCATGCAAACACAAGTAAATCATGCAAAATATATCAAGCATAAGCAAAAATAATTAAAGCACATAACACACACACAAATTATTACATGACCATGGATAGGAATCCTCACATGGATTCACCATCCATCAAATATAAAACCATCCCTCACCACCACCATGCTTGGTTGGTGAGATGAATCTCCTCTTACCTCTTGAAGAACCACCAAAGAGCTTGTTGCTTTGTCTTTGGAGCAAGATCTCCACCAATACAAGTTCTTAAACATGAAACAAATACAAGAAAATTAGTATATCAAGCTTGAACAAGAAGAACCATGGATCAAACATGGTTTAGAACATGAAAAAGAAAAGAATAAATGAAGTTTTTCTTACACTTCACCAACAAAAGCTCTAGAACTTGATCTTGGTAAAAGTCCTTCAAAATGGAAGAATTAGAACTTGGTGTGAACTACAAAGGTTCTTACAATGATGAAAGGATTCAAGAAACTAGGTTGTGTGAAATTAAAAAGTGATGGAAGAGTGAGTTGGAGTGTTTGGCCGAATGGTGTGTTTTTGGGAGAGAAATGGAGTTTGCTTTGGTTTGGTCTTGAAACTTAAGTGGAAGAATGAAGAAATGATATTATGAAATATAGAAATGAGTGTTTTTAGTCTTCAAAGGAGTGCATTGCCGTAGCATGCAATTAGAGAGAAGAAAAAGTGAAGTTTGAAAGACATAAACATTAATGATCAATAGAAATTGTCTTGACATTTGGCTTGTCTTCATTTTTTTTTCTTTGGCCTAAAAAGCCTATACTAATCTTGTCTCCTTCATCCCTGCTCTCCAAACCCCCCCCCCCCTCTTCATGCATGCAAAAATATGACAATTTGATAGCCATTTTGTTTTTAGTCATTTTAGATATTAATTTAAAACATTATAGGTAAAATAGGTATTAATTAAAAGCATTATAGGTAGAAGACTTATTATGGACCATGGATCTTCTCTCTTTAAACCCCATCCCTTAGATGTGTCTCCAAAAATGAATGGTCAAGATTACACCTTCAAACTTTTCATCCAAGGGTCCAAAATGGTTGTAATCATTTTTGATGACCAATTCTCCACCATTGATCTAAATCCAAATCCAATGGTCATTAATGATCCATCTCCACCATTGATTAATTTTACATCCAAGGGTTGATAATGGTCATAGCCATTTAGAAGATTAAATCCCTACCCTTGATTTAATTTCAATCCAACGGTTATAATTGATCCTATTTACTTTTAAGATCAAATCTCCACCGTTAATTAAATCAAGATTAAATTTCTAACTGTAATTAAATTAATAGTGGATATCCAAACCACTAATGTTATCTTAATAATATTTTAATAATATAGAATTTTATTTTTATCCATTATAACCTCACAAAAGTATAATTATCGTATTTTTATCGTCTCGATAATTAAATACGACAAAAATACAAGAAAAGAAATTTTCTAAAACTGTTTCCGGATTCAGGTTTAGTAAGATCCCCTGTCTCCGTCTAAACAGTACAAATTTTTCTATACGTAGAAAAAATTTTCATTTTTGCGGGACCCACCTGGGCCCACGTATGGCCACCTGGGCCCACATACACCTCGTGGGGCCCACAAACAGTAAAAATTTCAAAATCACACATAAAATCACAAAAATTACAAAACTCACAAATATCAAATCAGATTACGTAAATTAATTAAGACTAAACAAGAAAATTAATTTACGTAGATTTTTTCTACCGAAAATTATTATTTTCTTGACACGGAGCAAATTACTCAAAACGATCAAATATGCAGACAGAATATTCAAAATAGTTTTACAGCACACAGAAATCGCTAGAAAGTAGATTTCTGTTAACGGTCAAAATTACTGTTTAATACATAGAAAGTTTGGGGTGTTACAGACATGATGTACTGGAACTTGTCGTTTAATTTCTCTTCCAATGTAGGGCTTTGACTAACATCGATTTTGTTCTTTTGGACTCATCATGCAATTGAGAAATTAACTAGTCAAATACAATTGTAATCAAGCTCAAACTAATCAAAGATTAGGAAGAGTTAAGCAAGATTAGAGAGGAAGACTTCAAAATGAATTTTACATGCAAATGGGGTTAAAGCCTTCCAACAATACATCACAACAAGGACAAAGTAACCAATAAAGCATGGAGATAGGGCATAAATAACTATATTCAATGGAGTTATCACACGTACTATTGATGGTGTAAAAACTAATACACCAAGATGTGAATGGACTAATGAGGACAAAAAGAAGGTTCAATACAATTTGAGAGTCAAAAACATCATTACCACATCCTTGAGGTATGATGAGTTCTTTAGAGTCTCAAATTGTTAATCTGCCCAAAAAATATGGGACACTTCGCAATTTACCCACGAGGGTAGTAGTGAAGTGAAAAGATTAAGGATAAACACTCTCACCCATGTGAAAGTGTTACCCATGAGCTTTTTAGAATGAACTATTGTGAAAGCATTCAAGAAATACAAAAACGGTTCATACACATTGTTAATCATCTTGCTTCATTGGAAAAGACTTTTCCTAATGAAGATCTTATTGATAAAGTTTTGATATGTTTGAGCAGGAATTGACAACCCAAAGTAACGACTATTGCGGAATCAAGGGATTTATTAATAATGTCCCTAGCCACTCTATTTGGAAAGCTTCAAGAGCGTGAATTAGAGTTAAATAGGCTCAATCAAAATGAGGAGCATGACCAAAAGAAAAATAGGATTGCACTCAAAGCCACCTCCTCCATAATTGATGATGATGATGATGGAGATGACTTAGAAATAAATGAGGAGAATGTTGGTCTTCTAGTAAAGAAATTTGAAAGATTCTCCAAGAAGAATGAAGCACAAAGAAGACCTTCCTTTCCCCAAAAAAATGTCTATCACAAAGAGGAAGGAACCTCATTCACTCCTAAATGCTATGAATGTGGAGAACCGAGACACATGAAGATGGAGTGTCTAATGTTCTCAAAGGAGAAGAAAGAAAAAAGAGCTTGCATAACTTGGGATGATAATGACATGAACTCAACCGATAGCTTAGACAATGAGAAAGTCAATTTATGTCTTATGGCTAGAGGACAAGAGGAAGATAAAGATGACACAGAGGTAACATCCTCAAACTTTGACTCATCCCTTTACTATGATGAATTGCAAGATGCATTTGAAGAATTGCATAATGAATCTATGAGGCTTGCAAAACTTGTTTCATCATCCAAGAAAATAATTTTCTCCTTTGAAAACAAAATCTCTATTTTAAACAAGGAAACTGGGGAACTTAAAATTGAGAATGAAACTCTTGAACTTATTGATGCAAATTCTTAATGCATGACATGTTATTCACTTGAGAATGCATCCACATCCTTTACTTGCTCATCATGCAAGACTTTTGAAAAAGAAATTGAAGATTTGAAAAATACTCTTTCAAAGTTTACCTTTAGAAGAGATATTTTGAACATATTGCTTAGGAAACAAAGATGTGTTTTTCAAAAGGCTGGTTTAGGGTACAATCCCAAAAATCAACAAAAACTTCACAAGAATTTCTCTGTTCCCTCAAGTACATCAATAAGTCCTTTTATAAAGTATTTTCATTGTGGCAAGAAAGGACATAGTGCATTAACCTGTAATATAAAGAAGAGTGTCAATAACAAGATAGGGACTAAAATAGTTTGGGTCCCTAAAGACACTTTTTCAAAAGCTAACACACAACAACCCAAGAAAATTTGTACCAAAAGCCAAAAATTAAAGTATATTATAGGTGTGCTTGAAGGCCAAGAACTGACTTTGGAATCTCAAAAGTGGCTACTGCAAGCACAAGATCATAAAATACTTCAAGTTCTCTCCCTCGTCTTCAAGAAGCTTGGACTTGCAACCTTTGGATAAATGGAGACTTGTTCTATGCTTTAACTTGCTTTAAAGAAGTACTTTTCTAGCTTTATATCTTGAAATTATCTTTACACGTGTTAATATGCTAGATAAGTTCACTTCTTCTTTGAAATAGCATATTTGATGAAAACATCTTTGAACTTAGCAATTTGGATCAATCATGCATCTAACTCTTGCTAAAAATGATATTTTGTTGCATAATTTGTCATGTTATTACATAATGTGATATTTAGTTGCATAATCTATCATTTACTGCATGATATGTCATTGTGATGCATAACTTGTCACTTTGTAGCATAAGTTGATACTTTATTGCATTATTGAACTCTATACATAGTTATTTTGTGTTAATCATTTTTTAATCCAATGCAGACTTGAGTATCAGAGTTTCCCCCAAGTTTGTTTTACAGGTGCTTGATTCATGCTTAAGTCCCCCAGTTTCAAATCTCAAGCACTTACTGATAAAAATTACTTTATGGTGTTTTTAAAGAAGATTAATATGTTATTAAGCTGAAGTTTGATGTTTAGAGTGAATGAAAAATGAGGCCAAGCTAAAATGATCTTCAAGAAGGCACGAGGTTGTGTTTTAAAGGCTGAATTCCTAAATATTTTCTGTTTTTGGAGATGTCATAATCTGTTATGGAAAGCAAATAACTAATTAGAGCCTTCACACAATTGGTTTCTTATGCCTTTGAAAAGGTTAAATCAGTTTTAGCTACATTTATGGTACTTAAAGTGGATGTCATGGAAGCAAAGTCAAGTTGATTATCAAAGATGGCATGTGATTGCATTTTTAATGGTTGAATTTTTGAAGAATTTATGGTTTTAGAAGTGAAATAACTAGATAGAAGAGGGAAATAATATGTTATTTGGTCTTTGGGATCAGTATGGCACGTTGAAACTAAGAAAGTAACTAATTAATAGACCTCTCTAACAAATTATGGAGGTATTTTGAGGCTCCTGGAGACCACAAATAACCAATTAGGACCTTTTCATAATATGTTATTGAAGCAAACAAAGGCTCGATCTTTTTGAGGTCCACGAGAATAACTTGTTAGGAGCCTTTCCTAATCTATTTTTGTATCTAACAGAGGCCAAATTTTTCAAGGGACCACGAAAATAACCAATTAGGATTAAGTCCTAATCAATTATTAAGGCTAACTGAGAGCTCCTTATTTAATTTCTCTTCACTCTAACCGATTACTCGATGCCATAATCGGTTATCTCAACTCATAGGGACCTCACTTTTTTTATCTCACACGAAGATAATTGGTTAGTTCAAACCTCTAATCAATTATTTGCTCAACCCATGGCCTCCCTTTTTCACTTCCCACGAAAATAATCGGTTACCATAATGCTCTAACCGATTATTGTGCTCATTAAAATAGAAAAATCATGACTTTTCCCTCACCATTCATGACCTAAACCTCCATGGTCATCTTCTTCCTCTCACACCCACTCACTCAAATTCTTCACCTACTCCAAATCCAACCAAAATCCACCATTAAAACACATTTTCCATCATTTTCCATCACTTTCCACCTATCAAAATTTCCATTCTCTTCCAAATTTTCACCTTCCCTCACATTTTCTCTCTCCTAAACCAGCCCTAGCCTCCCTTGTCAACCATAGTAACACAGTTATCTATGATCGCTTAAGTACTTGGAAGATCGCTTGGATAAGCTTGAGCGTCGTCATCCACCAGTGGAAGGTCATGGGGCTTAGGCATGAATCTCTTTTATTTAGCTAATCTCTTTATGTTTTAGCTATGTTATTATGCTTAATGCTCATCTAATCTCAATGGGTTATCTTTTGGATATGCTACTCATTGTCTTAGCTTATAACCTTGCTTAACCATAGTATGACTGAGATATGTGTTAAATGGCAATGGTTTTGTGTTTAAGGTTATATTGTTGATGAATTATTATTGAATATTTGTTGTGTGACAATGATTTTGTGTTAGTTCTCTCTTTATCAAAATCTATATTGTATATCTTTTTTATCATGACAAAATGGGGAGAAGTTTATGAGTCATTGAGAAAAGGTAAATAACAATGTGTAAATTCAATGATCTTGGGATTCCAAAATTAAGGGGGAGTTGCACATCTCTAAACAAATCAAATCTTGAAAAATAAAGGGGGAGTAAGTCTCTAATACCTTTTTGTGAGTTCCAATTTATTTAAACTAACTCTTTTCTTAATAGTTGTTTGTCATCATCAAAAAGGGGCAGAACGTGATTAGCATTGGCAATGGCAATGGTTTTGATGATAACAAACAAGAGAAGTGATGATTATGTAAAGATCAAGTCCCAAGGTTCTTCAAGTATAACTTTTATGATTTAGATCTTATGTTAAGGTTAATAGGAATCACACTAGCTCATGTCTTGTTTTTCATTCAACTTAAATCTCTTTGCAAAATCACATTTTATATTGATCAAGTGTGAGCAAAATATTTTTAGAAAGGAAGAAAAGAAAACTATGTTTTATACTTGTGAAAATACTCATCAAGTATGTGGGAAATGATTTTAGAAAGGTTGAAAATGATTTGGGAAAGTTTGGTTATGAAATCCTTTAGAAATCTTGTTTTCTTGGTGAACCAATAACGAATTATGTGCTTTGAATAATAGGTTATTTGAGAACAATAATTGATTATGTGATTTCAAATAATAGATTATTTGAAATCTATAATAGGTTATTCACCTTGGCAGAAACGTTTCACTAAATGTTTTAAAGTGAATAACTTGTTATGGAAAGTCTATAACAAGTTATTTGCAATGTTAGGAGCGTGCATGTTTTTGAATGTTCCTAACCGATTAGAGCTCCCAAATAACCTGTTATTTTCGTGCTACAGTGTTTCCTGATGAAACAAATAATCTGTTAGGCAAAACCAATAATATGTTATTTGGGATAGAAAAAAATAGTTCCCAACAGCTCTATTGGAGCATTTAATGCCCTCAACAACCACCAACGACTCTAAATTGATTTGGGCTATAAATATAAGTGGTTGGACATTAAAAACAAGTTGGAGAACAATATGAAAATCACCCTTGAGCATTAAATTCATGTTTCATCATCTTTTTCTCCAAACTTCTGTTTTGAGCTTTAAATGTGATTCTTTGATACCCATTGGGCTTCAATTTGTAATATCTACTCTTTGGAGAGTTTATCATTCAATCTCCAATTGATTTCCTATAAAAGAGGGTGAGATATCCCTTAAGAGATAAAAATGTGAGGTATCCCTTGAAAGAGTAAAGGGTGAAGTATCCCTTGTTTGTAAAAGAGGGTGAGGTATCCCTCAAAGGTGATAAATGGTGAGGTATCCTTATTTTGAGGCTCAAGCACAAAGGGTGAGGCATCCCAGAGGTGTGTTGAGTGCTCTCAGTTGTAAAGGTGGTCAAACACATATTCAAGCTTGAAGGTTTAGTGAAAAATCTCAGGTGGTTCACTTAAGGACTGGACATAGGTCACAAGGGTGGCTAAATCAGAATAAATCCTTGTATTTATTCTTCTCAACTCTATCTCTTTACTTTGTACTTATATTTTATATGCTTTCTTGAATGCTTTCTATCTTGACTTATTTATTTGTGAGTGAAGTGATCAATGTCATCTATCTATTTACTTTAATCAATCAATAGCTTCAACGAAAATTGATAATCAAACATTTTGTGAAAGAATTACAAAATTATTTTACATACTTAATTCACCCCCTCTTGAGTATTGAGGCCACTTAGTAACACAGAGGTCATGGGTACTGACCGATTAAGTGGTCAAATTTTGAGTGATTATGCGCTCAATGTCAGATGAAATAGGGCAAAGGTTTTTGTCATCCAGTGCTTAAGCGCTGAGAAAATGGGCAATTAAGCACCCAAACATAGAAATTTCCAGAGTGTTTATCTTGGGAAATTGGAGTTCCCTATTGGTTAGAATCACACTTTTATGCCTTTTAAAGAATGTTGAGGCACTCTAAGGAATAATTCCTTGAGGGAATAACCATCTTACATATATGAGATTTATGAGAAACCTTGAGCAATCATGTGAGATGGAATGCCATAATGTTGTACCTATGACCTTGTTCAACATGAGGTTGACTTTAACATCACTTGTGAATTGATGATGAGATGCTCTAGGTATAAAAGTGCTAGTGACATGGTTTTGGCTACTTTGTTTGATATTATGCGCTCAATGTCAGATGAAACAGGGCAAAGATTTTTGTCATCCAATGCTTAAGAGCTGAGAAAGTAGGCGATTAAGCACCCAAACATAGAAACTTCCAGAGTATTTATCTTGGGAAATTGGAGTTCCCTATTGGTTAGAATCACACTTTTATGCCTTTTAAAGAATGTTGAGGCACTCTAAGGAATAATTCCTTAAGAGAATAACCATCTTACATATATGAGATTTGTGAGAAACCTTGAGCAATCATGTGAGATGGAATGTCATAATGTTGTACCTATGACCTTGTTCAACATGAGGTTGACTTTAACATCACTTGTGAATTGATGATGAGATGCTCTAGGTATAAAAGTGTTAGTGACATGGTTTTGGCTACTTTGTTTGATAAGTTAGCCTAGAATTCTATGATTTCTACTATCAGATATCACTAGGTTAATGAGTAACTTGTGATATCTTTGTATGTTTTACTCTTACTATTTTCCTATGTATTGTAACCTTAGATAGTGTGCACAACCATATGACCTGAGAATGAGGTGTTGAATCTAAATTCTCATAGTATTGGTGCTATTATGGTCAAGGTTACTGGTATGAGGGTGATAACAGTACTTTTACTATCGTGAGAGGAAGGAATCCACTTATTACTAAGTAGTGTAAGGGTTATTGTACCTATCCTACTTAGTATATACAATGAGACTTGGTTTCAAGAATCAAGTAAGTATCATGTGTTTTCAAAAACTAAAATCTGCATTAGCATTGCATAATCATATTATTACTGTATTGTGTGAGCATATTCATACCTTATAGCATAAAGCATTGCATTTGTTGATAATTGTATAGGCAGTTGTCTTGCTTACTAGATGATATCTTAACATTTGTTGACAATTCTATGGCATAAAGAGTATGTGTGAAATATATGGTGTTTAGTTATCTATTCGATGTGAATATATATATAGATATATATATATATATATATATATATATATATATATATATATATATATATATATATATATATATATATAGCGCTAGTCTTGGTATACTCAGACTAAGGATTTTGTGAATTCTCACCCCACTGTGTTTTCATGTAAATCCAAGTCAAGACTCTTCAAAGAAAAAAGGGCAAAAAAAAGAAGCAAAAGACTTAGTTCTAGTCATTTTGTTCCTTTATGTAACAATTGTATTTATTTTTTCTTAGTTTAGTTTGTAAAATCTTATGTATCACAATGTGGCAATTTAGGCAATGATGTCTATATAATCTTTTTCATTCTTCACGGCTCTCTATAATGGCTACACAGGTTGTTTTGGATTTATGTTTTATACTTTATTAGAAAGTGACATACTTGATACGTTTTATCTTGAAATATTCTGGTTATTTTACGACAAGTGTATTAGGATGTTATATTATGGTATCAGAGCAGTTCATCCTGTTGAGCCGGAGTGTGGACTGACTATACTTAGGCAATTCTAGGAGTTACTTTGTGTGTGTTATGCATTTCTTTGTATCTTGTTTGAGGCGTTTGAATAGAATTGCATGACTTGCTTATTGTTAGAATGTTAGTAGCTACAGCTGCACAGTTACATAATATTGAGGATTGATTAACTCAATATGTATTATTCTGTATGTGCAGGAAGCTATGGCACTAAAGAGGTGAACCTGTGAGGCAAGGAACTCAACTACGGAAAATCTGGATATGACCGAGGTTGTGATAGAAATGGCCGATGCGATATGTGAGCAAACGACTGCAACTGCTACTGTGATGAGGGAGCAAGCAGTTGCAATTGCTAGGATGCTTGAAAGGCTAGAGGCCAAATCAACCACAACCTACACCACCACTTATTCACCCAGTGTAACCAGTTCCAAGGACACCAATGGGAAGGAATCAAAACTTCCTAGACCTTTCGAAATTCAGGAAGTCCAATCCATCTTTGTTCAAGGGAGAGTACAACCCAGTCAAAGCTGGAGGGTGGCTAAAAGAGATGAAAAAGATCTTTACTGTGATAGTTTGTTCGGATGAGCAAAAGGTGTTCTTTGTTTCCTTTATGTTGGAGGGGGAGGCAGAGGATTGGTAAACAGGCGCCAAAAGATTGTTTGATGCATTGGCAACTCCGATAATGAGGGAAATCTTCAAGGGATCATTTATAGAGAAGCACATCCCACAAAATTTATAAAATGCGAAGGAGATGGAGTTTCTGAGCTTAGAGTAGGGAGACATGTTTGCTAGTAAGTATATGACCAAGTTTAGCGAGTTATCCAAATTCTCATCCCACATCAAATTTAACACTAACAAGCGTTGGAAATGTGCAAAATTTGAGGAAGGATTGAGAGAGGAGGTCTATAAATTTATCAAGCCTTTGGAGATCCGAGATTTTGCTACCTTGGTGAACAAGTGCAGAATAATAAAAAGACATGATGGTAAGCCTTCAGTGGAGTAGAAGTCACAAAGTTTTCAAATGAGGAAGCAAGGTGATGAAAAATCCAAGAAGAGATCCTTTAAACTTAGCTTTTCTCAAGGTAAAGGTAAATAGGTCAAGTTGGAGTTTGTGGGGCCTAAATGTCCCAAATGTGGGAGACATCATGAAGGCAAACCGTGTGCAGTGTGTTTAGTTTGTGGATAACCCAGACATTTTGATAAGGATTGTCCTTAGAGGAAAGAAACTGCGGTAACCCTAAGATCTCAAGCCAGAAGAAGAGTGTATACTCTAAGTGGTGAAAGGTGACCCAGTCTTCTGACCTTATCCAAGGTAAAAGCATAATTCACAATCATCTCTTAAATGTTTTATATGATTTGGGAGCATCCTACTTTTTTTCGTCTCTAATGATTGTGTGAATGAGCTAGATTTATATGTATCTAAACTTTCTTATGACTTATCTGTATCAACCCCAACTTATAAACCAGTTTCAACTTCCAATGTGTGTCTTGATTATTGTTTAAAAGAAGAAGATAGGATTTTCTTCATAAATCTTATTTGTTTACCCTTAGTAGGTATAGATGTCATCCTTGGCATGGATTGGTTGTCCTCCAACCATGTAGTTTTGAATTGTTCAGATAAATCCCTAATTTTCTTGTTAAATATACCTACCAGAGTCATTCCATCTAAGTTAGTATATCTCAATACGAATCAGGTTAATCTCTATTTAGAGGAGCGAGCACTAGGATATTTTCTCTTGTTTTTCCTATGTGCTGAGGTTAAGCAAAACTTAGGTGAAATACTTGTGGTGAGTGAATATCGTGAAGTATATTCCAAAATGATGTAGTGGAGTTTCTGCTCGAGAGAGAAATAAAGTTTTTTATAGACTTAGTGCCTGGTACGGGACTTATCTATATAGCACCCTATAGGATGACACCACTAGAGTTTGTAGAACTCAAGAAGCAAATTAAGGATTTGTTGGACAAACAATTTATTAGGTGATGTGTGTGAAACAACATCATATTTTGTTCATGTGTTTGCATGCATTTTTATACATTCTAGGCATTTTAGTTTCCCTTTTTGTTTATTTTTCCCTTTAGTTCGGATAACTGCGGTGTTTTTGGTGTTATTGTGCAGGATTGGTGCTTAATTGGCCTTGAAATGGATGAAAAACTTGCACAATTGAAGTTGGAGCTTAAAGGGTAGCATTTTAGGACAAAAAGCTCGCTCCAGAGGGAACCACGGCCTGCCCGTGGCCTGAACCACGGCCATGGATCGAACAGCTGCGTGAAAAAGTAAAAAAGGAGAGTTCGAGTCAACCACACCCACGGCCATGGTGTGGACCACGGCCGGCCATGGTCCGAACCACACCCGGCCGTGGTCCGAAACACGACTATAGTTGTCAAACAGAGACAACCACGGTCTGGCCGTGGTCCCCCACCACGGCCGTGGTTCGGTGTGCGTGTCAGATTTTTAAGTCCGTTTTTCTCTTTTCTGATGGGCTTGAACCAGTTTTAACCCATGGGGTATTTATAGATGTTCTGAAGACAGCATTAGGGTTCGTTTTTGGTTTGGAAGGAGGCACATTGGAGGCTCTTGATCTTCATCTTCCTCTCTTCCCTCTTGGATTACGGGTTTGGAGGTTCTTGGAACATGATTTCTGGTTTCTTCTTCTCCATGTCTGAGTAGTTCCCTTTTGTTTCTAGGATTGGGCAATGCCCTTTGATACATTGATAATGATTAATTGATATTGTTTACCCCTTTTATTAATCTTGAATGTTGTTGATTCAATCCTTATTGCGATTATTCATGTGAATTTGCTGGCCACTTATTTGCATCTCATAGATATCTAGGGACGTACTGAAAGGTGAACCTAGGTGTTGGAACTATAAGAATTGAACTTAAAGTTTAAATCACGAGAGTAGGTTTAGCCTTTCGAGGATTAATGAATTACCAAAAAAACGTAATGGGTTCAATTGAAATTCAATTACCACGAGAGTAGGAATTTGTTTAATTGGGCACGGTTCTTGTATCTTGAAAGGGAACATTAACTAATTTAGGGTAATTCACCTTCAATTGAATTTCAAGTGTTAATAAGAGGATTGTCAATTAGGAGTCTTGTATCATTGTGGTTAACCCCAATCCTGGAAGCTTTCTTAAATCTGAAATCTTTTCTCAACAATTTGCTATTTTTATTCTCAATTTTGCGTCTTAGCTTTATTTATTTAATTGTTTGGTTTCTACGTTCTTGTTCAACAATTATATTCTCTTTTGTTTAATTTAATTGAATTAATTAGTTAATTGGTATTCATAAACATAGTCCCTGTGGATTCGATATTTTATTACTTGACGACGAAACCGTACACTTGCGGATTTCACCCCAATCAAGTTTTTGGCGCCGTTCTTGGGGTGTTGTGTCTTCTTGTATATCAGTTAAATTTTTAATTTAATTATTTTAAACCTTTTTACTACTTTCTTGTTTTTTCTTTGAGTGTCTACAGGTAATTCTCTTGTTTATGCGAAGAACTAGATGTTTCGGGACTCTTGAAGAAGCGATCCGAAATTGAAAGAACCCCGCGCGAAGGAGAAGACAACAAAGCCAAAGAGCAAGAGATAGACTTGAGCCAACGCTTGTCATGGCTACACCTGCGATAATAGACCTCTTAAAGAGTATGCAGCCCCTAATGCTCGGGGTTTGCGTTCGGAATTGCTCGGCCGGACATTGAAGCTAGACAATTCACCATACCACCGCTTTACTCACCATGATAAGGCAGAACCGGTTTGGAGGATTGCCATCGAGAGGACCCAAACGATCATGTGGATATGTTCTTGGAATTTTGTGAGACCCTCAAGATTGAAGGTGCCTCGTTGATGCTATTCGCCTTCGCCTATTTCCATTATCATTGAGAGATAGAGCTAGGGCGTGGTTGAGGTCAATTCCCGCTGAGACCATCACTTCTTGGGACCAATTGAAGCAAACTTTCTTGAACAAATTCTTTCCACCATCCAAGACTGCTCATCTGAGGACCCAAATCACAAGCTTTGTTCAGAAAGATGGTGAATCATTGTCGGAAGCTTAGGATAGATATAAGGCTTTGCTGGAAGCCTGCCCACACCATGGGTTAGAAAAATGGTTGATTGTCCACACCTTCTATAATGGGCTAGAATATTCTTCGAAAGTGTCTCTAGACTCCGTAGCTGGTGGAGCTTTGATGAATAGAAGACAGATAGAAGCCTATGAGATCATTGAGAGTGTTGCCACAAATCATCACCAATGGGCAAATGAAAGAGGTAATAACCCGAGAAAACTCTCAGGAGGTAAGTTTGAGGTAGACGGAGTTGATTTAATTATGTCAAAATTTGATTCTTTGAATAAATGTTTTGACATGCTTGAAAAGGCTCATGTAAATGTCATAGGTGCCTCTAACAATTTTTGTGAGATTTGTGGAGCACAGGGACACATAGGTGTTGAATGCCAAGTTGGAATTGGCTCCTCACAAGGTGCACCGGTGGAGCAAGTGGAATCATGCCACAATTTCCATGACTTCAACCAAAAGGGGAGGAATGATCCATATTCTCAAACTTACAACCCCGGTTGGAAGTCACATCCCAACTTCTCCTACCGGAATAGTCAACACCAAGCAGGGCAAGGTAGTGGTAAACCCTCTTCTGGACTCCAACAGGTACAAAACTCTAAACTTGAGTCTCTTCTTGAGAATTTTGTTGAGAGTCAAGCTAAGCAAAATGAGGAGTTTAGGCAACATGGGCAAGTTGTGACTGAGGCCATTAGAGAGTTGTCATCTAAAGTTGAAAATTTGGCCATTCATAATAAATTGTTAGAAACTCAGATTGCCCAACTTGCAAGCACTTCACATAGGCAACAAGGTAAATTTCATGGTCAGCCTGAAATGAATCCAGGTAATGAACACTGCATGTCTGTTAGTTTGAGAAGTGGCAAGAACCTAGAAGATCCCAAGGATAAGGAGGTTAGTGACAAAGATGAGGGGAATGGGAAAAAAGACACTAAGACACAACCCTTAGAGGAAGAGAAAATTAATGAAAAGGTGTCTAAGTATGTACCCCCTGAACCATACCAACCCCCAGTGCCATTCCCTCAAAGATTGGCTAAGGCCAAGCTAGATATGCAATTTGGGAAGTTCCTAGAGGTCCTTAAGAAATTGTACATTAATGTACCCTTCACTAAGGTGTTGAAACAAATGCCTACTTATGCTAAGTTTCTTAAGGACATTTTGTCTAATAAGAGAAAGCTTGATGAATATGAGACCATAGCTTTAACTGAGGAGTGTAGTGCTTTAATTCAAAATAAATCGCCTCCTAAGCTAAAAGATCCAGGTAGCTTCTCTATTCCTTGCTTGATTGGTAACACAAATTTTGATAAAGCTCTGTGTGACTTAGGGGCTAGTGTCAGTCTTATGCCCCTTTCTGTGTGCAAGAAGTTGGAGGTGGGTGAGTTGAAACCCACAACTATTTCACTTCAGTTGGCGGATCGGTCCGTCAAGTACCCCGTAGGCATCTTGGAGGATGTTCCTATTAGAGTGGGTAAGTTTTTTATATCTGTTGATTTTGTTGTGCTTGACATGGAAGAAGATGCTGAATTGCCGCTCATACTTGGGCGACCATTCCTCTCCACTGGAAGGGCAATCATTGATGTCCACGAAGGGAAATTGACTTTGCGATTGAATAATGAGGAAGTAGTTTTTAATGTTTTCAATTATGAAAAAAATCTTAATTCCTCTAATTCATGTAATCGCATAGATGCTACTGATGATGTGGACAGAGTTGTACTTTTAGATATGCAGGAATCTGTGACTCATGCTATGTTAGAGGAGACCTTGCCCAAGGTTGTTTCCAAGTTCGAGAAGGTCAAGCCCTGCAAGAAAGGACCAAAGAAGCGGGATGACAAATGTGTCAAGAAGCGTGAATTTAAATCAGGAGATAAAGTTCTTGTTGATAACTCGCTTCTACGTTTCGTCGGGTAAGTTGTGGTCGAAATGGTCCGGACCATATGAGATTGTTCAAGTCTTATCCTATGGTGTGCTTGAGGTGAAGATAGAAGGCGTAGAAGACATTCATGATAAATGGCCGAGAGAGTGCAACACTATGAAGAAGGAGTGGGGGACCGAGGACCACTCCATTGACATCACCCGAGCATAGAACCAGCTCATAGTCAAGCTAATGACTATAACTTAGCGCTTCTTGGGAGGCAACCCAACATTCTATCTCTTTTCCTTTATTTTCTTATTTTTATTGATTAACACTTTTTTTTTATTTTTTTTTTGTTTTTAGTTAGCTATTGTTGAGTCGGCTTTGGTGCCTCCCTGAGTTCGGAGCCTTTGTAGGGGGATGTATATAGCTGTCGGCCACAAAAAAAAAATGGAGTTTTAGACCGGATGTTCGAGTTCATGGCTACACGTCTCCTTTTTCCACCACCGCAGTGAGTTCTTTTCATTTATTCCTTCCATAGTTTTAGATTTTTACATTGGGGACAATGTAAGGTCTAAGCTTGGGGGTATTTATTTTTCATTTTTATTTTTATCTTCATTATCATGCATTCCCATATCTCATTTTGCATTGCATTTTCTTGTTGCATTTTCACACCATCTTATATTTCTACTTTTTGGTTGAACCTTGTCCCCTCTCTTTTGGGGATTTTGAGATGATAATTGATTTGGAACCCAATTTATTGATTCTTGTGGTAGGCAACAGGCATTGTCTTTAATTGATAGTGGAGGTGATTTCTTGATAGTTGACAATTAGCATATGTTCTCTCGAATTTGTGCTTCTCATTGATTTTTGAACCTCTAAAAGTGAGTTTTGAGCTTGTATGGGATTTATTCACTATATGATTTTTCATCCCATTCTTTGTGTTGAGTGGTCATTCCTCATTGATTTTGTGCTCTAGAACTTGATTTGAAACCATTTTGAGGCGAAATCTTGGTTTGCATGCTTGAATGTGATTAAGGCATCTTAGGTATTTTTCTGGCCTTCTGAATTTGTTACACTTTCATCCACTAGTTGCCCATTTTGAGCTTATTGTATAATTGTTTTCTTGATGCCTATGATGATACATTGTCGGTGATCATTTAGAATATTGAATGGAGCAATCTGAGTTTGAATGTTGTATTAGGAATCATGTGTTTTGAAAATGAGGTCTCTCCCCTCAAAAAAAAAATGAGGAAAAAAGGAAAACAAAATAAAAGAAAAGCTTGAGATGAAAGCTTGAAAAGAAAGGGAGAAAATGTGGAATTATGCCTTGATTGAAAACTGTCTTTGCTCCATGTATGTTCTATTGGGTTTCTTGTGCTTGTTGAAAATGTTGTTAGCCCTTTGTGCATACCCTCCTTTCTTTATCCTTCGACATCATTCCCATGGCCCCATTATATCCCTTGAAAGACCTTTTGATTCTTGCATTCATGCTTGATTATTAGTGAAATTTGGTTTCTTATCAAGCTTATGGAAGTGCATTTTCTTTGAGGAATATTGAGCACATTGTCTTCATCCTTAAACACTTTGAGTGTGTTAGTTGAGTGATCCTAATTTAGTGAGGAGCATGATTTCGAGAACTTTAGCCTCTAATTGGACTTGATTTTGATTACCTCTCTAATTCTTGGTTTGTCTTTGCCTATTGCTTGGTTAGATGTTTTCTCGGGTTCCTCATTCATTATTGTCTCATAATCCCATTTCTTACTTGGTCCTAGTTATTGCTTGGGGACAAGCAAAATCTTAAGCTTGGGGGTATTTTGATGTGTGTGAAACAACATCATATTTTGTTCATGTGTTTGCATGCATTTTTATACATTCTAGGCATTTTAGTTTCCCTTTTTGTTTGTTTTTCCCTTTAGTTCGGATAACTGCGGTGTTTTTGGTGTTATTGTGCAAGATTGATGCTTAATTGGCCTTAAAATGGATGAAAAACTTGCACAATTGAAGTTGGAGCTTAAAGGGTAGCATTTTAGGACAAAAAGCTCGCTCCAGAGGGAACCACGGCCTGCCCGTGGCCTGAACCACGGCCATGGATCGAAGCATTTGCGTGAAAAAGTAAAAAAGGAGAGTTCGAGTCAACCACACCCCGGCCATGGTCCGACCACGGCCTGGCCATGGTCCGAACCACACCTGGCCGTGGTCTGAAACACGACTATAGTTGTCAAACAGAGACAACCACGGTCGGCCGTGGTCCCCACCACGGCCGTGGTTCGGTGTGCGTGTCAGATTTTTAAGTCCGTTTTTCTCTTTTCTGATGGGCTTGAACCAGTTTTAACCCATGGGGTATTTATAGATGTTCTGAAGACAGCATTAGGGTTCGTTTTTGGTTTGGAAGGAGGCACATTGGAGGCTCTTGATCTTCATCTTCCTCTCTTCCCTCTTGGATTACGGGTTTGGAGGTTCTTGGAACATGATTTCTGGTTTCTTCTTCTCCATGTCTGAGTAGTTCCCTTTTGTTTCTAGGATTGGGTAATGCCCTTTGATACATTGATAATGATTAATTGATATTGTTTACCCCTTTTATTAATCTTGAATGTTGTTGATTTAATCCTTATTGCGATTATTCATGTGAATTTGCTGGCCACTTATTTACATCTCATAGATATTTAGGGACGTACTGAAAGGTGAACCTAGGTGTTGGAACTATAAGAATTGAACTTAAGGTTTAAATCACGAGAGTAGGTTTAGCCTTTCGAGGATTAATGAATTACCAAAAAAACGTAATGGGTTCAATTGAAATTCAATTACCACGAGAGTAGGAATTGGTTTAATTGGGCACGGTTCTTGTATCTTGAAAGGGAACATTAACTAATTTAGGGTAATTCACCTTCAATTGAATTTCAAGTGTTAATAAGAGGATTGTCAATTAGGAGTCTTGTATCATTGTGGTTAACCCCAATCCTGGAAGCTTTCTTAAATCTGAAATCTTTTCTCAACAATTTGCTATTTTTATTCTCAATTTTGCGTCTTAACTTTATTTATTTAATTGTTTGGTTTCTACGTTCTTGTTCAACAATTATATTCTCTTTTGTTTAATTTAATTGAATTAATTAGTTAATTGGTATTCATAAACATAGTCCCTGTGGATTCGATATTTTATTACTTGACGACGAAACCGTACACTTGCGGATTTCACCCCAATCATTAGGCCGAGTGTTTCTCCGCGGGGAGCACCGTGTTACTAGTGAAGAAAAAAGATGGTACCATGAGGCTCTGTGTGGATTACAAACAGCTGAACAAGGTGACCATTAAAAACAAATATCCTTTACTAAGGATCGATGATCTAATGGATCAATGGAGAAGAGTTGCAATTTTCTCAAAGATTGATCTTAGGTCTGGGTATCATCAGGTAAGGGTTAGGGAAGAAGATATCCCTAAGACCACTTTTCGAACTAGGTATGGGCATTATGAGTACCTCGTGATGTCCTTTGGGTTGACGAATGCACTGGCAGTGTTCATGGATTACATGAATATGATCTTTAGACCCTACCTAGATCTGTATGTTGTGGTGTTTATTGATGATATCTTAATCTATTCTAAGACTGTGGAGGAACATGAACAACATTTGAGGATAGTGTTGGAGACCCTTAAGGAGAATAAGTTATTTTCCAAACTATCTAGGTACGAGTTTTGGCTTTCACAAGTGCAGTTTTTAGGACATGTGATATCTCAGGGTGGCATTTCTGTAGACTCAAGCAAAGTTAATGCAGTGTTGTAGTGGAATAAACCCACCACTATGACAGAGATCAGGAGCTTCTTAGGCTTGGCAGGGTACTATAGAAGGTTCATAAAGGGGTTTTCTCAATTAGCGCTACCGTTGACTAGATTAACTAAGAAAGATAGTACTTTTGAGTGGACTCAAAATTGGGAGGATAGTTTCCAAGAGTTAATATTGCAGTTGACCACTACGTTGTGTTGGTAATTTCGGATCCTTTGGAGAACTTTGAGGTGTTTTGTGACACTTCAAAGATGGGTTTGTGGTGTATTTTGATGCAACATAGGAGAATGGTTGCCTATGCATCGAGGCAGTTGAGACCTCATGAGGAGAACTACCCTACTCATGATCTGGAGTTAGCCAAACTAGTATTTGCCCTAAAAGTTTAGAGGCATCACTTATACAAAGTCCAATTTAAGGTGTTCAGTGATCATAAGAGTTTGAAGTATTTATTTGATCAGAATGAGTTAAACATGAGACAATGGAGGTGGATGGAGTTTTTGAAAGACTACAACTTTGAGTTAAAGTATCATCCGGGTAAGGCCAATATGGTGGCTGATGCATTAAGTAAGAAATCCCTACATGTGTCCTAGATGATGATCCAAGAGATTGAACTTCTGGAAAGTTTTAGAGACATGAGCCTTTCAGTAACTGTGTTACCACATCGTCTCAGTGTGAAATGTGTAAAATTTAAGGAAGGATTGAGAAAGGAGGTCCAAAAATTTATTAGGGCTTTGGAGATCCGAGATTTTGCTACCTTGGTGAACAAGTGTAGGATAATAGAATGACATGATGGTAAGCCTTCGGTGGAGTAGAAGTCATAAAGTTTTCAAAAGAGGAAGCAAAGTGATGAAAAATCCAAGAAGGGATCCTTTAAACCTAGCTTTTCTTAGGGTAAAGGTAAGCAGGTCAAGCAAGAGTTTGTGAGGCGTAAGTGTCCCAAATGTGGGAGACATCATGAAGGCAAACCGTGTGCAGTGTATTTTGTTTGTGGACAGCCCAAGCATTTTGCAAATGATTGTCCTCAGAGGAAAGAAGTTGCGTCAGCCCCGAGACCTCAATCCAGGGGAAGAGTGCATACTCTAAGTGTAACACCCTTCTTAATCTAATAAGTCCTAAACAGTGTTATAGAAGTTCAGTAATACTGGCAAGAGATTATCTATTAATTCAAGTAATTTTCTGAACTAGTTTGAGCATAAATCTATAACACTGAGTACAAGAGAATAGTTAAGGTATTTGCAAAATCAGTTGATATGATAGAAATAAATATGTAAATTTTTTCCTCATTATAAATAATTGATAAGAGTTATAAAAAATTTAGGAGAGTAAACTGAGTTAATCTGGTATTTTTAAAGATACTGCTGAGAAATAGTCGGGACAATTAAGCAGCTCAAAAAATTATAAAATTTTATGGAGATAATAAATAGAATATAGAGAATATTTTATTATGGAAAATAATTTAAGGCAAACATATTTACCTATTTTATAAGTTCGATTTAATTTAAAAAATAATGCAACTTATTTAATGAATATCAATATATGAAAAGTTATAAAAAATAGATCTGAAAACTAAAATGAGTCTTTAAGATATTCAATAAAACTTATGGATATTTGAAAACTCAATTTTATAAAATTAAAGTGTATGTAGCATATGTCAAAGTTTCAGTATGAAAATTTTATTTATATTCTCTTTTAACCACCACCACACATATTATTACCCTTATCTCGATAATACATGACCATTCTTTCATCTTTTCCCTTCCTTTTCACGTTCTCTAGCGGCTACACTACAGAATCAAAAATGAAGGAGAAAAATCTTCATTTCTCCACTTCTTATCCTCAATTTTCACTCTTCTATTTTTCTATCCATATTAAACCTTATCCTTCCTTGTTCTTTTTTCTTTTGTCACACGATTTTCACCTCAAAAATAGGTCAGAGGATAGCAGTAGCAACGTGAGTGAGATGGAGACAAAGAATGAAAAGAAAGTGAAGGAAAAAGGAGGAAAATCAAGGAGCTAAAGCTAGGAGTAAGGTAGGGGATTCCATGTTATTTTTGTTTCTTTGTTGCTGTTATGTTGCCTCTTCTTGCTGCTGTAAGTCATAGTTTCCATATAGAAACCATGTAGCTTTTAAGTGGTTAGAATAATATGTATTCACACTTGCTCACACTTTGTTCAAACTTTGCTACATTCCACTTTGCTCCTTCACGGCCAAGACAATTTGAGTCACTATTATTGACTTTTAAAAGTGAGTTTATGACTTATAAGAAATTTATATACTATGTGCTCATTAAGAAAGCTTACGACTGAACTAAGGAAAAATGAAAGGGAATGACTTGTATTTTGTTTTCTAGTTCCTTGACTTTATTTTGTCTTGCTTCTTTTATGAATTCTTGAAAGAAAATTTATAATATTGGTTAACAATCTGGATGGGTATCTCATGGCTGAAACTATGATTCACTTATTTTCAAATTGAGTTTCAACTTCTAATAAGCCTTATGTTGATTTTGTGATTGATTTAGTGAAGTTTATGGCTTCATTTTATTTGAACGTTGAACACAGTTTAATGCCCTGTTTTGGGCAGAATTTGTGATGGATATTTGATTAGAATTATGGTTGGAATTGTGATACAAAAGGAAGGCAGAATGCTACCCAACTTGTGATTAGCTTTTGTATGCATTTATGCTTAAATTTGTAACTTGTATGATGATCAACAACTAAAATAGGTTGCTACCAGATTTGCATAGAATTTTGCTAACTTTTGATGAGTGGAACGGTAGTTTAAATTGTGATAATAATGATAGCAGATTGCTGCCTTATTTGTGGTTGAGTTTGGATTGCCTTTGTGTTGAATCTGTGGCTTGAATGTTAGTTAAAATGTAAGTCAGAAAACTGTCTGGTTTAAACTAGAATCTTGTCACCTTTGTTGTGTAAAATGGTGGCTAAATTTGGGTGAAAATACACAGCAAAAATGCTGCCTCTAAGTGACCAGAATTGTGTTGCTTTTGTGTATGAGAATGTTGCTTGAATAATGATAAAAAAAAAAAAAGGATATAGTAATGGCTGCCTTGTGGTGACTATAATTTGTATGTATAAATATCATGAGTTGATGTTAAATGTTGATTAGAAATGCCACTAAAGTATTGCAACAATACTTAAAGATTTGATATGTAAATGTTATTGATAAAGTTTATTAGTTAAGAGTTTTGTAATGTAATGGATGATATAGTAATATGCACTAGATGTAAACAAAAAATGTATTACTCCTTGATTAGGCAAGTTGAGTTATTTGATGAGAATCATTGTATGAATCTTGCATGGAATGAATGATATATGTAAATGATGTTGAAAAGCATAATAATGAAAGAATAAAGGTAGACTGAGGTTGAGTAGGTTGTTCTCTCTCCTTACAAGCATATCATGTAATGTATAAATGAAAAGCTTAATGATTGAGGTTTTGATTCATTATTATGCAAGGAAAAATTACATTATGTGAAAAGTGAATGAAGGATTAATTTTAAAGCATTCTTGCATGTTTTGATTTTTCGAACTTGATGTTTGCTATTTCTATGTATTTGGCTTGGGCCGAAGGTGCTCACAATGCTAGGGTTATGATACTAAGGGAGCTCAAGGAACAAAGGTTGTCCTAATACCTCATTTTACCCAAAGGAAATACGAGGAACAAAGGTTGTCCTGGAAATAGGTAAATATCATGAGCTTTCCCAAAATAAAATGTTTTTACTAACATTGCATAAGCATACATTAGGGCATCTCTTAGGCATACTCATACATTTTCATGCATCCTGTAAAATGATAGTTGTATGAACAATTGTCTTGTTTTATACTTATATATAGTTGATTGATAACTTAAGGGTATATAATGATGAAGGATGTTTAAGCTTGCTTGTCACCTTAATAATAGCAAATGAATATGCTAATTTAAGTTGAAATGCTATGTTTCACTTAAAGTGTTTTATTTAATTAAATGGAGTGTCTGCTTCAGAAAGGGAAATGACTGAGTTTTTTGTTTATGCCACATTTCCATTTATTTATATATATGTAACTTATTTTTTTTCAAAGTAGCTGGATTTATTATGATATCATGTTTTAAAACCAACTACTGAGAGTTTTAATTCTCACCCTAGTTTCTTATTTCCAAGGTAAATCCAACGGATGATCGGAGCAGGTGCAAAGGAAGATCTTGAAGACTTAGTATATTTATTATTTAATGATGTATTTAGTTTATTAATTGTGTACTTATGCAACCATAGCTTGTTTTGATTCTTTTGTATATCTCAAGCATATGTTGTAAATTCGTAGTCAATAGTAAGTTTTTAGTTGTGTAAAATTATCTTGTTCTCTTTACTTTTGTTAAAGGCTCTATACATCTACGTGTTGATAGTGAACGTACAGGTCTTATAATTATGTTTTATATTTAGAAGTGATTATCCTAATACTACTTATTGAGTATATGATGACATATACAGTGGTAGTTTTAGTGTTTTACACTAAGTGGTGAAGAGGTGACCTAGTCTTCTGACCTTATTCAAGGTAAAGGCATAATTCACAATCATCTCTTAAATGTTTTATATGATTCGGGAGCATCCCACTCTTTTGTCTCTAATAGTTGTGTGAATGAGTTAGATTTACCCGTATCTGAACTTTCTTATGACTTATCTGTATCTACCCCAACCGGTAAACCAGTTTCAACTTCCAAGGTGTGTCTTGATTGTTGTTTAAAAGTAGAAGATAGGATTTTCATCGTATATCTTATATGTTTACCCTTAGTAAGTATAGATGTTATCCTTGGCATGAATTAGTTGTCCTTCAACCATGTAGTTTTGAATTGTTCAGATAAATCCCTGGTTTTCTTGTCAAATATACCTACCAGAGTCGTTCATCTGAGTTAGTGTATCTTAATGTGAATCAGGTTAATCTCTGTTTAGAGGAGTGAGTGCTAGGATATGTTCTCTTGTTTTCCCTACGTGCTGAGGTTAAGCAAAACTTAGGTAAAATACTTGTGGTGAGTGAATATCATGAAGTATTCCTAAGTGATGTAGTGGAGTTGCCACCTCGAGAGAGAAATAGAGTTTTCTATAGACTTAGTGTCTGGTATAAGACATATCTCTATAGCACCCTATAGGATGGCACCACTAGAGTTAGTAGAACTCAAGAAGCAAATCGAGGATTTGTTAGATAAATAATTCATTTGGTCGAGTGTTTCTTCGTGGGGAGTACCTGTGTTATTAGTGAAGAAAAATGATGGTACCATGAGGCTCTGTGTGGATTACAGACAACTGAACAAGGTGACCATTAAAAACAAGTATCCTTTACCAAGGATAGATGATCTAATGGATCAACTGAGAGGAGCTGTAGATTTCTCAAAGATTGATCTTAGGTTTGTGTATCATCAGGTAAAGGATAGAGAAAAGGATATCCCTAAGACCGCTTTTTGAATTAGGTATGGGCATTATGAGTACCTCATGATGTCCTTTGAGTTGACAAATGCACTGGCAGTGTTCATGGATTACATGAACAAGATCTTTAGACTCTACCTGGATCTGTTTGTTGTAGTGTTTATTGATGATATCTTAATCTATTCTAAGACTGCGGAGGAGCATGAACAACATTTGAGGATAGTGTTGGAGACCCTTAAGGAGAATAGGTTGTTTGTGTAACATCCCAATAATGATATCCCAATATATATGGCATATATAAGAATAATCAATACTAGTCATGCTACTGCTAACACATATAGCAAACTAAACTCATAACATTAGTACAAATAATTATGGAGAGCTATGTCAAACTAAAGGTTATATTAGGTAATGATGTATATATATATATAAGTTTTATATATATATATATATATATAAAACTTATATATATATACATCATTACCTCAACAGGGCATATTGTAATATGTAACACCCTCGATTAAATGTCAGGCTTGTATAGGGCTACAGAAGTAACACAGAAGGTGGAAAGTGACCTTAAACGACTCAAAAATTGGTTTTAAAGGGTAAGTTAAGGGAAATAAATATAGATAATTTATTTCCAAGTCATAAGTGAGTTATGTAAGAGACAGTTAAAATTTTAAGAGAATATGAGTTGATTTGGTATTTTTAAGTACTCTAAGTGAGTGTTTTAATACCGGATTGACTTGTAGCAGATATGAAAGTTTATGGAAATGGTGAAATTAATATTTTTATGAATCCTAGACTTTATTCTAATACTTTTGAAAGTTAGGAAGCTTGAGTTAAAGAAACATAAGTGTTTATAACAGATCAAAAGTTACAGCAAAGTTACTAAGGGTATTTGGGATATTTCACGTTTTCATCCCTTTTTTGAGAGATATTTCTCTCCAATCTCACCCACTCCCTCTCATTCACATCCAGTAGCTGTAGAGAAGAGAAAAGAAAAGAAAGAAAAGGGGGAAATAAGAGCAACCAAGGAAGGGGGAAAGGAGGAAGAAAGAAAGGGTGAAGATGAAGAGCTCTTGAGCTCATTCTTCCAAGGCTCTAGAGGTAGGGGCTATTTATCTTTATTTTACTCCTCATCTTCCAAGGTTTTTGAATCAAAATTTTGGTTGAAATACATAGGAGGGTCACGGCCAAGTCTAAGGGAAATAAGGATTTACTTGCTACTAATTGTTTCTCTACTTCTATTGGATGTTAAATGGAAGATTTATGTTTATTTTATTTTATTTTGTTGTTATGTATTCTATTTATTTCTGTTGTTCTATTTTTTGTTTTATTCTACTATTTTATTTTCTATTAATTTGTTGTTCTATTTTTTGTTTATTTCTGCCATCATTGATTTATTCTGTTTCTGCTGTTATTTTTTTTAGCTACTATTGTATTGTTAACTTTTGCTGTTGTTGTATTGTTATTTTTTTGCTTGCTGTTTCTTTGTTATATATTGTGCTGCTATTGTTATTTTTCTACTATTGTTTTTTTATTATTGCTATAAGTTATTTCTGCTGTATTCTATTTCTACTATAAGTTATTTTTGCTATAAGTTATTTCTATTGTAAGTTATTTTTGCTATATTCTGTTTTTGATGTAATTATTTTTGCTATTATACTATTTTGCTGTAATTGTTTCTGTTGTATACTGTTTTTAATGTTGTGATATTGTTGATTGACTTGAATTTGATAAAAAAACATAAGTTTTCAATGTATTCTTAATATGAAATATTTAGAATAAGTTGCTGTCTTTTTTTTTTTTATTTTAATTACTATGCAATTGTTTCATGTATAAATGCAAAATATTGATTGAAAATGTCAAGGATTGCACTAGTTTTTCTATGTATGCTAAACAAACCATTAAGAATGATGATAAATGTTATCCCAAATGGTTGGTATCTGAGCGTGATAACTCGTGACATATTACCATGGATTTGATATCATGACATATTAACATAGACTTGGTATCATGACATTATCAAATACATGCATCCACACTTCTAGAATTTGAAAAGGCATACACCTAAGGCATCCATAGGTACATACATAACAGCTACATGCATATCTCTAAGATGGAGATTCATGACATTGTACCTCTCTGAGATGGAGATTCATGATATTACAATCGTATGGGCGATTGCGTATTTTGAAATAAAGATGATGATATGGTGAGTGTGATTACTATTTAAAGATTATTTATGGAAATGAGTTTTGTAAGCTTATTAAATGAGATTCTATTTCGGGAAGAGAAAGGAAGTGGATTTGACATTTGCCACCTTTCTAACTTATGTCATATTATAACTTTAGTTTTAAAAGTGAGTTTTCCTCGAAATTGCTGGAATGATTGTGACGACATGTTTTCTTAATAATCTACTGAGAATTTATAATTCTCACCTCATGTTTGTGTTTTCCATGATGATTCCAGGAAAGAAGACCCTTGGATAGTTTATGTGGACAAGATGCAAAGAAGCTTAGTTTAGTTTCATTTTGATACTTATATATATTATTTTTGGGCCTTGAGAGGCCTAGTTACATGTCTTGCATACTTATATTTTACTTTGTGATAAAAGTACGAACGTTATATAGTACTCATCTCATCGTGGCTCATATTTTCTGAATATAAGACTTTGTTATGTTAGAATTGTTTTAGAAAATAGTAGCATCTGGATTTAATTACGGTAATATAATTTTGATTATATCATCAGTATTAAATTTAGGATGTTACATAATACATACACTTTTATACAAACTAGATCAAGAATAATATGTATAAGCTTTAACTATATAAAGCATATAAACTATACTAGTCTTCATACATCTTCTACTTCTCTTTTGAAGAACTCACACCTGGATTTACATGACAACACAATCAGGGTGATAAATCACAATTCTCAGTAGAAGTATTCCAAAAGCAGCATTTATACAAACGTCAAGAATACACAACTGCCCATACAATTGTAATGTCATGAGTTAAAATATCGTCATGTTATGCCAAATTATGTCTAATGTTTATGTTTATGCAATATCCTAAGTATGTAATAAATAATGTCATGATACCAAGTCCATGGCAATGTCATGTGAGTCTTGAACAAAACAAAAAAAGTTCATTCCAATTCTTGAACAAGCGTAGTGAGGATATTACCCACCTCAACTACTCATCAAATGTAGTGAGGATATTACTCACCTCAACCACTCTGGAATCCTTGCGTCAAGGATCTTCAAGAGTAAAGAAGGAAAGTCCATATTCAAATACTCTCCGATAGGGAGGAGTCCTCACACTATCGTGGCTTAGGATCACCTCCAGTAATAAAGATATTACTACCTTCCATCTAGGATAACATCTAGTAAAGATGAAGGATATGACTCACCTCAGCTTAATTACTAGAATAATGAGGGAGGATATGACTCACCTCGGCTCATCTCTATGATACGAAGGGCATCGTCCTACCTTACACTATTATAGATTATCCCCAAATGTGAGGATCAAATCCTTCATAAACACATCATGCAAAATAAGAATAAATTACCTACAATAATTAGTACAACAATTGATTTATACGCATCTAGTGTTCCTAGGGTTCAAACCCTCACCAAAATACCTCTATTTTCGCCTAAAAATGTCAATTTTCATGAATGCACCAAATGTACACCCCAACTTCTAAAATTTATAACTTTACAATCTAATAGCCTTACATGTTATCTTCAAAATGCCACTAGTCTCATGAAAATATGACCCCGGAGGAGAAAGTTATGCAATCTAGTTTATCTGGTGTCAGTTTGCTTGTTTTGCAGAATATGACCCAAATTTCTAAATTGGGACTAATTGGGTTGTGATAAAAATTTAAAATTTTTATTACACGAAGCATTATGTCTTAGCTTTCAAATGCAATTCGAATTAAGTCAATTCGATGTCTGTAGCTCGAGTTATGCTACAAATACAAACACCACTAGCTGTCAGGATGCCCTATTTTGCTCTCGATGCGCTGCTGCATGCAAATTTTCTCTAGACTATGAGCGCCTAAGCGCTCTACATTCAGCGCCTGAGTACTTTTTGCATATCAGCAAATCTATAGAATTCTGCATATACAAGTTATTATTCCATTAGGAACATACCCTAATTTCTTCATCCAACCATCAATTCCAAATGTTTTCCAACATCAAAAAAGGTCTATAAACATGTTGTAGCTCTTATACAACTCTTAAATTACTCATATGGATCAAAGAACCATTCAAAACCTAAAACACCTAAAATCTCAACTCTTAACTTAAGCAAGAACAAAGGGGTTTTAAGGGATGAATAATTCTTTTCCATGCATCCAACACTTAAAAATAAGCCATCATCAAGTTCTCCAACAAGATTCAAGCTAAAAACATCAAATCACACTCATAACCTCAATTCTCACATCAAGCCAAGTCTCATGAACAAGATGGAGAGAAAGAAAGAATGAGTAAAAACAAGGTTCCGCCTACCTCTAATGGCCATAAATGAAAGAACTTAGAAGCTTCTCTCCACCTCTATCTTCTTCCTCCTCTTTGGTTGATGATCCTCCTCCCTAGCTCCTTTCTTGGCTTTTCCTTTTGTTTCTACCACTAGCGCTCGTGAGAAGAGAAATAAAATAAGACAAATATCTTATTTGAAGACTTAAATAAGTCAAGGCAGCATAAACATAAGGAAGCCATGTGCTTCTTTGTCACTTAAGTGACTTATCCAAATTTTCGATCTGTTAAGAACACTTAGATTTCACCAAATCAAGTTTTCTAACTTCCAACAAGTTTAAAATATATCCTAAGATTCATTAAAAATCTTGTTTCACCATTACCATAATTTTTCATATCTGTTGGTTGTTAATCCGACATTAAAATACACAATTAGTATGCTTAAATTGACTCATCAGGATCATATACGATCTTGGTTGATGAGGATCAGGCAAATCAGATTTGTGATGCAAGGCTTGTAAGCAGTCCTCAGCATAACTGCAAAGAAGCCACCCCAGGCCGCGACCAATCCCGTGTTATTCTGAATCGCTTCAATGGTATTGCCACCGACGATAGATTTGTCAATAATTTGGGCTTCATGACAAAGGAGGTTGCATCTGGTTGTGCTGAGATTCTCAGGCAGTACCAGGAGTTCGATAGTGAGAATTAATTTCACTAAATCTATTATTGTGTTTCTAATTTTTAGATCTTGCATTAGGGTATTCCTAATTTCTATTTAATGGACACTACTAAATTTTATGATTGTAGGAAGTTCCTTCTTGGTTTAGAGGATGTAGTCACTAGTCAATCCTGTGTCTGCTTTAATAAGCTATTCTTTTATATATGCATTGGTACACTTATTCATGAGTTTCACGGATAAAAAAAAAATCAAACTAACTCCGACTAACCTCAAATTTAACCATACCATCTTCAAAACATTTGTGACCTAGAAACAAATTCTTCACATTTATTTCCATTAACTAAGCAGTTTAAGCCAATTTTGGGGCTTAAAACAGTTATATTTCATATATAACGTCGCAACAAAGTGACTAAACGTGCTCAGGAGATCAAAAAATTCATTAAGCATGTTAAGCAAGTATTAGGCTACCTCTGTATCCATATATAAGTCTAACATGTTCACCAGGGTGTTATATTTCTCCCCTCTTTTTTAAAGTTTTGTTCCCAAAATTTGGTTTACCTATGGTAAGAAGTCATAAACAACTCACACACAAAACAAGCATAACCAAATCTCAAGAAAACAAAAATTACTCAATAAGTACAACCATGTACTCACATTTTCCTGAACTTGGAGGCCGTGTTGTCTCCTTGCCTTACAGAATGTAGACTTTCCCTTGAACTGTGGACTTGGCATCTGGTTTTGCCTCTTTCCTCTGAGGATAATTCTTGGCGTAGTGTCCCATCTTGTCATATTTAAAACAGGTTATCTGGTTCACGAAACAAACTTTATCCCTATGGTATCTACCACACTTGGTACACCTTTGCTTATGTTCATCTCTCTAAACTTGCCTTCCTATGTCTTTTTGATCTCTGGTCTGTGGAACACTCCTCTCAAATCTTTCATCTGCTTTCTTTTATTTGTAGTAATCTTGTGATCAATGCTCTTGTTGTGGCCTCAAACTAAAAGGCTTAACAACTCTAGTTAACAAATCTAGAGTTAATAAATTCATTAACAAATCTAGAGTTAACAACTCTGGTTAACAAATCACAAGATCTCAGTTCTCTAACTCCGATATCCATTCCTCGGGCCTTGCTGGGTCATACTTCCCTCTAATCGACGGTGGACTAGCCTTCCGAAACTCTAAAAGATCATGAAAATCCTGATTTCTTTCCACATGCACCACTTGTGCTAGCTGAGGTTGCGTCGATTGTGTATTCCCCATTTGCTCAAACATTCTCGCAGTTGCAGCTACCTATTCTCTCATTGCATTGAAATTCACACTCATCTGTTCTCGCATCGCATCAGCCATTGTTATCACGACCTTAGCCATATTCGGACTTTCCCTAGTTGAGTTCCTTGTCTCTCGGGTTCGCCTCTTTGGTGCCATAGTTTCCTGTACACATAGAATAATATATATTGAGTTGATCAGCCCTAAATATCCTGTAACCGTGTAACAATAGCTAATAACAATCCAACATCAAGAAATTCATACAATTCTTATTCAAACATCTCAAATAAGAGACAAAAAAATGCATAACACACACAAAGGAACTCCTGTAACACCCTCCCTAGGGCATTATATTTAAAACTAAAACTTATAAAACTTAACCCAAATTGTAAAAGATTTACTCTTGTAATATATGATTTTCAAAATTTCTTTTCGCGGATAACTTAACTTAACAAAATAAATAGAGAACACAAAATATATCAAATTGAATAATATACATCATATATTCATCAAACTTTGGTACTTCAAAACATACATACAGATAGCAAAATAAAACATAAACTAGCCTAATACCATACACCTAGTGAGAAGGGTCTTCCTCCGAATCTTCCTCTGGATCCTCCTCAGATTCTTTAGCAGATAAAAACCTCGGATGGTACAAGGTCCTACAGACTGGAGTCCGAGCAGACGACACAACAGAGTCCTCCCTAGGGGTGTAATGGAAATCACTCCATAAATCCCTAATAGGCATATAGAAATCCAAATGTACATAAGTAGTAAGAGAAAAAGTAGTTACCCCATGGTGGGTCCTACTACAAGATAGGGTCACATCCCTGACATATACAATACGCTCCGTACCCAGGTTGACGCGTCATACATCAGTGCCTCCGTGAATCTGTACTCTAACAAAATCGAAAAGATTTTGTCTCGACGCCATCACAGAACCCAAAAAATCACATCAAACAAAATCTTGGCGATCCCACCTCGTCTTCTTCATAATCTTTATCAAGCATAAACATAAAATAGAATAATACAACAAAGAGGTGAGATCCCCTACATCACATACCAGCATAGCTGTAACACCCCAATTTTTCAAAAAATATTCTGAATGTCCTGTTTGCTGTTTTTCAAACTTTTGTGTAAATGACTATTGTGTCCTTGTTTTACTGTTTCTTATTTTTCTGTATGAAATACAAAAATATATTACAGGCTATGATTTTCTTTGGTCGTTTTGAATATTTTGCTTCGAGACCGTAAAATAAAAATTTTCTTAAACTACTATTTTAAATTTTTCTGTGTGAAATACTGGGATATTTTACTGTCTGTAATTTTATTTGAACGTTTTGGATGTTTTGCTTCGTCGTGGGGAAAAATGGAAAAATGATCATTACGTCCTGAATGTACTGTTTTTAATTTTTCTATATGATACAATGTTTAATATTACTGTCTGTGATTTTATTTGGACTTTTTGTGTGATTTGCTCCGGGACAGGAAAATAATATTTTTGGCCGGGAAAATCTTATTTTAATTATTCAGAACTGGGGATCTTACTAAACCCTATTCGAATGATCTTTGTTGTTAATCTTTTAATTTTAAGATTTAACTGACAAATAAAATAATTTTGTATTATTATAATATTATTTTATTAGTCAGTACAAATAAAATGACAGTGGACCCGGAAGTATTTTGCGGGACCCATATTTAGTTAAAACAGTTAACTTAGTAGCTTAATTAAACATCATTAGTAGTAGAACTTTCAAGAACATGGTGACTAAGCTTAATGACTAGGCTAATTAGTGACTAAGCATGATGACTAGGTTAGTGACAATGCTAGAATCAACCAATGAGAGTTAAGCTTGCTAACCAAGTTTTAATCTTGACCTTTGATCTATCCTAAGGCTAGGATGAAGCCAAGCCAATGGACACCTTGCATGGCTCCATGTCTACGGCCATTTGGCCTTTGGAGGACCAAAAATCATTTCACTTTCATGCATTTTCTCTCTTCTCTCTCTTCCAAAAACCCTAAACTCCATTGAAGCTTTCTTGAAGCTCTATTCGGCCAAACACTCTTGTTTACTATCCAATCACTCAAAAATTTATCCAACCAAGTTTTCTAAACCTAAACACAATCCTAAGAACATCTCTAGTTGGGAGTTCTTGCAAAATCCTTCATTTGAAGCTTGGAAACCTACTTGGGAGATTTTACCTAGAAGGTGAAATTTCTTGTTTTCCATTTCTAAACTCTTTTTCAAAGTTCTAAGCCATGATTTATCCATGGTTTAAGCTCTCTTTTATGGTTAGTAACTTGTAGATTTTTGTTTAAGTTTGTTAGGTTTTGAAGGAGAAAACCGAAACCCTAGAGGAGGTGTGAAAGCATATTTGTCTTCATTTAAGGTAAGAGGAAGACTAATCTTATCATCCTTGGGTGGTGGTAAGAAGATGGAGATTGATTGTTTGTGATTGTAGAATCCATAAGGATTCATTTTTGTGATTGTTAGTAGCTTATTTGTGTGATTGTTAGTAGCTTTCCTATTTGATGTTTGTAATAATATGTATGAAGTTGCATGTCTACAAGCTTTGATAATTTGTATGTGTTAGAAATGCATGATAAATTATAGGATGTGAACAACATGCCAAGATTTGCATGAGTATTCCAAAGAACACACCAATGAGGCTCACGACCATTAACCAAAAATGAAGAACCAAAATGTTCTCATATTTTTTATTAAGTGTGATTTAATTAACCTAGGAAAATTGATGAGATATAAAATTGTTTAGATCAAAGAAAATGAATTTAGAGATCAAATAGTACAAGTATATATATTTCGGCCAACATGCCAAATCAAGTATCCATGATTTCTAAAATCAATTCCAAATTAGTTTCAATCAAAGAGATGTAATATATGTTAAAAAGAAATTTTCTACAATGAGTTTTGAAGAAATAAATTGATTAGAATCAAGTTTAAGTAATTGAAACTAATGATTTTATTATTAGGAATGAAATACAGTAACTTTTGTAAATTTCTAACATATGGCTCATCTTATATTTGAAGCATGTTAGTGGTTTTCAAAAGGATTAAGTTACACGGTTAAAAATTTAGTAAACAGAATTTTTAGGAAAAAATTAGGAAACCATTATTATAATTTCCTAAACAAAATACTGTCAATTTTTATTAAAAACGGACAAATAAGATAAGAAAAATGCCCAAACGACAGTATACGGTATGAAAAATATTCTACGTAATTTAAATGTACTAAATATTATTTCTGTTTATTTAAACAATAATTTTTAAGGAATTCGGACAAGAAAATGATTTAAAAACCTTACGCGATTGAGAAAACGTATTAAAAATTCTACGCGATTTGCAAAATAGCAAAATATATTTACGCGATTTAAAAACGTTTGTAAAAGCGACGGGATTTTGAAAATGCGATAAAATTTCTACGCGATTGACGAAAACAGTAAGTTTTTACTGTCGGGCCAAAGTGGTGGACCCGGACAGATTGTGAAACAGTATTGCCAGGTGAGTGCGTACTGTCTTTTTTATTATATGATTTACCAGTGAGGGCATTTTTGTAATTTTGTTGCAGTATTGCCAGGTGGGTGCGTACTGTATACATTTGGATTTTTTTTTCTCATATATTGAGTATGCCAATTTTGGCGATTTGATTGACGAGGTGAACAACATCGTGTTGTCGGTGTGATAGGCGTAGTGCAGTTCAAATTGAATGAACTTGGAGACGTTAGTGTGCAGAATTCCATATATGGATAGTTGGTCGCTCCTCTGGGCCGTGGTGACTGATAACACACTAATGGACTCGACAAACACTATACTTAATCAAGATCTTGTGAAGTCTATTAGTGCAAGCCCGTAGTGACACGACGTATGACAGTGTGCTACACCACTATGCTATTTCAGTGGGCCATAGACGCAACATGTGACAGTGCAATGGTTTTTTTTAGGCAGTCGACGGTACTAATAGATTTTACGGTCGTTCTCTCTGATGTCTGTGTTCTTCTTTAGCTCCATAGAGTAGGGTTGAGTCACATTCATATATTTTTATCTCATATATTTTTATCTCATATATTTTAATGTTATTTATCTATATCTTTATTTATTTGTACCATTGTTTATCTATGTTATTTTGTTTATCTCGTATTATTCTCGTGTTACATTTCACCTATATGATCTTGAATGCTATTTATTGCTATCTTAAACTGCTATATAGTATAAAATGTTATATCTGTTGTATTGTCGTTTTCTTACTTTACCATGTTTGTGGTGATATGGATTGTCTTATGTAACACCCTCCCTAGGGTATCACATGTCTGACTTCCGACTCATAATCTGAAAATGTTTTCATAAAAGGTTTGAGTTAAAAACGTGGGTTTTAAAAAAAAATTTCTTTCTTGCTGAAATATAAACTTACTGTAATCCATAAGTATACTTGAAAATATATTTAAACTAATTCATATACAACATTGACACCAATTAATATTTCACAATTTAAAGAGAAATATAAAATTAACAGACTCTTTTTTTTAACGATGTAGTGACCCCATGACGGGTCCTACTTAATAGACGGCGGTACAACACTAACGTTAAAACTTAACATACTCATTCCTTATCTTGTATCCAAATTGTTGCATCGAACTCTACTCCTTGTCTACTCAGAACACCTTCGAACTTGAGATGCACCACTCTTCAATGTTTTCATCAATCTCTCGAGTGTCCATCGTCCATTTATGTCTAAGACAACTCATTCTTTCTACTTGTTTAATTTTAACAATACGACAGACACGAAGAAGACAACATAACAAAGAGGTGAGATCACCTACACCAATACCAACATGGCGTAACGAGAGATAACACAAGCAAAGAATATTTTACAGGATATCATATCAAACTTCCAATAATATATTCAATATTAATCAACTATCATCATCAAATCATTTATCAATTCAATTATTATAAACAACAATTACGATAATGTCCTAATTATCATCATCATCATCCAAGTATTCAAAACAATTGTCATAGCCTAATATTCCTCAATTAATATATCACACGAGATATAAATGTTCGGATTATT
Organism: Ormosia emarginata; assembly: GCA_029884605.1. Lineage (NCBI taxonomy): Eukaryota > Viridiplantae > Streptophyta > Magnoliopsida > Fabales > Fabaceae > Ormosia > Ormosia emarginata. Next base: position 3,751,109 of record JAQQTP010000052.1, read on the forward strand.
ACATGTACACAAGACTCGATTTCCTACTCCATGGAGCTAAAACTCAGGTCGGAGAAATGATCGAAAAGATCTCACGGCATTCACATGCCTCGAGACCACGTGCTATAATCCTCATTTTGATTTTGCACATCTAGCATATACACGACGCGGTCTTTATCGATCTTGATTAAGAATAGTGTCTCGGTCCGGATCATCGGTGTGTTGCATCGGTCTAACCTACGGGAAGAAGCGCGACCAACCACCCGTGTAGGCAACCCGCACCCCGATGCCCCAAGGTCAACAAGTGACCTACACTACGCATATCGCACCCACTCAAGAGGTGTGTTTCTCCCAGGCAATCACCATATCCAAATTCTCACCAGACCATTCCAATGCATGTATAATGCACCAAATCCAATCATAGACAAATATGTCATTTTCTCACAAACAAGTGTATGGACATAATTTGGTTCAACAAGAATCATCATTGTACTTTCAACAACAAAAATCATGTTATCACGTTTTCATAAGTTGTAAAACACTTTTACCGTATTTTCACAATCGCGTAACATTTACATTACGTTTTCACAATCCAAAAACTTTTCGTTATGTTTTCACAATACCATAACACTTCTTTTATATTTTCACAATACCGTAACACTTTTGTTACGTTTTTAAAATTTTAAAACATTTTTATTACGTTTTTTTCACAATACCGTAACTTGTTACATTTACAAAATTTTGTAACATTTCTGTTACGTTTTCAAAATGTTGCAACTCTTCTGTTGCACTTTTAAATCACGTACTAATTTTTTAACGTTTTTCTCAATCGCGTAAAAACATACGTTTCTCAAATCGCATAGTATTTTTTTTTTTTACTGTTTCAAAATCGCGTAACTTAAAAATCATTCTTTTATGTTACGTAAATCATTTTCTATCATTCTCAAAATATTTAAAATACTTTCTAAATCTCATAACAATGTTCTATCATTTTCACAATCACGTAAAAATATTTCATCACTATTCAAATCACGTAGTGATTTTTCAACAATATTTCGTAAAATATTTATCGCGTAAAATATTTAAACATTTTTCAAATCGCATAGAAATATTTTCTTGTATTTCAAATTGTTTTTAAGATACGTAAAATATTTTTCAACATTTTTCAATCACATAAAATATTCTTCAATATTCCAAACATTATTTTGGACTTAAATAAATCAATATCATTTTTAACACATTGTTCAAAATTGCGTGTAGCTTAAAAATCACGTTTTTAAGATATCGTAAAACATTTTTCATCACAATTTCATTACGTAAAATACTTCTTAACCTTCAAAAATTCCTCTTCAACTTTTCTCAAAATAATATAACTTTATATTTCATTTAATATATTTTCTTACTCAAGAAAATATTTTTCCACAGATCTTTACTCAAGAAATTCTTTTTCAAAATATACTTTGTAAATCACTTTTCCATTGATGTAAATCAACGTTTCAAAACTTAACATTTTTCTAACGTATTTCAAAACTTGAAAATAAGTTATACGTTAGTAAATTTTCAAAACACCATTATATTCTCCATTTTTCCCAAATCAATTCTAAAATCAATTTTCTTCAAAACAAATTAAGATTCAAACCCTTGCAACTTTTCTTTTTTTCATTTTCATATGAAAGTTCATTTCTCAAGTGATAAAATACTTTGATTCCCTTTCCAAAATCCTTATACTAAAACATTTTGTTCAAACATTTTGTTTCCACTTTAAAATTACTTTGTTTCATAAAACCAAAATTATTCCAACCTCAAAAAAATCATAGAGTCTTTGGCCATTGAAGCCATCAAATATTTTTCTTCTAAATTGATATGGTTTTTACACAAACAAAACCATTAAAAATTCTTTGTTTTCAAAACCGTAAGACTTATGGTCATAAAAAAAAACAAACCCATTTGTTCAAATTCATTTTCACTTTCTTTGCAAATCCTTTTTCACTTTCTTTGTAAATCCTTTAAAATTGACATTGCTATTTTCATTTAAAATTCATGTTTAGAAAAATACTTAGGATCCTTTTACACAAAATAAATCAATAAAAATCCTTATAAAACCATGTTCTTGTTCTCTTGAAAAATAATTCACTTGTATATTTTTCATGCTTTTCAAATCAATCAATTTTATTCTTCCACTAAAAAAAAAATTAAGTTACAAACACCTATGTTGAGGTGTCTTAACCGAAAATTCCATAACCTTTAGAATCAAGAGAATTCACTTTCTCTTCTTCACAATTTTTCATTTAAACAAATCAATTTTCTTGTACTTGAAAATTTCAACATAGCACCCTAATTTTGGGTGACAAAACCGTAGCCATCTCTTTGGTCATTGGAACCAAAAATTGATTTCCTTTCCATCATCAAGTCATGGCATACATATACGTATAATCATATATATCACAAGCATACCATAATTAAAAGCAATAAATCATGCATAGTATAAGCATACCATCAAAGCTATAAAATCATGCATAGCATATCAAGCATAAGCAAATAATTAAAACACATAAACAACCACAAATTAATTACATGACCATGGATATGAATCCTCACATGGATTCCACATCCATCAAATAAAATACCATCTCTCACCACCATGCTTGATTGGTGAGATGGATCTCCCTCTTACCTCTTGAAGATCCTCAAAAGCTTCTTGATTTGCTTCTTTTTCCAAGTCCTTCATCACCAAGAGCTTCTCAAATACAAAACAAAATACATAGAAATTAGTATACTAAGCTTGATTAAGAGGAACCATGGATCAAACATGGCTTAGATCATGAAAAAGAGAGAAGAAAATGAAGTTTCCTTACACTTCACCATAAATACCCCATAACTTTGATCTTGAAGAAGCTCCTTGAAGATGAATGATTTAGAAGAAATCTTCAACATGAAAGTTGCTTAGAACATCATGGAGATTCAAGATCCAAGGTTGGATGAAATTAAAAGAGCTTGGATGGTGATTTTAGGTAGTATGACCGAATGGTGTATTTTGAAGAACAAAGATGAAATTTTTGATTTTTGATAGAAACTTGAAGCTTGGATTTGAAGATCAAGATGAATGATTTTGGAAAAACTCATAACTAGAGATGTTCTTAGAATGGTGTTTAGGTTTAGAAAATCAAGACTAAAAGATTAGAAGAGGAAACATGAAATTTACCATTTTTGGTAGAGTCTTGAAGCTTGGATTTGAAGTACTAGATGTTGGATTTTGAAGAAACCTTCAACATGAAAGTTGTTTAGAATAAGGTAAGGATTCAAGAAACTAGGTTAGATGAAATTAAAGAGTGATGGAGGGTGTTCTTAGGTGCCATGACCGTGAGCTTAGAGAAGGAGAAGGAGAGAAATTTTTCTAAGTGTTTTTGGTTTTTGGAATGATCAAGAATGATCAATAATGAGTGATAATGGTCTTCAATTTTTTTTCTACACACATAAACTCCTTCAAAACCGTAGCCCCCCTCCAAGCTTCTTCAAAAATTCAATAATGATGAAACATTGATCAAGACATCCAACAATGACATAAAGCATCATTTAATGGATTGAAATTTGTTTTTCTTTGTCTTCTAATAAGCCAAAAACCGTCCCCCTCCTTGCTTTCTTCTTCCATGTAAATTGATCAATAATGATCGATAATATTGCAATATTGACCAAGACTACTTAACAATGACATAAAGTAATTAATCAATGCATTGAATTTTTTTTTTCTTCTTTGTCTCCAAAAGCATGCAAAACCGTGACCTCCCTCCATGCATGCATTAATATTGTCATCTTTTCTATCCATTATTTGAAGCATCTCTAACCATTGATTACTTCAATGGTTAGGATTTAGGTAGACTTTTAATTTTTAAGACTAATTAAGCCATTGGATTTTTCTCCTTTAAATTTAGCCATTAGACGTGTCTCCAAAATTAATGGTTAAGATTGCTTCTTCAAACTTTAAATCCAAGGGTCTAATTAGTCTTTTACATTTTAGAAGACCAAATCTCTACCCTTGATTAATTCTTCATCCAATGAGTCATAAAATGGTCTTTGTTACTTTTTAAGATTAAATCTCCACCCTTGATTTAATCTAAATCCAATGGTTATAAAAATGGTCGTTTTTGTCATTTTTCAAGACCAATTCTACACCTTTGATTACATCTATGGTTGATATCAAAGCCTTCCTAACTAAGTTTATTATTCTCACACCATTGATTAAATCAATGGTTATTATCCAAGGCTTCTTTATTAAGTTTGTTTCTTAACCTTTGATTAAATCAATGGTTAATATTCAAACTAAGTATTCTCATCCAAGGGTATAAATCAAGTCAAGCTCTCTTTGTTGACTACGCAGTATAATATTTATTCTTGTATCCTACAAATAATATTTTTACTGTATTTTTATCATCCGATAATTAAATACAGTATAAAATACAGTACAATAAAATTTTAAAAACTGTTTCCGGATTCAGGTTTAGTAAGATCCCCTGTCTCCGTCTAAACAGTACAAATTTTTCTATGCGTAGAAAAATTTTTACTTTGCGGGACCCACCTGGGCCCACGTATGGCCACCTGGCCCACATACCCCTTGCTGGGCCCACAAACAGGAAAAATTTCAAAATCATCCATAAAGTCACAAAAATTATAAAATGCACAAATATCAAATCAGATTACGTAAATTAATTACCTAACGGTAAAAATTAAATTACGTAAGGTTTTCCCCGGCCCAAAAATTTTTATTTTCCTGACACGGAGTAAATCACTCAAAACGATCAAATACGCTGACGGAATAAACAAAATAATTTTACAAAGTGCACAAAAATTACTAAACAAGAAAATTGTTAATCACAAAATTACTATTTAAGAGATAGTAAATTTTGGGGTGTTACATAATACTCCTTCTTTCTTTACGTAAATTTCGTCTCGAAATTTCATGACCATGATTTCACACCCTCGGAATAAATAATGATATTATTCCTTTATCTTTTCTTCAGTTCCCATGTAGTTTCACCTCTTACGTTATTCCAAACGATTCTAAACTATTGAAAGTTCTTTATCTCTTGTTCACTTCTCCTGATCAAACAAATATCTTAATAATTTTATTTTCTACGGTTCTCCATTACCGTCTTAACTTTTCCAATAGATAGACTTCTTCAATTTTTGAAGAATCCACCACGCTTCCACTGCGCCATTTTGATACTCTGACCTGGATATAAATAGAATATTCTCTCTTGCAAGATATTCCTTCAATTGCAATAGATGAAAGAAAACATCATGGAAAAGAACAAAACGAATCGAATATGTTATCGAACATATCCAGCAAAGAATTGGATGTAACTCGATCTTCAAGAATGAATTCTCTGATATCAATACAGCGGCTACCATCCTTCATTCATGCCTAGAATAGTTTTTCTCAAATAACTTCCAACTAATGTAATGTATTACTTAAAATTTTCTTATCCTCATATCACTTTATTCTCCAGCTTTAGCTTCTTTAACAGGAAACGTCTCACTAACCGAGTTCTCCTTTCAACCGCATTATATCAAATACTATAACATGGATTTTAAATAGGAATATCCTTTCTTGCAAAATATTCTTTCTTGCAAATGCAATATATGAAAGAACATTATAGAGGTTTAGGAAGAAAAAGTAACGAAATGATCTGATATGTTACCAAACATATTCAACAAGAATTTGATTTTGCCTGATTTTCAGGAATGAGTTTTTCTGAAATACTAATACTGTATTGAGACAATCTCATAGGATATGGTTGGAAAATAACCAATCCATTTTCAAAGATCATGTCTGTTTATGAAACAGATCAAACTAACACAAAGTTTTGAGTTTTGAAAGATCACATCTGTTTAGGAAACAGATCAACCTATATAAAAATTTTGAACGACAGATCAAACTAACCCAAGGATTTGATCCATAACAACAATTTGAATGACTTGAGTAGCTCAATAGGCTGAGAATAGAAACAGAAGTAAACAAATCAGAGGATTACGAATAACTCTAACATATAATTGATCTACTCAATCACATGTCATAAGGAATAGGTTACTCAAAGAAATATTTGGTATGGTTTATAGGATTAGCTCCAATGACGTAATCTCCATTGTTTAAATCTTCCGCTCGAACACTTCCTACTACAAGAGATTTTACTAACAGAAAACTCTGTTTTTATTGGAACTCTTTCGCACTTGAAACAAATTTTTTCCTTGAACGTACAATCTTTCGTTAAGTGCCCCTTTCCATACTTCTTACATTCCGGTGCAGATGTCACAGTCAAACTAAACCTGTCATTACTAGTACTTTCTCCACAAGCTTGTTGTTGTTGTTGACTTCTTGGAGATTACAAGTACGTTTTCTGTTGGAATCGCTTGACCTTAAGATTTTCCTTTTTTTTCGTAACCAATATAGTCCAACGTTACAGGGTCTCTCATCCTAAGATTGATTCAACTCTAACAAAATCTTAGCTTAAGCAATCAATTCTTGTTGGGGAACAATCTTCTGTGTTTGCTATATAATTGCTTCAGTCACTGTTTGTATTACTTCCAAAGTTGCAGTCATATCACCACCATTATGTCTTGCTTCCACACACGTACGTCTATCACGAGTCATTTCTTTTCTTCAAAGATGGACGAATCAAAATAAAATGGAAACCAGATGTAACCATTTCAAATAAACATTTGTTTTCTTGACATACATTCCTTCATTAAGTACCTTCTTTCCCATCAGTTACTGCCTTTGGTTTCCTCAATGGTTGTAAATACATCTTCCGTTGAAATCAATCACTTTCCAAATATCCTTAAAAATATCGGGTTCCAAAATTTCGAAATCTTATATTCCAAGACTTATTCTCTTCCATCAGATCCTGAACCTCAACTTTCATTTTTTTTTTCCACTGAACAGCGGTCCTTTGTTCCTACAAATCATCCATCCACATTGCTCCCGTTGTTGCCATAGCTTTTGCAACTACATTACGCTCCCTTAGTTCCGCAGCTTATCTTTTTACATTGCTCCCGTAGCAGCGCAACTGCATTAATAGTATTATGTTCCGCGTCCACACACGTACATCTAGCACGAGTTGTTTTCTCCCTCCAAAAATGGATGAATCAAAATACAATGGATCTGATATCCATTATAAACAACATTGTTTCCTTTCGGGAAAACAATAACACAGAGAACACAACACAAGCAAAAACAGACCTAACCACAAACCCCAAAAGGCTCAAACCGTGCTCTGATACCAACTAATGTAACACCCTCCCTAGGGTATCACATGTCTGACTTCCGACTCATAATCTGAAAATGTTTTCATAAAAGGTTTGAGTTAAAAACGTGGGTTTTAAAAAAAAAATTTCTTTCTTTTGAAATATAAACTTACTCGTAATCCATAAGTATTATTGAAAATATATTTAAACTAATTCATATACAACATTGACACCAATTAATATTTCACAATTTAAAGAGAAATATAAAATTACAGACTCTTTTTTTTTAACGAGAGAGACCCCATGACGGGTCCTACTTAATAGCACGGTACAACACTAACGTTAAAACTTAACATACTCATTCCTTATCTTGTATCCAAACTTGTTGCATCGAACTCTACTCCTTGTCTACTCGAACACCTTCGAACTTGAGATGCCCACTCTTCAATGTTTTCATCAATCTCTCGAGTGTCCATCGTCCATTATGTCTAAGACAACTCATTCTTTCTCTTGTTTAATTTTAACAATACGTACATACGCAAGAAGACAACATAACAAAGAGGTGAGATCACCTACACCAATACCAACATGGCGTAACGAGAGATAACACAAGCAAAGAATATTTTACAGGATATCATATCAAACTTCCAATAATATATTCAATATTAATCAACTATCATCATCAAATCATTTATCAATTCAATTATTATAAACAACAATTACGATAATGTCCTAATTATCATCATCATCATCCAAGTGTTCAAAACAATTGTCATAGCCAATATTCCTCAATTAATATATCACAGATATAAATGTTCGATTATGCATGTACACAAGACTCGATTTCCTACTCCATGGAGCTAAAACTCAGGTCGGAGAAATGATCGAAAAGATCTCCGGTACCACATGCCTCGACCACGTGCTATAATCCTCATTTTGATTTTGCACATCTAGCATATACACGACAGTCTTTATCGATCTTGATTAAGAATAGTGTCTCGGTCCGGATCATCGGTGTGTTGCATCGGTCTAACCTACGGGAAGAAGCGCGACCAACCACCCGTGTAGGCAACCCGCACCCCGATGCCCCAAGGTCAACAAGTGACCTACACTACGCATATCGCACCCACTCAAGAGGTGTGTTTCTCTAGGCAATCACCATATCCAGGTCCTCACCAGACCATTCCAATGCATGTATAATGCACCAAATCCAATCATAGACAAATATGTCATTTTCTCACAAACAGTGTATGGACACTGGTTCAACAGTAATCATACTGTACTTTCAACAACAAAAATCATGTTATCACGTTTTCATAGTTGTAAAACACTTTTACCGTATTTTCACAATCGCGTAACATTTCTGTTACGTTTTCACAATCCAAAAACTTTTCTGTTATGTTTTCACAATACCATAACACTTCTTTTATATTTTCACAATACCGTAACACTTTTGTTACGTTTTTAAAATTTTAAAACATTTTTATTACGTTTTCACAATACCGTAACACTACTGTTACATTTACAAAATTTTGTAACATTTCTGTTACGTTTTCAAAATGTTGTAACTCTTCACAGACTTTTAAATCACGTACTAATTTTTTAACGTTTTTCTCAATCGCGTAAAAACATACGTTTCTCAAATCGCATAGTATTTTTTTTTTCTGTTTCAAAATCGCGTAACTTAAAAATCATTCTTTTATGTTACGTAAATCATTTTCTATCATTCTCAAAATATTTAAAATACTTTCCAAATCTCATAACAATGTTCTATCATTTTCACAATCACGTAAAAATATTCCATCACTATTCAAATCACGTGTAGTGATTTTTCAACAATATTTCAAATCACAGTAAAATATTTAAACATTTTTCAAATCGCATAGAAATATTTTATTGTATTTCAAATTGTTTTTAAGATACGTAAAATATTTTTCAACATTTTTCAATCACATAAAATATTCTTCAATATTCCAAACATTATTTTGGACTTAAATAAATCAATATTATTTTTAAACACATTGTTCAAAATTCGTAGCTTAAAAATCACGTTTTTAAGATATCGTAAAACATTTTTCATCACAATTTCATTACGTAAAATACTTCTTAACCTTCAAAAATTCCTCTTCAACTTTTCTCAAAATAATATAACTTTATATTTCATTTAATATATTTTCTTTCAAGAAAATATTTTTCCATGATCTTTACTCAAGAAATTCTTTTTCAAAATATACTTCACGTAAATCACTTTTCCATCGATGTAAATCAACGTTTCAAAACTTAACATTTTTCTAACGTATTTCAAAACTTGAAAATAAGTTTATCGTTAGTAAATTTTCAAAACACCATTATATTCTCCATTTTTTCCAAATCAATTCTAAAATCAATTTTCTTCAAAACAAATTAAGATTCAAACCCTTGCAACTTTTCTTTTTTTCATTTTCATATGAAAGTTCATTTCTCAAGTGATAAAATACTTTGATTCCCTTTCCAAAATCCTTATACTAAAACATTTTGTTCAAACATTTTGTTTCCACTTTAAAATTACTTTGTTTCATAAAACCAAAATTATTCCAACCTCAAAAAAATCATAGAGTCTTTGGCCATTGAAGCCATCAAATATTTTTCTTCTAAATTGATATGGTTTTACACAAACAAAACCATTAAAAATTCTTTGTTTTCAAAACCGTAAGACTTATGGTCATAAAAAAACAAACCCATTTGTTCAAATTCATTTTCACTTTCTTTGCAAATCCTTTTTCACTTTCTTTGTAAATCCTTTAAAATTGACATTGCTATTTTCATTTAAAATTCATGTTTAGAAAAATACTTAGGATCCTTTTACACAAAATAAATCAATAAAAATCCTTATAAAACCATGTTCTTGTTCTCTTGAAAAATAATTCACTTGTATATTTTTCATGCTTTTCAAATCAATCAATTTTATTCTTCCACTAAAAAAAAAAAAAAATTAAGTTACAAACACCTATGTTGAGGTGTCTTAACCGAAAATTCCATAACCTTTAGAATCAAGAGAATTCACTTTCTCTTCTTCACAATTTTTCATTTAAACAAATCAATTTTCTTGTACTTGAAAATTTCAACATAGCACCCTAATTTTGGGTGACAAAACCGTAGCCATCTCTTTGGTCATTGGAACCAAAAATTGATTTCCTTCATCATCATCAAGTCATGGCATACATATACGTATAATCATATATATCACAAGCATACCATAATTAAAAGCAATAAATCATGCATAGTATAAGCATACCATCAAAGCTATAAAATCATGCATAGCATATCAAGCATAAGCAAATAATTAAAAACACATAAACAACCACAAATTAATTACATGACCATGGATATGAATCCTCACATGGATTCCACATCCATCAAATAAAATACCATCTCTCACCACCATGCTTGATTGGTGAGATGGATCTCCCTCTTACCTCTTGAAGATCCTCAAAAGCTTCTTGATTTGCTTCTTTTTCCAAGTCCTTCATCACCAAGAGCTTCTCAAATACAAAACAAAATACATAGAAATTAGTATACTAAGCTTGATTAAGAGGAACCATGGATCAAACATGGCTTAGATCATGAAAAAGAGAGAAGAAAATGAAGTTTCCTTACACTTCACCATAAATACCCCATAACTTTGATCTTGAAGAAGCTCCTTGAAGATGAATGATTTAGAAGAAATCTTCAACATGAAAGTTGCTTAGAACATCATGGAGATTCAAGATCCAAGGTTGGATGAAATTAAAAGAGCTTGGATGGTGATTTTAGGTAGTATGAAATGGTGTATTTTGAAGAACAAAGATGAAATTTTTGATTTTTGATAGAAACTTGAAGCTTGGATTTGAAGATCAAGATGAATGATTTTAGAAAAACTCATAACTAGAGATGTTCTTAGAATGGTGTTTAGGTTTAGAAAATCAAGACTAAAAGATTAGAAGAGGAAACATGAAATTTACCATTTTTGGTAGAGTCTTGAAGCTTGGATTTGAAGTACTAGATGTTGGATTTTGAAGAAACCTTCAACATGAAAGTTGTTTAGAATAAGGTAAGGATTCAAGAAACTAGGTTGGATGAAATTAAAGAGTGATGGAGGGTGTTCTTAGGTGCCATGACCGTGAGCTTAGAGAAGGAGAAGGAGAGAAATTTTTCTAAGTGTTTTTGGTTTTTGGAATGATCAAGAATGATCAATAATGAGTGATAATGGTCTTCAATTTTTTTCTACACACTTAAACTCCTTCAAAACCGTAGCCCCCCTCCAAGCTTCTTCAAAAATTCAATAATGATGAAACATTGATCAAGACATCCAACAATGACATAAAGCATCATTTAATGGATTGAAATTTGTTTTTCTTTGTCTTCTAATAAGCCAAAAACCGCCCCCCCTCCTTTTTCTTCTTCCATGTAAATTGATCAATAATGATCGATAATATTGCAATATTGACCAAGACTACTTAATAATGACATAAAGTAATTAATCAATGCATTGAATTTTTTTTTTTTCTTCTTTGTCTCCAAAAGCATGCAAAACCGTGACCTCCCTCCATGCATGCATTAATATTGTCATCTTTTCTATCCATTATTTGAAGCATCTCTAACCATTGATTACTTCAATGGTTAGGATTTAGGTAGACTTTTAATTTTTAAGACTAATTAAGCCATTGGATTTTTCTCCTTTAAATTCTACCATTAGATGTGTCTCCAAAATTAATGGTTAAGATTGCTTCTTCAAACTTTAAATCCAAGGGTCCTAATTAGTCTTTTTACATTTTAGAAGACCAAATCTCTACCCTTGATTAATTCTTCATCCAATGGTCATAAATGGTCTTTTGTTACTTTTTAAGATTAAATCTCCACCCTTGATTTAATCTAAATCCAAATGGTTATAAATGGTCTTTGTCATTTTTCAAGACCAATTCTACACCTTTGATTACATCTATGGTTGATATCAAAGTTCTTCCTAACTAAGCTTATTCTCACACCATTGATTAAATCAATGGTTATTATCGAGCGCTTTATTAAGTTTGTTTTTAACCTTTGATTAAATCAATGGTTAATATTCAAACTAAGTATTCTCATCCAAGGGTATAAATCAAGTCAAGCTCTCTTTGTTGACTACGTTAAAGTATAATATTTATTCTTGTATCCTACAAATAATATTTTTATCTTGTATTTTTATCATCCGATAATTAAATACAAAGATAAAATACAGTACAATAAAATTTTAAAACTGTTTCCGGATTCAGGTTTAGTAAGATCCCCTGTCTTCGTCTAAACAAGATACAAATTTTTCTATGCGTAGAAAAATTTTTACTTTGCGGGACCCACCTGGGCCCACGTATGGCCACCTGGCCCACATACCTCTTGCTGGGCCCACAAACAGGAAAAATTTCAAAATCATCCATAAAGTCACAAAAATTATAAAATGCACAAATATCAAATCAGATTACGTAAATTAATTACCTAACGGTAAAAATTAAATTACGTAAGGTTTTCCCCGGCCCAAAAATTTTTATTTTCCTGACACGGAGTAAATCACTCAAAACGATCAAATACGCTGACGGAATAAACAAAATAATTTTACAGTGCACAAAAATTACTAAACAGTAAAATTCTGTTAACTGTCAAAATTACTATTTAAGAGATACAGAAATTTTGGGGTGTTACATCTTACCTCTTTGTTGTATGTGTTATTTGTTTTATTTTAATTCATATGGTAAAAGAGTTTGAGGAAGAGGAACAGCCTCTTGAGAGTGTGTACCCTGAGGAAGAGGAAGATCAGCTAGCCGAAGATCAGTTCTACGATCAAGAACCATCTGATCATCCATATCCATTGGATTGATTGCTTGGGTATGGCGGTGCCAGGATTTCTGGGTTTTGTACGACTCGAGTTTCATGGTGGATCAACAGCCTGGCGTCTACGTGAAGACAGAGATTCGGTGACTTACGTAGGACTGTTGACTGTGTCCCTACGTAATAAGTTTGATGGAGAACCAGTCATGACGACTACTGTGTTTTTGCATTTGGAGATGCCGTTATCTCTTAGGCATTATTGGGGTGGTATGTTCACTGCGCCTAGTGAGATCAGCAACGTGTTGACTGCGCGGTCTTGTTTCCGCCAAGAGTCGAGGCATCCTGGATATTTATCTTCTGATGATCTTCCTGAAAGTGATCCTTCAGAGGATTAAATGTTTATGATGTATACTTGGGCGCGTCTGCGTTTGTATATATTGACTGTTATTGCTTTTGTTTATTATTTCTATCTAAATATTTTAGTTGTAAATTATTTGTATAACTTATGACTAAAACTCTATGTATATTATGTGTGATGTTATTCTGTTAGCTTTATGTTTTCTGCGTTATTTTATTTAATAATATTCTGTTTAACAGGAAGAATTTTACAAGCCGTATTATTATGTAACAAATGTTTTACAACTTGAGTAGATTTTATTTATCTTTCTTTTATTTTCTTTTAAATGTGACATCCCCACAAGGGTGTTACATTAGTTGGCATCAGAGCTCAAGTTAGAGTCTTTTGGGGTTGTGGTTGGGTCTGTTTTTGTTTGTGCTGTGTGATTCTCTGTGATTTACTTCCGAAAGGATGTATCTGACTTTGTTTTGTTATGTTTGAAGAACGAAGATGTCTGGTAGAGGCAGAGGACGTACGAATGTTAATCGGGAAGTGGACCCAATGATTGCGGCTGCTGAAGCTATGCAGCGGATGGCTGAAGTAATTACGCAGCAGAATTTGAGAGCAGCTCAACAGCAAGATGCTACTGCTGATGCCCTAAATTTATCTGAATTTAGGCGCCACAATCCGCCACAGTTTAGAGGCGAGATTGACCCTGAAAAAGCAAGTCAATGGATACAGGACTTGGAGAGAATTTTTGAAGGAATGAGATGCACTGACGAGAAGAAGGTAATTTATGCAGCCTTTATGTTAAGGGGAGATGGAGAACATTGGTGGAGAGGAACTCGCCGATTGTTGCAGGCTAAAGGAACAGAAATTACATGGGAAGTATTTTCTGATGCTTTTCTGGGAAAGTATTTTCCTGCAAGCGCTCGACATGCCAAGGAGATGGAATTTCTTGGTTTGCGTCAGGGTAATATGACGGTGAATGAGTATGCTACAAAATTTGAGAATTTGTCTCAATTCTCGGATTATGCTCAAACTCGACCGGATGATACATGGAGATGTCAGAAGTTTGAATCGGGGTTGAGAGTGGAATTGAAGCGAGGGGTGATATCCTTGAGGATGAATCATTTTCATGCTTTAGTTGATGCTTGTGTGCGACTCGAAGAGTTGGAGTCGTCGTGAGATCAGAGGAACTGTAACTTTGGGCCAACAAGGTTTTAGAGAGGTGGAGCTAGTAATACGAATCGGTTTCAGCGTGAGCCGTATTCTAGACCACCAGGAAATCAATCTCAACGACCACCAGTTGGGGGAAGTGCAAGTGGTAGTGGAGCTGGACAAAGAATGACGTTTACGCCAACATGTTTTAAGTGTGGAAAGAAGGGCCATCTTTCTAGTGAATATCCTATCAAAGGAATGGTTTGTTTTAATTGCAAACAGCCTGGACATGTATCTAAAGATTGTACTCAGCCAGAGAGAAAGCCAGCTATGAGAAATGTTCGTGCTACTCAGCCGAGGTCGGAAAGTGTTCAACCAAGATCTGGAGGGCGAGTATATACTATGACTGGAACAGAAATTTCTCAATCTGATGATCTTATTCAGGGAGAAGGTGCTATCGAAGGTAATCTTCTGGCAGTGTTATATGACTCTGGTGCAACACATTCATTTATTGCATATGATTGTGTGGAAAGATTGAAGTTGCCTGTGTCTTCTTTGAATGTTAAGTTGAGTGTTTCTACGCCAACTGCTAAACCTGTAATTGCATCAAAGATATGTTTGGATTGTCTTATTGTTGTGAAGGACCGTAAGTTCTTGGTCAATTTGATTTGTTTGCCTCTTGTTGGGATAGATGTGATATTAGGGATGGATTGGTTATCTTCTAACCATATCCTTATAGACTGTGTAAGCAAAACCATAGTTTTTCCTAAGGAAGAAAAGTCTGGATTCTTGACTGCTGTTAAGGTCAAGTCTTTGTTAAGAGAGGGAGCGCAGGGATATATGGTATTGACTTCTCTAGAAGTTAAGAATGAGAAGGATGTGAATACTATTCCTGTTGTCAACGAGTTTCCAGAGGTTTTTCCTGATGACGTACCTGGTTTACCACCTGAGAGAGAGATCGAGTTTTCAATTGATTTAGTACCAGGAGCAGGTCCTATCTCAATTGCACCTTATCGTATGTCACCGACAGAGTTGGTAGAGTTGAAAGAGCAATTGGTGGAACTGTTGGAGAAACAGTTTGTGCAACCTAGTGTTTCACCATGGGGAGCACCAGTGCTTTTGGTTAAGAAGAAGGACGAAACTTCTCGGCTTTGTGTGGATTATCGTCAGCTGAACAAGGTGACTATCAAGAATAAATATCCGCTTCCAAGAATTGACGACCTGATGGATCAGTTGAAGGGAGCAGTGGTATTTTCCAAGATAGATTTGAGATCGGGTTATCACCAGATTCGTGTTCAGGGGGAGGATGTACCAAAAACAGGTTTTCGAACTCGTTATGGACATTATGAGTATCAGGTAATGCCATTCGGGGTGACGAATGCTCCTGCCATATTTATGGACTATATGAACAGGATTTTTCATCTGTATCTAGACAGATTTGTCGTTGTCTTTATCGATGACATTCTGATCTATTCTCAATCTAAGGAAGAGCATGCTGAACATCTCGGTATTGTTCTTCAGATTTTGAAGGAAAAGCAGCTATATGCGAAATTGGCCAAGTGTGAGTTCTGGTTGGAAGAAGTCCAATTGATTAACAAGTTCTGAGATTTATGGTTGTCAGTGGAGTTTCTACCTGAAAGAGTTTGTCTATATAAGGTCGTAATTAACAAGTAGAAAGGTGGAGGAATTGATTAACAAGTTCCGAGATTTATGGTTGTCAGTGGAGTTTCTACCTGAAAGAGTTTGTCTATATAAGGTCGTGATCATAAATGAATTTCTTGATGTAGTCCGAGATAAACAAAAGGAAGACGTGTTTTTACAAAATGAGAGAGAATTATTTAAGCAAGGTCATAAGGCGACGGTAGAGGAAGGAACAGATGGAATCTTAAGGTTTAAGGGAAGAATTTGTATACCTGATGATTCTGAATTGAAGAAGTCGATCCTAGATGAAGCTCATACTCGTGACCTGAGTTTACATCCGGGGATGACCAAGATGTACCAAGACTTGAAAAGGTTATTTTGGTGGCCAAGGATGAAAAGAGACGTAGCAGAATATGTGGAGTCTTGTCTGGTTTGTCAGAAAGCGAAAGTGGAACATCAGAGACCAGCTGGAATGTTGCAACCATTATCTATTCCAGAGTGGAAGTGGGATAGTATCTCTATGGGTTTTGTTACTAGATTGCCGAAGACAAGGAAAGGTCATGATTCGATATGGGTTATAGTCGATAGACTTACGAAGTCGGCTCATTTCTTACCAATCAATATCAAGTATTCGTTGGAAAGATTAACCCAGTTGTACATCAGTGAGATTGTCAGATTACATGGTGTGCCTATATGTATAGTTTTTGACAGAGATCCGCGGTTTACATCAAGGTTCTAGCGAAGTTTACAAGAAGCAATGGGAACTAAGTTGCGACTGAGTTCGGCGTATCATCCACAGACTGATGGTCAGACAGAAAGAACTATACAGTCTTTGGAGGATCTGTTGCGTGCTTGTGTTTTGGAACAACGAGGAAGTTTGGATGAATTTTTATCTTTGATAGAATTCACCTACAACAATAGTTTTCACACAAGTATAGGGATGGCACCCTATGAGGCGTTATATGGAAGGCGTTGCCGAACACCGTTGTGTTGGTATCAAGATGGGGAAAATATGACTATTGGACCAGATCTTGTACAATAGACTACGAAAAAAGTAAAAATGATACAAGAAAAGATGAAAACGACGCAAAGCAGATAGAAAAGTTATGCGGATAAATGAAGGCGACCTCTTGAATTCGAGGAGGGTGAACATGTGTTTTTAAGAGTGACTCCTACGACTGGTGTCGGAAGAGTTATTAAGTCTAAGAAGCTTACTCCTAAGTTTATTGGACCATATTAGATTATCCGATGTATAGGTCCTGTAGCATATCAGATTGCTTTGCCGCCTTTTCTATCAAATCTGCATGATGTATTTCATGTATCTCAGTTATGGAAATACGTATCGGATCCAGTAACACCCTTGTGGGGATGTCACATATATAAAGAAAATAAAAGAAAGATAAATAAAATCTACCCAAGTTGTAAAACATTTGTTACATACTATTATGAGTTGTAAAATAATTCCTGTTAAACAGAATATTATTAAATAAAATAACGCGGAAACATAAAATAAACGAAACAACATCACTCATAATATACATATGGTTCAAGTTATAAGTTATACAAATAATTTACAACTATATCTACAAATATTTAAACAGAAACAGTAAACAAAAACAGTAAAGAGTCAATATATACATACGCAGACGCGCCCAAAATACACATCATATATATTTAACCCTCTGAAGGATCACTCTCAGGAAGATCTTCAGGAGATAAATATCCAGGATGCCTCGACACTCGGCGGAAACGAGACTGCGCAGTCGATACGATACTCATCTCACTAGGCTCAGTGGACACACCACCCCAATAACGCCTAAGAGATAAAGGTAACTCTAAGTGCAAAAACACAGTAGTCGTCATAACTGGCTCTCCATCAAACTCATGTCGTAGGGACACAGTCAACCGTCCCACGTAAGTCACTGAGTCTCTATCTCCCCGTAGATGCCAAGCTAACGATCCACCGTGAAACTCAAGACGTACAAAACCTAAAAATCCTGACACCGCCATACCCAACAAATCAGTCCAAGGGATATGGATGATCAAATGGTTCTTGGTCGTCGTACTGATCTTCGACTTGCTGCTCTTCTTCCTCCTCAGGATACAAAACCTCAAGAGGCTGATCCTCTTCCTCAAACTCTTTACCACGTAAATAAATATATACAAAAAACACATACAATAAAGAGGTAAGACAATCTAAAATCATCACAAACATGGTAAATAAGAAAACGACAAACAACAGATATACAGTTCATGCAATATGAAAAGCTAAAACAGTAATTAATAACATGATAGTATAAAGATTTAAATGTCACAACAACACATAATATCACAGATAAAATAGTATCACAGATAAAATAGTATCACAGATAAAATAATATCATAGATAAAATAATATCACAGATAAAATAATATCACAGATAAAATAATATCACAGATAAAATAAAATAATGTCCAAGATATAATCATATGCAATATGACACGATCCTACTCCATGGAGCTAAACACATACAGATATCAGAGAGAATGACTCGTAAAGTCCATTAGTACCACGGCTGCCCAACCAACTATTCCGCTGTCTCACGTTGCGTCTATAGCCCAACAACACATGGTGTGGTGTAGCACACTGTCAAACGTCGTGTCACTACAGGCAATGTACTATTAGACTTTATAAAATCTCGATTAAATATAGTGCGTGTCGAGTCCATTAGTGTGCTATCGGTTACCACGGCCCAGCAGAGCGACCGACTGTCCATATATGGGATCCCGTACACTAATGTCTCCAAGTTCATAAAGACAATGAACCACACTATGTTTATCGCATCGACAACACGATGTGATTCACCTCGTCAACCAATCCACCAAAAATTGGCATAAACTCAATATATGATCCAAAAATAAGAAATTACCAAAATACCCTCATTAAAATATATCCTCAAAGATAAAAAGATACAGTAAGTCCCACCAAACAAATACTGTTCCAAAGCCTGTACGGGTTGACCTCATAGCCCGACAGCAGAAAAATACAGAAAATACCGTTTTGGTCAATCGCGTAGAAATTTTATCGCGTTTTCACAATCTCGTCATTTTTTTACAAACGTTTTTAAATCGCGTAAATCTATTTTTCTGTTTTTAAAATCGCGTAGAGTTTTTAATACGTTTTCTCAATCGCGTAAGATTTTTAAATCATTTTATTGTCCAAATCCCTTAAAAATTACTGTTTAAATAAACAGAAATAATAAATAATACGTTTAAACTACGTAAAATATTTTTCATATCGTATACTGTCTTTTGGACATCTTTTCTATCTTATTTGCCCGTTTTTACTAAAAATTGACAGTATGTTGCTTAGAAAATTATATTAATGGTTTCCTAATTTTTCCGTAAAAATTCTGTTTACTTAATTTTTAATCGTATAATTTAATCCTTTTGAAAACCACTAACATGCTTCAAAATTATAGCATGAGCCATATGTTAGGAATTTACAAAAGTTACTGTATTTCCTTTCTAACAATAAAATCATTAGTTTTAATTTCTTAAACTTAATTCTAATCAATTCATTTCTTCAAAACTCATTTTAGAAAAATTCTTTTTAACATATATTGCATCTTTATACTTGAAAATGGTTTGGATTTGATTTTAGAAATCTTGGATACTTAGTTTGGCATGTTGGCCGAAACATACACTTGTGTTATTTGATTTCTAAATTCATTTTCCTTCATCTAAACAATTTTTTATCTTGTTAATTTGCCTATGTTAATTAAATCACATTTTAAGAAAATGATGAGAACATTTTGGTTCTCCAATTTTGGTTAATGGCCGTGAGCCTCATTGGTGTGTTCTTTGGAACACTCATGCAAACCTTGGCATGTTATTCACATCCTATAAATTATCATGCATTTCTAACACATACAAATTATCAAAGCTTGTAGACATACAAATCAAAGCTTGTAGACATGCAACTTCATACAAATTATTACAAACATCAAATAGGAAAGCTACTAACAAACACACAAATAAGCTACTAACAATCACACAAAGGAATCCTTATGGATTCTACAATCACAACAATCAATCTCCATCTTCTTACCACCACCCAAGGATGATAAGATTAGTCTTCCTCTTACCTTAAATGAAGACAAAATACTCTTTCACACCTCCTCTAGGGTTTCAGTTTTCTCCTTCAAAACCTAACAAACTTAAACAAAAATCTACAAGTTACTAACCATAAAAGAGAGCTTAAACCATGGATAAATCATGGCTTAGAACTTTGAAAAAGAGTTTTGAAATGAAAAACAAGAAATTTCACCTTCTAGGTAAAATCTCCCAAGTAGGTTTCCAAGTCTCAAATGAAGGATTTTGCAAGAACTCTCAACTAGAGATGTTCTTAGATTTGTGTTTAGGTTTAGAAAACTTGGTTGGATAAATTTTTGAGTGATTGGATAGTAAACAAGAGTGTTTGGCCGAATAGAGCTTCAAGAAAACTTCAATGGAGTTTAGGGTTTTTGGAAGAGAGAGAAGAGAGAAAATGCATGAAGAGTGAAATGATTTTTGGTCTTCCAACCTTGAATGGCCGTAGACTTCAAGCATGAAAGGTGTCCATTGGGTTGGCTCCATCCTAGCCTTAGGATTGCTCAATGGTCAAGATTAAAACTTGGTTAGCAAGCTTAACTCTCATTGGTTGATTTTAGCATTGTCACTAACCTAGTCACCATGCTTAGTCACTAATTAGCCTAGTCATTAAGCTTAGTCACCATGTTCTTGAAAGTTCTACTACTAATGATGCTTAATTAAGCTACTAAGTTAACTGTTTTAACTAAACGTGGATCCCGCAAAACATTTTCGGGTCCCTTTGTCATCTAATTATCTTGACTAACAAAATAATATTATAATAATACAATATTATTTTATTTGTGATCAAATCCTAAAAATTAAAAGATTATTTATCGTCTCATTCAGAATTGGGTTTAGTAAGATCCCCCAGCTCTGAATAATTAAAACAAGATTTCCCCGGCCCGAAAAAATATTATTTTCCTGTCCCGGAGCAAATCACACAAAAAGTCCAAATAAAATCACAGACAGTAATATTAAACACTGTATCAGGTAGGAAAATTAAAAACAGTACATTCGGGACGTAATGGTCATTTTTCTATTTTTTCCCACAACGAAGCAAATCATCTAAAACGTTCAAATAAAATTACAGACAGTAATATATGTCTGTATATCACACAGAAAAATTAAAACAGTAGCTTGACAAAACTTTTATTTTACCGTCTCGAAACAAATTACGTAAAACGACTAAATAAAATCTTAGCCTGTAAAAATGCATTTGTATGTCATACATAAAACAAGAAACAGTAAAATAGAGACACAACGGTCATTTACCTAAAAGTTTGAAAAACAGCAAATAGAACATTCAGAACATTTTTCAAAAAATTGGGGTGTTACAACTCTCCCCAACAAATAAAAATTTCGTCCTCGAAATTCGCTGCTCATCAAAACAAATGAGGATACTGATCCCTCATTTTATCTTCCAGCTCCCAGGTAGCATCACCCGTCACATCATTCCATATGACCTTCACTAGCTCGATCATTTTCCCTCGAAGCTGCTTTACCTTTCTGTCCTCTATTCTAACAGGTAAAGTCTCGTAAGTCAAATTCTCCTTCAACTGTACTTCATCCGGTTGTATAACATGCGTTGGATCTGGTATATACTTCCGTAACTGAGATATATGAAATACATCATGCAGATTCGATAGAAAAGGTGGCAAAGCAATCTGATACGCTACAGGACCTATACGTCGGATAATCTGATACGGTCCAATGAACTTAGGAGTAAGCTTCTTAGACTTAATAACTCTTCCGACACCGGTCGTGGGAGTAACTCTTAGAAACACATGCTCACCCTCCTCAAATTCAAGAGGTCGTCTTCGTTTATCCGCATAACTTTTTTGTCTGCTTTGTGTCGTCCTCATCTTCTCTTGTATCATCTTTACCTTCTCTGTAGTCTGTTGTACAAGATCTGGTCTAATAGTCATATTTTTCCCATCTTGATACCAACACAACGATGTTCGACATCGCCTTCCATACAATGCCTCATAGGGTGTCATCCCTATGCTTGAGTGAAAACTATTGTTGTAGGTGAATTCTATCAAAGATAAAAATTCATCCCAACTTCCTCGTTGCTCCAAAACACAAGCACGCAACAGATCTTCTAAGGACTGTATAGTTCTCTCTGTCTGACCATCAGTCTGCGGATGATACGCCGAACTCAGTCGTAACTTAGTTCCCATAGCTTCTTGCAGACTTTGCCAAAACCTTGATGTAAACCTCGGATCTCTGTCAGAAACTATACATGTAAGTACACCATGTAATCTGACAATCTCACTGATGTACAACTGGGTTAATCTTTTCAATGAATACTTGATATTAATTGGTAAGAAATGAGCCGATTTAGTAAGCCTATCGACTATAACCCATATTGAATCATGACCTTTCCTCGTCTTCGGTAAACCAGTAACGAAATCCATCGAGATACTATCCCATTTCCACTCTGGAATAGATAACGGTTGCAACATTCCAGCTGGTCTCTGATGTTCCACTTTCGCTTTCTGACAAACCAAACAAGACTCCACATATTCTGCTACGTCTCTTTTCATCCTTGGCCACTAAAACAACCTTTTCAAGTCTTGGTACATCTTGGTCATTCCTGGATGTAAACTCAAATCACTAGTATGAGCTTCTTCTAGTATTGACTTCTTCAATTCAGAATCATCAGGCATACAAATTCTTCCCTTAAACTTTAAGATTCCATCTGCTCCTTCTTCTACCGTTGCCTTATGACCTTGCTTTAATAATTCCCTCTCATTTTGCAAAAACACGTCTTCCTTTTGTTTATCTCGGACTACATCAAGAAATTTATTTATGATCACGACCTTATATAGATGAACTCTTTCAGGCAGAAACTCTACAGACAACCATAGATCTCGGAACTTATTGATCAACTCTTCCTCCTTGATCATCATTGCCGAAACACTAAGCACCTTTCTGCTCAAGGCATCAGCTACCACATTAGCTTTTCCCGGATGGTATTGGAGTTGAAAATCATAATCCTTTAAGAATTCCAACCATCGTCTTTGCCTCATATTCAATTCTTTCTGATCAAACAAGTACTTTAGACTCTTGTGATCACTAAAGACATTGAACAACGCTCTATACAGAAAATGCCTCCACAATTTCAGAGCAAAAACTACTGCGGCCAATTCCAAATCGTGCGTTGGATAATTTCTTTCATGAACCTTCAACTGTCGAGAAGCATACGCTACAACATTTCGGTTTTGCATCAAAACGCAACCTAACCCTTGATAAGAAGCATCGCAATACACATCAAAAGATCTGTTAGAATCTGATAAGATCAACACCGGCGCAGTTGTTAACCTCTTCTTCAACTCTTGAAAACTGGCTTCACGTTCTTCCGTCCATTCAAAAGCTTGACTTTTCCTCGTAAGCTGTGTAAGTGGTCCAGCAATTTTCGAAAAACCTTCGATAAACCTCCGGTAATAACCAGCAAGTCCAACGAAACTTTGAACTTCTATTACCGTTTTAGGCCTTTTCCACTGTAAAATAGTCTCCACTTTAGATGGGTCCACCGCAATACCTTCTTTGAAAATTACGTGACCTAGAAACTGAACTTCTTCCAACCAGAATTCACACTTAGCCAATTTCGCATACAGCTGCTTTTCTCTCAAAATCTGAAGAACAATACCAAGATGTTCAACATGCTCTTCCTTAGATTGAGAATAGATCAGAATGTCATCGATAAAAACAATGACAAATCTGTCTAGATACGGACGAAAAATCCTGTTCATATAATCCATAAATATAGCAGGAGCATTTGTCACCTCGAATGGCATTACCTGATACTCATAATGTCCATAACGAGTTCGAAAAGCTGTTTTCGGTACATCTTCCCCCTTAACACGAATCTGGTGATAACCCGATCTCAGATCTATCTTGGAAAATACCACAGCTCCTCTTAACTGATCCATCAAATCGTCAATTCTTGGAAGCAAATATTTATTCTTGATAGTCACCTTGTTCAGCTGACGATAATCCACACAAAGCCGAGAAGTTCCGTCTTTCTTCTTGACCAAAAGCACTGGCGCACCCCATGGTGAAACACTAGGTCGCACAAACTGTTTCTCCAACAGTTCCACCAATTGCTTTTTCAACTCCTCCAACTCTATTGGTGACATACGGTATGGTGCAATTGAGATAGGACCTGCTCTTGGTACTAAATCAATTGAAAACTCGATCTCCCTCTCAGGTGGTAAACCAGGTACGTCATCAGGAAAAACCTCTGGAAACTCGTTGACAACAAGAATAGTATTCACATCCTTCTCATTCTTAACTTCTAGAGAAGACAATACCATACATCCCTGTGCTCCATCTCTTAACAAAGACTTGACCTTAACAGCAGTCAAGAATCCAGACTTTTCTTCCTTAGGAAAAACTATGGTTTTACTTGCACAATCTATAAGGACATGGTTAGAAGATAACCAGTCCATCCCTAAGATTACATCTATCTCAACAAGAGGTAAACAAATCAAGTTAACCAAAAACAAATGGTCCTTCACAACAACAGGACAATCCAAACATATCTTAGATGTAACTACAGGTTTAGCAGTTGGCGTAGATACACTCAATTTAACATTCAGAGAAGACACAGGCAACTTTAATCTTTCCACACAATCATATGCAATAAATGAGGGTGTAGCACCAGAATCATATAACACAGTCAGAAGATTACCTCCAATGTCACCTTCTCCCTGAATAAGGTCATCAAACTTAGAAACTTCAGTTCCCTTCATGGTATATACGCGCCCTCTAGATCTCGATTGAGTACTCTCTGATTTCTGCTGATTAGCACGAACATAACGAACAGCAGGTTTCCTTTCCGGCTGAGTACAATCCTTCAACATGTGTCCAGGTTGTTTACAGTTAAAACAAATTGTCCCTCTAATCGTGCACTCCGGAGAGATATGGCCTTTCTTTCCGCACTTAAAACATGTCGGCGTGAACGTCACTTTCTGTCCAGCTCCACTACCACTTTCACTTCCCCCAACTGGTGGTCGTTGAGATTGACTCCCTGATGGTCTGGAATACGGCTTGCGCTGAAACCGATTCGTATTACTACCTCCACCTCTCTGAAACCTTGTCGGCCCAAAGTTACGATTCCTCTGATCTCGCGACGGCTCTAATTCCTCAAGTCGCGCACATGCATCAACCAAAGCATGAAACTGAGTCATTCCCAAGGATAGCACTCCTCGTTTCAATTCCACTCTTAAACCTGATTCAAACTTCCGACATCTCCACACATCTTCTTGCCGGGTTTGAGCATAATCTGAGAACTGAGACAAGCTCTAAAACTTTGTGGCATACTCATTCACCGTCATATTTCCCTGTCGCAAACCAAGAAATTCCATTTTTTTGGCATGCCTAGCACTCGTAGGAAAATACTTCCCCAGAAAAGCATTAGAAAATACTTCCCATGTAATTTCAGTCCCTTCAGCCTGCAATACTCGGCGGGTTCCTCTCCACCAATGTTCTCCATCTCCCCTTAGCATAAAAAACAACATAAGTCACTTTCTTCTTGTCCGTGCATCTCATTCCTTCAAAAATTCTCTCCAAGTCTTGTATCCATTGACTTGCTTTCTCCGGATCAACCTCGCCTCTAAACTGTGGTGGATTGTTATGCCTAAATTCAGATAAATTTAGGGCATCAGCAGTAGCATCTTGCTGTTGAGTCGCTCTCGATTTTCTTTCGAGTAATTACTTGACCATCCGCTGCATAGCTTCAGCAATAGCAATCATAGGGTCCATATCACGATTCACATTCGCACGTCCTCTACCTCGTCCAGACATCTTCTTTCTTCAAACAGAACAAAATAAAATTAGATACATCCTTTCGGAAGTAAATCATAGAGAATCACACAGCACAAACAAAAACAGACCCAACCACAACCCCAAAAGACTCTAACTTGGGCTCTGATACCAACTAATGTAACACCCTTGTGGGGATGTCACATATAAAAAGAAAATAAAAGAAAGATAAATAAAATCTACCCAAGTTGTAAAACATTTGTTACATACTATTACGGGTTGTAAAATAATTCCTGTTAAACAGAATATTATTAAATAAAATAACGCGAAAACATAAAATAAACGAAACAACATCACTCATAATATACATATGGTTCAAGTTATAAGTTATACAAATAATTTACAACTATATCTACAAATATTTAAATAGAAACAGTAAACAAAAATAGTAAAGAGTCAATATATACATACGCAGACGCGCCCAAAATATACATCATACATATTTAACCCTCTGAAGGATCACTCTCAGGAAGATCTTCAGGAGATAAATATCCAGGATGCCTCGACACTCGGCGGAAACGAGACCGCGCAGTCGATACGATACTCATCTCACTAGGCTCAGTGGACACACCACCCCAATAACGCCTAAGAGATAAAGGTAACTCTAAGTGCAAAAACACAGTAGTTGTCATAACTGGCTCTCCATCAAACTCATGTCGTAGGGACACAGTCAACCGTCCCACATAAGTCACTGAGTCTCTATCTCCCCGCAGATGCCAAGCTAACGATCCACCGTGAAACTCAAGACGTACAAAACCTAAAAATCCTGGCACCGCCATACCCAACAAATCAGTCCAAGGGATATGGATGATCAGATGGTTCTTGGTCGTCGTACTAATCTTCGACTTGCTGCTCTTCTTCCTCCTCAGGATACAAAATCTCAAGAGGCTGGTCCTCTTCCTCAAACTCTTTACCACGTAAATAAATATATACAGAAAACACATACAATAAAGAGGTAAGACAATCTAAAATCATCACAAACATGGTAAATAAGAAAACGACAAACAACAGATATACAGTTCATGCAATATGAAAAGCTAAAACAGTAATTAATAACAGGATAGTGTAAAGATTTAAATGTCACAACAACACATAATATCACAGATAAAATAGTATCACAGATAAAATAGTATCACAGATAAAATAATATCACAGATAAAATAAAATAATGTCCAAGATATAATCATATGCAATATGACACGATCCTACTCCATGGAGCTAAACACATACAGATATCAGAGAGAATGACTCGTAAAGTCCATTAGTACCACGGCTGCCCAACCAACTATTCCACTGTCTCACGTTGCGTCTATAGCCCAACAACACATGGTGTGGTGTAGCACACTATCAAACGTCGTGTCACTACAGGCAATGTACTATTAGACTTTACAAAATCTCGATTAAATATAGTGGGTGTCGAGTCCATTAGTGTGCTATCGGTTACCACGGCCCAGCGAAGCGACCGACTGTCCATATATGGGATCCCGTACACTAACGTCTCAAAGTTCATTAAGACAATGAACCACACTACGTTTATCGCATCGACAACACAATGTGATTCACCTCGTCAACCAATCCACCAAAAATTGGCATAAACTCAATATATGATCCAAAAATAAGAATTTACCAAAATACCCTCATTAAAATATATCCTCAAAGATAAAAAGATGCAGTAAGTCCCACCGGACAAATATTGTTCCAAAGCCTGTACGGGTTCACCTCATAGCCCGACAGCAGAAAAATACAGAAAATACCGTTTTGGTCAATCGCGTAGAAATTTTATCGCGTTTTCACAATCTTATCATTTTTTTACAAACGTTTTTAAATCGCGTAAATCTATTTTTCTGTTTTTAAAATCGCGTAGAGTTTTTAATACGTTTTCTCAATCGCGTAAGATTTTTAAATCATTTTCTTGTCCAAATCCCTTAAAAATTACTGTTTAAATAAACAGAAATAATAAATAATACGTTTAAACTACGTAAAATATTTTCATATCGTATATTGTCTTTTGGACATCTTTTATATCTTATTTGCCCGTTTTTACTAAAAATTGACATTATGTTGCTTAGAAAATTATATTAATAGTTTCCTAATTTTTTCGTAAAAATTTTTTACTTAATTTTTAAGCGTATAATTTAATCCTTTTGAAAACCACTAACATGCTTCAAAATTATAGCATGAGCCATATGTTAGGAATTTACAAAAGTTACTGTATTTCCTTTCTAACAATAAAATCATTAGTTTTAATTTCTTAAACTTAATTCTAATCAATTCATTTCTTCAAAACTCATTTTAGAAAAATTCTTTTTAACATATATTGCATCTTTATACTTGAAAATGGTTTGGATTTGATTTTAGAAATCTTGGATACTTAGTTTGGCATGTTGGCCGACACATACACTTGTGTTATTTGATTTCTAAATTCATTTTCCTTCATCTAAACAATTTTATATCTTGTTAATTTGCCTATGTTAATTAAATCACATTTTAAGAAAATGATGAGAACATTTTGGTTCTCCATTTTTGGTTAATGGCCGTGAGCCTCATTGGTGTGTTCTTTGGAACACTCATGCAA
This sequence comes from Ormosia emarginata, assembly GCA_029884605.1. NCBI lineage: Eukaryota > Viridiplantae > Streptophyta > Magnoliopsida > Fabales > Fabaceae > Ormosia > Ormosia emarginata. Next base: position 3,779,797 of record JAQQTP010000052.1, read on the forward strand.
ACCTTGATATGTTATTCACATCCTATAAATTATCATGCATTTCTAACACATACAAATTATCAAAGTTTGTAGACATACAAATCAAAGCTTGTAGACATGCAACTTCATACAAATTATTACAAACATCAAATAGGAAAGCTACTAACAAACACACAAATAAGCTACTAACAATCACACAAAGGAATCCTTATGGATTCTACAATCACAACAATCAATCTCCATCTTCTTACCACCACCTAAGCATGATAAGATTAGTCTTCCTCTTACCTTAAAAGAAGACAAAATACTCTTTCACACCTCCTCTAGGGTTTCAGTTTTCTCCTTCAAAAACTAACAAACTTAAACAAAAATCTACAAGTTACTAACCATAAAAGAGAGCTTAAACCATGGATAAATCATGGCTTAGAACTTTGAAAAAGAGTTTTGAAATGAAAAACAAGAAATTTCACCTTCTAGGTAAAATCTCCCAAGTAGGTTTCCAAGTCTCAAATGAAGGATTTTGCAAGAACTCTCAACTAGAGATGTTCTTAGATTTGTGTTTTGGTTTAGAAAACTTGGTTGGATAAATTTTTGAGTGATTGGATAGTAAACAAGAGTGTTTGGCCGAATAGAGCTTCAAGAAAACTTCAATGGAGTTTAGGGTTTTTGGAAGAGAGAGAAGAGAGAAAATGCATGAAGAGTGAAATGATTTTTGGTCTTCCAACCTTGAATGGCCGTAGACTTCAAGCATGAAAGGTGTCCATTGGGTTGGCTCCATCCTAGCCTTAGGATTGCTCAATGGTCAAGATTAAAACTTGGTTAGCAAGCTTAACTCTCATTGGTTGATTTTAGCATTGTCACTAACCTAGTCACCATGCTTAGTCACTAATTAGCCTAGTCATTAAGCTTAGTCACTATGTTCTTGAAAGTTCTACTACTAATGATGCTTAATTAAGCTACTAAGTTAACTGTTTTAACTAAACGTGGGTCCCGCAAAACATTTTCGGGTCCACTGTCATCTAATTATATTGACTAACAAAATAATATTATAATAATACAAAATTATTTTATTTGAGAGTTAAATCCTAAAAATTAAAAGATTATTTATCGTCTCATTCAGAATTGGGTTTAGTAAGATCCCCCAGCTCTGAATAATTAAAACAAGATTTCCTAGGCCGAAAAAATATTATTTTCGTGTAGGAGCAAATCACACAAAAAGTCCAAATAAAATCACAGACAGTAATATTAAACACTGTATCAGGTAGGAAAATTAAAAACAGTACATTCGGGACGTAATGGTCATTTTTCTATTTTTTCCCACAACGAAGCAAATCATCCAAAATATTCAAATAAAATTACAGACAGTAATATATGTCTGTATATCACACAGAAAAATTAAAACAGTAGCTTGACAAAACTTTTATTTTACCGTCTCGAAACAAATTACGTAAAACGACTAAATAAAATCTTAGCCTGTAAAAACGTATTTGTATGTCATACAGAAAATAAGAAACAGTAAAATAGGGATACAACGATCATTTACTAAAAAGTTTGAAAAACAGCAAACAGAGCATTCAGAACATTTTTCTAAAAATTGGGGTGTTACAGATCCGACGCATGTTATACAACCAGATGAGGTACAGCTGAAGGAGAATCTGACTTACGAGACTTTACCTGTTAGAATAGAGGACAGAAAGGTAAAGCAGCTTCAAAGGAAGATGATCGAGCTGGTGAAGGTCATATGGAATGATGTGACGGGTGATGCTACCTGGGAGCTGGAAGATAAAATGAGGGATCAATATCCTCATTTGTTTTGATGAGCAGCGAATTTCGAGGACAAAATTTTTATTTGTTAGGGAGAGTTGTAACACCCCAATTTTTAGAAAAATATTATGAATGTTCTGTTTGCTGTTTTCAAACTTTTGGATAAATGACCGTTGTGTCCCTATTTTACTGTTTCTTGTTTTCTGTATGACATACAAATACATTTTTACAGGCTAAGATTTTATTTAGTCGTTTTACGTAATTTGTTTCGAGACGGTAAAATAAAAGTTTTGTCAAGCTACTGTTTTAATTTTTCTGTGTGAAATACTGGGATATTTTACTGTTTGTAATTTTATTTGAACGTTTTGGATGTTTTGCTTCGTCGTGGGGAAAAATAAAAAAATGACCATTACGTCCGAATGTATTGTTTTTAATTTTTCTATATGACACAAATGTTTAATATTACTTGTCTGTGATTTTATTTGGACTTTTTGTGTGATTTGCTCCGGGACAGGAAAATAATATTTTCCGGGCCGGGGAAATCTTATTTTAATTATTCAGAACTGGGGGATCTTACTAAACCCGATTCTGAATGATACTGTTGTTAATCTTTTAATTTTTAGGATTTAACTGTCAAATAAAATAATTTTGTATTATTATAATATTATTTTATTAGTCAGTACAAATAAAATGACAGTGGACCCGGAAGTGTTTTGCGGGACCCACGTTTAGTTAAAACAGTTAACTTAGTAGCTTAATTAAACATCATTAGTAGTAGAACTTTCAAGAACATGGTGACTAAGCTCAATGACTAGGCTAATTAGTGACTAAGCTTGATGACTAGGTTAGTGACAATGCTAGAATCAACCAATGAGAGTTAAGCTTGCTAACCAAGTTTTAATCTTGACCATTGAGCAATCCTAAGGCTAGGATGAAGCCAAGCCAATGGACACCTTGCATGGCTCCATGTCTACGGCCATTTGGCCTTTGGAGGACCAAAAATCATTTCACTTTCATGCATTTTCTCTCTTCTCTCTCTTCCAAAAACCCTAAACTCCATTGAAGCTTTCTTGAAGCTCTATTCGGCCAAACACTCTTGTTTACTATCCAATCACTCAAAAATTTATCCAACCAAGTTTTCTAAACCTAAACACAATCCTAAGAACATCTCTAGTTGGGAGTTCTTGCAAAATCCTTCATTTGAAGCTTGGAAACCTACTTGGGAGATTTTACCTAGAAGATGAAATTTCTTGTTTTCCATTTCTAAACTCTTTTTCAAAGTTCTAAGCCATGATTTATCCATGGTTTAAGCTCTCTTTTATGGTTAGTAACTTGTAGATTTTTGTTTAAGTTTGTTAGGTTTTGAAGGAGAAAACCGAAACCCTAGAGGAGGTGTGAAAGCATATTTGTCTTCATTTAAGGTAAGAGGAAGACTAATCATATCATCCTTGGGTGGTGGTAAGAAGATGGAGATTGATTGTTTGTGATTGTAGAATCCATAAGGATTCATTTTTGTGATTGTTAGTAGCTTATTTGTGTGATTGTTAGTAGCTTTCCTATTTGATGTTTGTAATAATATGTATGAAGTTGCATGTCTACAAGCTTTGATAATTTGTATGTGTTAGAAATGCATGATAAATTATAGGATGTGAACAACATGCCAAGGTTTGCATGAGTGTTCCAAAGAACACACCAATGAGGCTCACGACCATTAACCAAAAATGAAGAACCAAAATGTTCTCATATTTTTTATTAAGTGTGATTTAATTAACCTAGGAAAATTGATGAGATATAAAATTGTTTAGATCAAAGAAAATGAATTTAGAGATCAAATAGTACAAGTATATATATTTCAGCCAACATGCAAAACCAAGTATCCATGATTTCTAAAATCAATTCCAAATTAGTTTCAATCAAAGAGATGTAATATATGTTAAAAAGAAATTTTCTACAATGAGTTTTGAAGAAATAAATTGATTAGAATCAAGTTTAAGTAATTGAAACTAATGATTTTATTATTAGGAATGAAATACAGTAACTTTTGTAAATTTCTAACATATGGCTTATCTTATATTTTGAAGCATGTTAGTGGTTTTCAAAAGGATTAAGTTACACGGTTAAAAATTTAGTAAACAGAATTTTTATGAAAAAATTAGGAAACCATTATTATAATTTCCTAAACAAAATATTGTCAATTTTTATTAAAAACGGACAAATAAGATAAGAAAAATGCCTAAACGACAGTATACGGTACGAAAAATATTCTACGTAATTTAAATGTACTAAATATTATTTCTGTTTATTTAAACAGTAATTTTTAAGGAATTCGGATAAGAAAATGATTTAAAAACCTTACGCGATTGAGAAAATGTATTAAAAATTCTACGCGATTTGCAAAATAGCAAAATATATTTACGCGATTTAAAAACGTTTGTAAAAGCGACGGGATTTTGAAAATGCGATAAAATTTCTACGCGATTGACGAAAACAGTAAGTTTTTACTGTCGGGCCAAAGTGGTGGACCCGGACAGATTGTGAAACAGTATTGCCAGGTGGGTGCGTACTGTCTTTTTTTTATATGATTTGCCAGTGAGGGCATTTTTATAATTTTGTTGCAGTATTGCCAGGTGGGTGCGTACTGTATACATCTGGAATTTTTTTTCTCATATATTGAGTATGCCAATTTTGGCAATTTGATTGACGAGGTGAACAACATCGTGTTGTCGGTGTGATAGGCGTAGTGCGGTTCAAATTGAATGAACTTGGAGACATTAGTGTGCAGAATTCCATATATGGACAGTTAGTCGCTCCTCTGGGCCGTGGTGACTGATAACACACTAATGGACTCGACAAACACTATACTTAATCAAGATCTTGTGAAGTCTATTAGTGCAAGCCCGTAGTGACACGACGTATGACAGTGTGCTACACCACTATGCTATTTCAGTGGGCCATAGACGCAACGTGTGACAGCGCAATGATTTTTTTTTTGGGCAGTCGACAGTACTAATAGATTTTGCGGTCGTTCTCTCTGATGTCTGTGTTCTTCTTTAGCTCCATGGAATAGGGTTGAGTCACATTTCATATATTTTTATCTCATATATTTTTATGTCATATATTTTAATGTTATTTATCTATATCTTTATTTATTTGTACCATTGTTTATCTATGTTATTTTGTTTATCTGTATTATTCTGTGTTACATTTGACCTATATGATCTTGAATGTTATTTATTGCTATCTTAAACTGCTATATAGTATAAAATGTTATATCTGTGTCGTTTTCTTACTTTACCATGTTTGTGGTGATATGGATTGTCTTACCTCTTTGTTGTATGTGTTATTTGTTTTATTTTAATTCATATGGTAAAAGAGTTCGAGGAAGAGGAACAGCCTCTTGAGAGTGTGAACCCTGAGGAAGAGGAAGATCAGCTAGCCGAAGATCAGTTCTACGATCAAGAACCATCTGATCATCCATATCCATTGGATTGATTGCTTGGGTATGGCGGTGCCAGGATTTCTGAGTTTTGTACGACTCGAGTTTCATGGTGGATCAACAGCCTGGCGTCTCGCGTGAAGACAGAGATTCGATGACTTACGTGGGACGGTTGACTGTGTCCCTACGTAATGAGTTTGATGGAGAACCAGTCATGATGACTACTGTGTTTTTGCATTTGGAGATGCCGTTATCTCTTAGGCGTTATTGGGGTGGTATGTTCACTGCGCCTAGTGAGATCAGCAGCGTGTCGACTGCGCGGTCTCGTTTCCGCCGAGAGTCGAGGCATCCTGAATATTTATCTTCTGATGATCTTCCTGAAAGTGATCATTCAGAGGATTAAATGTTTATGATGTGTCCTTGGGCGCGTCTGCATTTGTATATATTGTCTGTTATTACTTTTGTTTATTATTTCTATCTAAATATTTTAGTTGTAAATTATTTGTATAACTTATGACCAAAACTCTATGTATATTATGTGTGATGTTATTCTGTTGGTTTTATGTTTTTCGCATTATTTTATTTAATAATATTACTTTTAATGAGAAAGAATTTTACAAGCCGTATTATTATGTAACAAATGTTTTACAACTTGGGTAGATTTTATTTATCTTTCTTTTATTTTCTTTTAAATGTGACATCCCCACAAGGGTGTTACAATAGCAGCATAGAAATAGTAATGACAATAATGTCATTCTAATATAGAAATAACAAGTATATTCATGGTATCAAATAACAGATAATTCAACATATATACATCACAATAATATGTCAATTGACTATGCATATGCACAATGGACTAATTCCTACTCCATGGAGCTTAAACACAATTTCGAAGAGAATGATCAGGAAGATATGTCCGTATATCGTTAGCCTCAATAAAGTGCTATAAAAAATTCAGCGTATACATCATGGTGTAAAATCCCAAATTATAAAACCATAGTATAATCGTCATTATACTATAGTTACTAAATTCAGGTCTGCTACCAAGTAACAACGCATTTCCAAATATTTCCAGTGTGCGTATATAGAAAATATGAGCCACGAATGAAAAATATAAATATATACACAACTCCGAAAATTACATCCACCGAAAGGAAAATACATTCTATGTAAATATATACTTAACGTAAGGTACTATTGACATGAAGCATCATACTTACATACCCAAAATTTAGAAGACATGTACAAACGCATTAAAGGTTAAAGTAGTAACCCCGGGATAGGTACTACTCATGAACAGAGTCATATCCCCCATAAATATAAAAAGATTGGTGACTCGGTCAGCACGCCAGGTATCAATACCCCCATGAAGTTGCTTCCGCATGTAACCAAAGAAACCCCATCCAGACGCCATCACAGGAATCATAAATTCAACCTAAACATGACCAGGCGATTCAACCTCGTCCCCCTTCACAGTTTTTATCAAACATAAACATAAAACAAGATAATACAATGAAGAGGTGAGATCCCCTATATTAATACCAATTATGGCAGTAAAGAAACAGGAATGGCGCACAATGCCTTTCAAGTACCGAAAACAATAAGCAACATTAAAGTCATATGATAAACAGTTCAATAATTGAGGCAGTCATAATATCAGTGAAAAAGAAATTCAATAAGCACATATATGTATACATTTATGTCAGATAAATATGTCGATCGATTATGCATATGCACAATGTACCAAACCCTACTCCATGGAGCTAAATACAACATCGGAGAGAATGATCTAGAAGATATTATCTGTATCTCATCAGCTTCAAGTCAAGTGCTATAATTTCTCAAATTGCGCATCATGGCTTTATACAAGACAGTCTACACTAAATCGTGAATAGTGTAGTGTCTGGTCGAGATCGTCAAAGTGTTACTCGGTCACCACAGCCCAGAGGAGCTACCAACTGACCACTTATGGGATACCCGCACCCAGACGTCTCCAAGTTCAACAAGTGAACCACACTACTCAATTCGCACCCGCACAAAGGTGTAATTCATATCCATCAGACTTTCACAAAGTATGGTGAATGACTCAATGTACACACACACACACACACACACACACATATATATATAATATATCAATGTCATGCATTTCATCAATAACTCTGGGTTCCACTTGTGGGCTCGATAGCAAAATTGTCGTTTATTTTTAATCGTGGATATACTATTATCTCATAAAGTTTTATTACTGTTTTTCAATTGGGTAAAATTTCTATTGCCATTTTAAACTAAATTTTGAAACTTTCAAAGTTTAATATAAAAATTACACCTCAACTTCAACGTTTTTCTTATTGAGCTTCTCTAGGGAATATTTTCTAGTATTTTTCACCTAATCCTTATTATTCTAATTCAAAAAGTCCTTATCTTTGTCCTTAATAAAAACTCACTTAAAAATAAATATTTTATGTTTCTTAAAACCTCACTCACACTTATTTTCCTTCAATGGCCGAAAATTGCTCTTGATTTTAGGATAAAAACTTTGTTTCTTTTCTCTTTCCATTTTATGAGTCCCTAATTAAATATCTAAATCACCAAATTATCTAAGTTCCAACTTGATACAAAAATCTTGCCTTGGATGCCCTACATGGCTGTGAACCCTAAGGGTCTAGGAAACCCATAATTTTTATCACTTTATCAATCACTTATCACTTAATTGCTTAAGCCCCAAATTAATACAAAGATTTTGTCTTGGACACCTTAATTTGTGTCACTTAGTCGTGAGCCACAACTAAAAGGCGCAAAAAGCCCTTTGTAACACCTTGAAATTTGCTATTTCTCAATAATATATGATTTTACTGTTTTGTGATTTCTGTGTGTTGTAAATTTATTTTGACTATTCTGTAAATGTTTTTTTTAATCTTTGTGTGTGATTTACTCTGAGCTGTGAAAATAAAAATTTTTGGACCAAAAAAAATCTTTGATGATTTATTCGGAGTCGGGGAGATTACTAAACTCGAATCCGAGAGGCACAGTTCTCAATTTTATAATTTTTAGAATTTATCTGTCAAATATTTTTTTTTGTATTTTATTATCCAGCGGATAATACTTACTAACTTGCGAGTAGTATCTTTTGCCCATTGAGTAATAGTTTCTGTAACTATTGTCCATTGGACAATAGCCTTTAGAGAAAGTCTTGATGACTTGTTTTGTGAACCAATTAGAAGTCTTGAAGCTTAATGAAAACCAATGGAATCAAGTCAATAAAAATGGCTTGACTAATTAGCCATGAAACTAGATGAACTAACTAAGTTAATTTAAGCTTAAGTAGTAACTAAATGAAACAAACTTGGTTTCTCTACACCATTGAGTCCCACGGCCAAGGAGGTTCTTGCACCTTCTAGGATGTGTGATTCATGCCATGATTCATTAAGCTTAAACCAATAGGAAATCAAGTGATCAAAGCATGATAATTTTGTGACATAAGCCATGTGCTAAACATAAATGTGTTAACAAAGTTTTGACTCTCCTTGTCTATGCACTTCCATGGCAAGCACATGCAAAAGGTGATATTCCATTTTATCTTCACACACTTTGTAACTTAAGTCATTCTCTCCATTCTCTCACTTCCAAAACACAACCAAAAACTCCATTTCTTCTCTTGGTGAAGCTCTCGGCTAGCCACCCAAGGAGCACCATCCAAGCTTTCAAAATTTTATCTAACCTCATTTCCTAAACCTAAACATTATTCTAAGAACTTTTCATATTGTGAACAAAGCCTAGTTCTTCCATCTACTACCTTGAAAATCAAGCTAGAGTTTTCTATTCTACAAGGTAAAATTCTTGTTCTTGTTTCTAAGTTTGATTCTTGAGTTCCTAAACCATGATTGATCCATGGTTTCTTATCTTCAAGATTTGTTTGTGACTTTGGTTTGGTTTAAGTTTGTTAGGATTTTCTTGGAGTGATTCACGAAACCTATAGGAGACCAACCAAGAAGGATGTTGTCTTCCTTGAGGTAAGAGGGAGATTAACCTCATCAACCATGTGTTGGTGGTAAGGAAATGAAATTGTTTGTGGTGAAAAATCCATAAGGATTTATTCATTTGATTGTTTAAAGTTTTATTATTTGTGATGGTTTGATTAGTATGTTTTATAACTTTGATTATATGCTTGAATATGTGATTATGAAAGCATGTTGATTATTGTATAAAGTAGGATGTGATTCACATAATGAGGAAGTGCATGAAGGTTCCAAAGAACCCTAGGGGCTCACGACCTCAACATCAATTTTTGAAGTAAAATGTTCTAAAATTATATTACTAATATGGATTAAGCTGATATGCTTGTCATTTCAAGTTCTTGTCATGATATTTTAAGCTTTATGGATGAATATTCTAGATATATTCAAATATCTATTATCGAAGGCGATGTGCCAAGAATGGCATTTAGATGCCTCGGGGCCGTTGGAACTTATGAATGAGTTGTTATGCCTTTTCGCGTTAAAAATGTTGGGGCTACATATCAAAGAGTCATGAACACCATTTTTCATCTCTTGATTGGTGATTTTATAGAAGTTGAGATATTATTAGAATTGGAAAGTAGTTGTAGTAGCAACCACAGACTTCGAGGAACTGAGATGAGGTTGAGACATATTCTGATCAAACCTTGGAGGACATGTAGGGCAATTGTGAATCAAATGTCATAGTTTCTTGTAGTATCGACAATAATTGGAGGCAATGTGACCTTTCCTCATGCAATTATGACATTCTATAGTTAGGCAATTAGGGAGTAAATGCTCAGACTGATGACAGAACAACGGATCCTGATGTGTGGTGGATAACATCTGAGCCATGGACGAGTACAGCGACTACGGCAAGCTGGAGTACAGCGACAAAGTGTGGGAGTACAACAATGAAGTATAGCGACGAGTATGGAAGTACAATGGTAGAGTATGATAACAAGAGTATGACAGTAGAGTATGACAAAGAGAAAGACAACAAATAGTAGAAATACTAAGAACCTAAACTCTTAATACCATGTGAGACATAGAGAAATAGAGATATGAAAAAAAATTGAAAATGTTTTTTATATTCTCTAAATTATGAATGTACAAGGGTTACACCTATTTATAGTCCTAAGACTATACGGTCTCGTTTGGTGGTCAGGATAGGATAAGAGCAGATAGGATAAGAGAGCAGGATAGGAGTAGGATAGGATATTAGCAGGATAAGCTATTATCTTATCTGACGTTTAGTGTCCACGAGATAACCAACTGGATAACATTATAATTTTAGTATGATTTTAAATTTTTTTTTTATTTGGAATGTTTTCATATTTTATTTGATTTTATTTTTTTATAATTTTAATTTTTTTTAAATTATATAAAAAGACAAATTTATCCTTATGATAAAATTACATATAATTTTTAAAATTTTGAAAATATTGTTTAACTTGAATTAATTTTTTATAATTTTAAATATTCATTTTTAGTTTTTACTTTACATATAGTTAAATTATTAGAATAATTTTATATTTTTTAGTTTTTTAAATAATATAAATAACAAAATTAGCCTTGAGATAAAATAAAAAAATTTTAAAATTAATTATTAGTATTTTATTATTTTAAATATTTTATATTTATTATATATTTTTTTGGTGACCATGTTATATTTTATTATACTTTAATTATTTTATATTTAAAATATTTTTTTATATCATACTTTAAATCACTTTATCCTATCCTGTTGAGTTCTAACACGACCTCCCTCGGGATAGAATTTGAACTAAATAGTCGGGATAGGATAAGTGATAGGATTAATTTATCATATCTATTTGGCACCAAACAATAGTTTCGAGATAGGATATGATAGTTTATCATATCCCGTCTCACTTATATCACGACCACCAAACGAGCCCTACAATGATAGTACAAGTGCATTACAAGAAATATCAATAAATTATAATTAAATAGAATCCCTAAATATAATTACACATAATTACATGGATATATGTTAACATTTCATTTATGTTAAAATTATTCAAATGCTTCTTTAAATATTTGTCTTCGACCAAACTATATTTAAATTTTTTTATGAGATTTATTTTGAACATATATTTTTAGAAAAAGTAAAGTTATTTTATATTTTAATGTAATATTCAGAAATTTAAAAGAAAAATTGAACGGCATTAAAAAGGTGTTTTTTTCATTAGCTCATAAAAGAAAAATGTGCTATTATAGTGTTTCAAGTTTGTTTTAAAAATGTTCATCCAAATACACTAAAGTACAAGAAAAGTACATTTTTAAATTATATTTATATTAAAAAACACATCATAATGAACAAATAATATGAAGAGGGGGAGGGGGTATTAGTTACAAAGGAATATGAAAATCCTGGTATAAGGAGAGAGCAACATGCTAAACTATATATAAAAAGAACGATCTGTGAAGAAAAAAAAACAAAACAAAACAATCTAATTATAATTTGATCTCAAACCAAGCACTCTTTCAAAGAACTTAATTAATTATTAAAAAACTATTTCATTAGAAACAATTTTAATGTCTAATTCTTTTCGCTTTAATAAAAAAAATTAATTTTGTTTTCTTTCTTCTTATAATTAGTAAGTCTTTAATTTTTTTTTTCTTTGTGTTTTCTTTCCTTCTGGCTTTGTAAGTGTCTTTCATTATTAAGAGTGATTATTTTCTTCAAAATTTAGAAATCCAATAAGAAGATAAGTCCAAATTTAAAGGCTTAAAACTAAAGGCAATTTTGATCTCTTAACATAGATTCTATAATTTAAACAATTTTATCTCTTTCCTAAAGCTCTATCTATCTATCAAAACTTTTTTGGTGAAATATCTATTTAATAAAATGGAATTCAATAACAAAATGTTGCATTTAACGCAAAATTTGCTAATAGTTGTGTTTGTAAAGATCTTTAAAAAGAATATCTTTAAAATTAGAGTAGATGTCATATTAATGGAAAATCATATAAATCAATCCTAAAAATTTTATTATCTATCTTGTACACACCAACCCTAATTCATCTATTCTTAACCTATCATTCGTTAATTCTTTTGTCTCTATTGGGGTATTTAGAGACTTTCTCTATTTTTTATATTTAAAATTACAAAACAATAAATAATGATAAAATATTCAGGATATGTGGGAACATATATTTAATAATATTTTATTTAATCTCTTAAATGATAATAAATTTCGTTATTTATTTTATTTAAACATCAGTTATTTCCTTTAATATGTCTCCATTACCTAATTTTGGTAATAAATTTAAAGTAATTCATTCATATCATTTACGCTACCAATTTCTTTTTACATGTACAAAGAATCTATTTAATTGATCAGGACAATGAATGTAATTTTCATCAATAAAATATTGTTGCCAAAATTATTCTTATGAATCTTAATCAATTAACAAATTAATTTGCATAATTAGTGTATTAATTTATAGGGATGAGATAAAGATGATAAGGTACCTTATAATTATAGTAACATAATAAATGATAGGATTTGAATTGTTACGATATTACAATAAATATATATGTTCATGCATCTGTCCACAATTGTAGTAGAAAATGTCATATGTTTGAAACGTTTAATGGGTATATAAATACTGTTTTAGGGATCAAACATCTCATAGAAAATTGCTCATGCTATATGTTCACCCCATATCATTTGAAGGCTATGGCCCTTAACGTTTTACATCGAAATTCTTTTCTTACCTCCCACACCATTCCTCTGCTATTTGCAGAAACAGCCTTCAAAGTTATCTTCGTAGACCATCATCACATCAAATCAACGAATTACCAAATGATTAGATTATGCTTACATATAGTAAGTCTTCTTCCCATAAAGTTTCAAATGCATATTTTATAAATTGAACTTTCCATCTATCTAAATTATTTTTGCTTCTAGCCTATATACCTCATGATGAATCGTGAAATACATGATTTTTACATGTGCTCATGTTTTATATTCTACTATATTTTAGTTCTTTTGTCTTGAAGACACCTACCTACCTAGATCATGAAACTCCTGGAATGATGACACATCTTGGACCTGGATTTGGCGCCTGCATGCATCCAAGAAGGTCCATTTCCTTTTCTGGTTGGCTATGCACGACGCCATTCCTACAAATGATTTTCGGTTCCAGCGAGGCCTTGCCACCGCTCCCCTTTTTGCAGCAGATGTCACAATGAGGTGGAGGACTGGGGTCATTGTCTCCGCGATTGTGTTCATTCCAGGAATGTTTGGACTTAGTTGGGGTATGGCCTTGATCATAACTTCTTTGCTGTTGACGCCAAATCCTGGTTGCTTAGGTATGGAAAGATAGGAGGTAAGCTCTTCCTTAGTATTGTTTGGTGGCTTTGGAGATGGAGGAACAATGTGCTATTTGGTGAAGATAAATGGCAACCTTTGAGAGTTATCCACATGATATGAAATTTCAAAATGGATATGGATCGCTTCCTGCAACCTCCTGCTTCGCAACACAGTTCGTCTAGGGAAGTTAAATAGCATAAACCCAGCAATGGCAGCATCAAACTTAACGTTGATGGAAGCTGCATGGGCACACCAAAACATGCAGGTTATGGTGGTATCCTCCGTGATTCTCATCGTGACTGGATCGCGGGTTTCAGTGGGTTCCTTGGTTTGACATCTTCCTAGCTGAATTTATCACCATCAAACATGGACTTCTCTATGCCTGGGATCTTGGGTTTAAGGATGTCCACTGCGAGACTGACTCAATGGAGGCCATGAGGCTTGCTACTGCCTTGTCCCCGCTGTCTTATCATGCTTATATCTCTGTCATTGGACATATTCACCAAATAGTAAATCTCACTATCAAATTTCTTGAAATATATAGTTTAAGTTTGAGAAAACGAGAAGTAGTTTTAGTCTTGTAAACCTATTAACATGCTAATATTTGTTTTCTTCTTCTGGGACCAGAATTCTCACATAAAAGCTGCTTAATCAGCGGAATTAAATCTAATTAATGCACCTGCCAGTCTTAGAAACCCCTTGGAGGCTCTAGATCTTTAATATTTTTTCTTAAAATTATGATGTATTATGTTTTAATTTATAAGCAAGAGTCACAACTTAGATATTGGCATTCATGGATCTAACTTTGCTTCATCGTCACAGGTTGTTGGTTCCTCCAACGTTGCTTCGACACAGGAAGTCATAAAGGAAGTTATTAATGGAGCCCATCTTAAGGATTGTTGGCTCCCAAGTAGGAAGTGTTGTGCCACAAGCACCATCACAAGGCGGCGTAGTTGGGGAAGGATCATGAAGATGATGATGAGGCTAACTTGGATTGATTAGTTGTGTTTATTGATGATGCGATTAACTTGTTTTGAACTATTTGTATTAATTAACTTAGATTAATTATGATTTCTTTCTAGAAGATGTTTTGAATTTATTAATACAATTATGATATTTTGTTGTTTTGTACAACTTATTTGTTAGATTTTTTTGTTTGGATTAAAATATTTATACATGTATAATTTTAAAATACACTAATTATTATTATAAAATTAATTTGGATTAGCTTCAGAATAGTTAAGAAATAGTTATGAAATTGTTACAAATTTTAGTTAGGAAATAGTTGTGAAATTGTTATGGATTTTAGTTAGAAAATAGTTATGGAATTGTTACGGATTTAGAAACAAAATAGTTATAGATTTGCTACAAAAATTAGTTACAAAATTATTTACAAAATATTTCATAGTTAATTAGTTATGGAAACAAAGGAAGTTTTGAACAAAAATTAGTTACCTAGCTATGGATAAGCTACAGAAATTTAAAATTTAATTACAGATTAGTTATGGAAATTTTTGGTAGCTAATTTGCTACTAGAATTTGACTATGGATTAATTTGTAGCTAATCCGTAGCTAGCTTGGTTAGCTACGGATTAATTATAGATTTTTTTGTAGCTAATTGATTAATTTCTTGTAGTGTTAAGCAATATAATCCATATTTAACAAAATCAAAAGAGATAAAAGAGAAACTTGATTAGCAATTAAATATAAAACAGTCAAAACAAGACTTCAGAATTAAACATCAAGATTATCAATCCTTACAATTAATTGAAAAGGGTCTAGCCCTCTGTAACATCCCAACTTTTGGGTAAAAGACCGTTGTGTCCCTATTTTACTGTTTCTTGTTTTTCTGTATGAAATACAGAAAAATAATACTGTTTGTTATTTTATTTGGTAGTTTTACATAATTTGTTTCGATACTGATAAAATAAAAATTTTATCAAATTCTTGTTTTAAATTTTTTACGTATCAAAAACAGATGTATATAATTGTCTAGTATTTTATATAATCGTTTTACGTATTTTTCTTCAAGCAAGTGAAATAAAAATTTTTTTTAAATTCTCTTGTTTTAATTTTTTTGAAAGATATACAACTATATAATCTTTTGGATATTTTATTTGGACGTTTTGGACGATTACCTACGTTGTGGGAAAAAATGGAAAAATGACCGTTACGTCCGAACGAACGTCTTTTTCTTGTTTTTCTTTGTTTTTAATTGTTTTCTTCTTGATTTAATGTCCAGATAATATCTTGTCTGTAATTTTATATGGACTTTTTGTGTGATTTGCTCCGGGGTAGGAAAATAATATTTTTCCGGACCGGAAAAATCTGTTTTTAATTATTGAGGCGATCTTACTAAACCCGATTACGAACGAGCCTAAAATTAATCTTTTAATTTTTAGGATTTAATCAAATAAAATAATTTTATATTATTATAATATTATTTTATTAGTCAATATAAATAAGTGATGGTGACCAGAAATATTTTGCGGGACCCACGTTTAGTCATTAAGTCTTTGTACACGTGGACCAATGAGGAGGTGGTCAAAATTGGTGGTTGTGACTCATCGCAACGGGCCAATAGGATGATGACACGTGGCGTGACACCTCGACATCATGACTCGGCAGCCTTCTAGAAGGTTCCGAAGTGCGACTCGGCACTGTGACTCACCGCAGTGACTCGCCGAGTTCGAAGCTTCTCGATGACTGTGCCTGTGACTCACCATTTATGATGCGACCAATGATGCGGTTGTGATGCGATCGGTGACTCAAAGACATCTTTGACTCACCTGCTTTGGAAAATATCTATGCTGACTCGCCATGCTGACTCACCTGTTTTGGAAAATATCTATGCTGACTCATCTGCTCTAGAGAATATCTACGCTGACTCGCCATGTTGACTCACCCGTTCTAGAAAATTCCACGATGACTCATCATATTGACTCATCGTAGTGAGTCACATATTCTAGAAATTTTCTGTGATGACTCGCTTTATGACTCATCAAGGGTAATCAGTAGAAGAAAAATAATCAATAATAATTTCTCGCTCTGTTAGTATAAAATAAAAATCTATGTATATTTTATTACCCATTAGACAATATATACTGACTTTATAAACAGTAATTATTGTATAATTATTGTTTATTGGTTAAAGTATACTATAAAATATAATGTGCACCAATAGAAATTAGTCAACAAAAATAACAACCAATGAGAATCAAGTTAGTAAATATTTAACCAATAGAAATTAGTCAAAATTAATGGCTTGAATTTTTAAGAACAAATAGAAAACAAGCTTTTAAACAAATGTTGGACTTCTTGGAATTACATGTAGCTACGGTGGGGAAGTGAGAAATTTGCTCTAATAGCCTAATTCACCAAAGTGAATTTACGTAGAAAGCTTTAGACAATTCATTTGGAAAGCCAAATTAACCAAATAAAGACTAGTCAAATTTAGTGACTTTTCTTTGTTGTTTCTACGGCAATTGCAATTTTTTGCAAAGCCAATATCACATTTCTATCTTTCCTATCTTTCAACTAGTTAACCAAGTCAACATTGGTGGCTTTTCTTTGGTTTCACTCTACGGCAAAGCCAAGCATTTGGTGAGGCAATTATTACAATCAATTCTTACTATCTTTCATCTAATTAACCAAGTGAGACCAAGTCAAGTTTTGTGACTTTATGCATGTGCTTCTACGGCAATGCATAAGTGAAGGAAACAATATTAAATGTTTCAAATCATTCTTGCTCTCCAAGCCTTTCAAATTAGTCAATTTTGGTGGCTCTCCTTGTTAGCTTCTACTACGGCAATTGAATGCCTTAAGAAAGGCAATATTCAATAATTCATTTCATGATTTCCTATGCAATTGTGACCATGCATTTGGAGGAAGCAAAACAAATATCTCTCACTTTCTCTCAAGGTCATTTACGGCCATGCATTCTAAAATAGGAGACTTTGCTTTTGTTTAACCTAAAGTCTTCATCTTTCTCAAAAGCTATCAAGCCAACCTCTCAAATATTCTTCCTTCTTTTCTCTCCTTGTGTTCACGGCCAAAGCTCCTAAATGGAGACAATCTTCATCAATTTATTTCATTTGTTCTCTTCTATATCTTTTTCTTCAAAGAACCAAGATCAAGCAACCAAATTTCTTTCCTTTTTCTCTTCCTCTTGAATTCGGCCAATCACCAAAAATCCTCTTCCAAGCTTCTAAAAATTTAAATGACCATAGATCTTGAATCTCCATACCATTTTAAGGAACTTTCATGTTGGAAGTTTTTCCTAAATCATCCATTTTCACCCTTGTTCTTCAAGCTCAAGGTGTAGGGTTTTAAGGTGAAGTTTATGAAATCTTCACTATTAATTTTATTCTTTCCTTTTAAACCATATTTTGATTCATGGTTTTTCTTACTCAAGCCTTAGATATTAATATTGTATGTTTTCTTTGATTTTTCAAGTAGCTCTTGGTGGAGAGGAATTGCTTGAAGGAGACATACAATGGCTTGGAGGTTTCTTCAAGAGGTAAGAGGGAGATTACCCTCATCAACCAAGTGTTGGTGGTGAGGAATATATGTGGTTGTGCTTGTAGAATCCATAAGGATTCGGTGGTGTGCTTGTTTTGATGTGTTAATTATTTGTGTGTTTGTTATTTGTGTGTTTGATAATTTGGTGCTTACTAGTAGGTTGTTGTGTATTTGTTAATAGTCTTCTTATGTGATATTTGTAATAATTGCATGTCTACAAGCTTTAATTTGCATGTCTACAAGCTTTGATAATATGGCATGTGTTAGAAATGCATGATAATATATAGGATGCAAATAATATGTCAAGGATTGCATGAGTGTTCCAAAGACACATTAACAAGGCTCACGGCCATGATTTAAATGGGAACCAAAATGTTCTCTTAATTTTCTTAAAAGGTGACCTAAATAACCTAAGAGAATTGGTAAGATATCCATTTGTTTAGACTAAGAAAAATGAATTTGGAAATTAAATGGCATAACCTTACATTTTCATCCAACATGTCTAACTTCAACACTTTGATTTCTAAAACTATTTTCTAGGGTAAGGATTAAATCAATGTAGACAATACAAGAGATTAAACATGTATTTAAAAGGTGAAAAATAATTTGGAAATCAAATGCAAAGTTTTTATCAAATTCGGCCAACATGCCAAATAATACATTCATGATTTCTAAAAATTAATTCCAAGCTATTTTCAATCAAGAAGAAGCAATACAAGTTAAAGTAAATTTTCTACAATGAGTTTTAAAGAAATAAAATAGTTAGAATTAAGTCTAAGAGGTTAATACTAATGGTTTTTACTGTAAGAAGAAATACAGTAGCTTTATAAAATTTCTAACGTATAGCTCATCGTGTGTTTTGAAGCACGTTAGGAATTTTCAAAAGTATAATTATTTGGTATTAATAAAAATGAAAAGGACTTTTAAATGGTAAATTTAGGAAACCATTATTATAATTTATTAAACGAAAATCTTGTCAATTTTTAGTAAAAACGGATAAATAAGATAGAAAAGATGTCCAAAAGACAAGTATACGCTATGAAAAATATTCTACGTAATTTGAAAGTACTAAATATTATTTATGTCTGTTTTAAACAGTTATTTAAAGAAGTTGGACAAGAAAACGATTTAAAAATCCTACGCGATTGAGAAAACGTATTAAAAATGCTACGCGATTTTAAAAACGAGAAAAATATCTTTACCCGATTTTTAAACGTTTGTAAAAACGACGAGATTTCAAAAACGCGATAAAATTTCTACGCGATTGGACCGTAACCATATTTATTTTTCATTTGTCGGGAAAAAGTGAACCCGTCATGAGGCTTTTGAAAATCTATATGCTGTCGGGAAAATGTGAACCCGTACAGGCTTTTGAAAATCTATTTACTGTCGGGAAAATGTGAACCCGTACAGGTTTTTGAGACTATATCTGCTGTCGAGAAAATGTGAACCCGTACAGGCTTTCCATCTATCTGTTATGTGTGCCATATATTTGGTGGATTGGTTGACGAGACGAATCACATCGTGTTGTCGATGCGATAAACGTAGTGTGGTTCATTGTTCTAATGAACTTGGAGACTTTAGTGTACGGGATCCCACATGTGGACAGTTGGTCGCTCCGCTGGGCCGTGGTAAACCGATAGCGCACTATGGTACTCAACACACACTATATTTAATCGAGATTGGTGGAATCTAGTAGTACATTTGCCTGTAGTGACACAACGTGAGACCGTGAACTACACCACGCCTGGATTGATGGATTCCTGTGTCGTGGGGCTATAGACGCAACGTGTGACCGCGGAATAGTTGGTGGGGCAGCCGTGGTACTATTAGATTTTGCGAATCATTCCTCTCTCTGATACTTGTGTTTTCTTTAGCTCCATGGAGTAGGATTGTGTCTTATTGTATATGTTGATATGTGGTGCATTATTATCTTCTATTTGTTATTTTTATCTATTATCTTTTATTTGTTATTTCTTTTATCCTGTCATTTTTATCTAGGATATTTTTATTTGTGATTTCTATCTATGCTTTTTATCCGTGATTTTTATCTGTGACCCTCCATTTGTGATATTTATGTTGTTATGACATTTGATCTTTCTTTTATATTGTCTTGTTATGATATTTTATATGGTATGAATTGTTATATCTATCGATAATGTTATTCTTGTTTATTTTATTAGGTTATATGCATATTAGAAATATTTGTAAATTGATAACATGACTATAATTGTGATTATCTGTGTGTATGGAATGACTTTGTCATTCGTATTATTCTTTACTACAGTATTAGTACTTGGTGAAAGGGATCTCACCTCTTTGTGTTGTTTTTGTTTGGTTTGTATTCTTCGTTCGTATAGTAGGCGGAACACATACTCAAACCTATAGGAGACAGTACTCTGGAGATGGTGACGGCGTCATTGAGTGGACTTTCAAGTTTCAACAAGATGCAGTTGGTGAAGAAACAGACTATGTAGGTTGAATTTTTCTCGTTAGTGTTATTACCGTGCTATTGGTAGTGCTCGTCTTTGAGCTACTACTGTTTCTCTGAGTCTGTAAATATTACGTTTTAACTTATATGAAATGATTGATGATGTGTATGTTAATCTGTTAAATTTAATTTCCATTTTACTTAACATTTCCGGTAAGTTTGTATTTCCGCGACAAGAAATTTTAAAATCCATATTTTGAAACTCAAAGCTTTTATAAAATAATTTTAATTAGTTTTAAGATTTATTTATTTATTTTTTTAAATGTGACGCCCTACGAAGGGTGTTACACCCTCCATGGATGGAAGGAAAAAATAGAAAATAAAGAAAACTAGAGAGAAAGGAGAAGAAGAAAAATGAAGAGAGAAAGTGCAAGTAAGAGTAGCTAGGAGAAAATTAAGGTTAAGTTTTGTGGTTGCAGGCTTGCAGTTGCTACTTAAATAATTATCTCTAAAATAAAAAATTCAAGTTTTTTTCCTCAGTTTAGGGTTAATCCTCTTCCTTTTAGCATTAATTGGATACCTAATTAGCATAATTTGAACTTAGAATGAGAGAGTTATGCCCAAAACATTCTTAACAACTCTCTAAACCTGTCAGCCGACTTCAAAGGGTGAAAACATCATCAAAACATCATAATTTTGATAAGTGATCTTCATAAGAAGTTAAAATATATGCCTTATCTTTCAAATTCCACTGGTTTCAGATCTATATCACACTAACTGCCTAAATTATGGCACAATCTTTGCACATCATCCATCTTCCAATGACAACATCTCTGTTTTGACTTCGCGACCCAATCCGACCTACTAGACATCCAATTTAGCCTTCTAGATCTCTATCAAAGTTGTAGATATTTATTTGAGATTTTTTTCAAGGTAAAATTCATAATTTTTAGATGTCTAGAATTCAAGTTATGCTAAAAATACAGAAACAATGTAAAATTCTCAATAATGCTAAAAAATACAATTAAATCTAATTTGAACCCAAACTTATAAAATGTAACCAAAACCAATCAATTAAGCATATAAGATGTCTAAGAAACTAAATATAAAGGTTAACTAATATATGAAAATTGTATTTATCAAATTCTCCCACACTTCGCTTTTGCACTTCTGGACAAAACTAGAAATTCAACATAGGGAACAAGGAACAACAACACAAACTCAAAAGTTAAAAACTCTAAAAGACTTACTTTCCATTGATGTTCAAGAATGCAAAAGTATATAAGCAATAAGAGAAACTAAAGCTTCATGGAATTAAAACATTCATGAAGTAATATTTATTTACATCTCAAATTAACAAGCAAGGTAACTTCAATTGAAAAGTATAAATCAAGAATGATAGAACCTCATAAGATACACTCTCAATCCCTCAAGTGTTTAGATGGTAAGTGTTTCACTCAATTCAACTCATGAGAATTTGAACTACCATAAGCCTTCTTATCTTCTACTTCTCCACTACTCAAAACACATGCATATACAAATCAATAGGACTTTATGTAAGGTTGTAATGAGATCAAGGTAAGGGAGGAGAATAATATGAAGATGACAAGTTAAATACCAAAAAGAACAAAAGAACATTGAGGATGAGTTCAAATAACAATTATGAAAGTTTATCCCAACTCCATGTAATGCAAATTCTCTTTACATATTTTTTTCCCCTTTCTTTTTTTTTCTTTTTCTTTTCCAATTGGTCACTCTTTCTTTTTTCACCAAACATTTTGTACACTAATTAGCACACCCCTACACTTATTCAAGAACTCTTCCAATGACAATGCCAATGCTCTCCTATTCCATAAGGTTAGGTAAAATCATGGTTTTCCATTTAAGGCATGTAATGAGCTAAAAATAAGGAATAATCAAATAAGTTCAAGGGGGTTAATCAAGGAAAAATATGCAATGTTTTTTATTTGGCTAAAGTAGCTAATTAAAGAAAAAAGTCTCAATCATGTTCAATCATGTTCATGTATGTATGTGAAAATGTAACCTAAAAAAGAATCAAAACAAGTTCTAGAATAACAAATTTCATAAGTGAAAATCACACAAGAAAGAAGAGAATGACACAAATGCTCAATCCATTCATTAAAAGGCTCAAAGTCTCACACGATATGCTTCTAATAAACTCAATTTGCCAATTTAATTTCCATTACCGAACTAGTTAATCTCAAGATGAAAGACATTTTATTCACTTATGTTATAAATCTTTAACCTCAATTGATGCATGTTCACAACTTTCATAAATCTCAAAATTTCATTAGAAAGCAATTAAAACATAATTTCTCTCTCTCTCTCTCTCTCTCTCTCACACACACACACACACACACACACACACACACACACACACACACACACAACATATTTCTTTGTTTAAAATAGAAAAAAATAGATTTGAAAAACAAAACAAAAATAGTAAAATTAAAAACATAAAATAGAATGTAAATTCATCTCCCACACTTAAATCTTACATTGTTCTCAATGTAAAACTTAAAAAATATCAAATCATCAATAAATTTAAGACAGGTAAAATAAAGGAGAGAAGGAAGAAACATCCTTATCAAGTGATGTATATGACTGCTTGCAACTGGACCTCTTTCACTATGCCCTATTGAGCTCCCTCATAGAATTGCTTAAGGTGATGTGGATTACTTTGAAAGCTTTGTTAGTTGTCTTACTTGTAATTTCCACTACACCATAAGGAAAAACCTTCTTGACTATAAAAGGACCTATTCACCTAGAATGGAGTTTACCAAGCATAAGATTGAGACGAGAATTGTAAAGAAGAACTTTTTGACCAATCACAAATTCTTTTCTTGCAATCATCTTATCATGAAAGAATTTGGTCTTATCTTTGTAGATACAGAAGTTCTCATAAGCTTCCAATCGAATCTCTTCAAGTTCTTGGAGTTGGAGTTTTCTTTGGGATCCAGCTTGGTTCAGGTCAATGTTACACTTCTTTATTGCTCCAATAGGCCTTATGCTCAATCTCCATCGAAAGGTGACATGCCTTGCTGAAGACTATCCTATAGAGAGACATTCCTAAAGGAGTCTTAAAGGCAGTCATATACGCTCATAATGCATCCTCAAGCCTTTTATTCCAATCTTTTTTATTCGGTTGGACTATTTTTTCAAAGATTTGTTTCAACTCCCTATTTGAAACTTCAGCTTGCCCATTAGTTTATGGATGGTAGAGAGTCAAAACCTTATGCATCACACTATATTTCTTCAATAATGCCTCTATGTTTTTATTACAGAAATGAGAGCCTTGGTCACGGATTATGGCTTTCAGAACTGTTGGTGTATGCCCTAGAGGCCGATACATTTTGTCTGTATTTACATACATTGTATTATGCTATTTTTTAATATATAAGGCATTTCATTTATTGTATTTTTTTTAAACATAATAAAGTCCTTAGAATAGTAAGTTTGATGCCATGGGACATCAAGTGGATGACTTGATCGTAAGATCCTATTGAATAAAATACTATTCTTAAATATCTCTGGTCAAGTATTATGGTTAATTAGGATAACAATAATGCATTGAGACTAGTATGTGTGGTGTTTGATGGCCACATCTCATGGGTCATGGATATGAGATATCAAGTCTTCACATAGGTACATATTAGAGTAATAATGTATTGGACAGACCCACCATGAGAACCCAAGCCCATCACTTATGGCTTGAAACAAGTGGGTGGAGTGGCTAAGTAAGGTATGTGCTTCCACTATGGTCAGACCAGACATTAGAAGAGGAACAGTGCCAAGTACCTAGAGGAGCTTAAAAGGAAGAAAGGGAGTGAGACTCTTTCACTTCAGGTATTTTTGTTATAGAAGTCAATTTATCTGCTTTCACATCATGGGTATTAGATACTGGATGTGGATATCAGATTTGTGTAAATGTGCAGGATCTAAAGAGCAGTAGACTGTTGACTAAGGGCGAAGTCAACATACGAGTTGGAAATAGAGCAAAGGTTGTTGCATTTGTCGTAGGGACTTATCTTTTATCTTTGCCCACTGCGATTGTAATAGAGTTAGAGAACTGCTATTTTGTGCCTGCCATAAATAGGAATATCATTTCTATTTCTTGTTTGGATAAGAAAGGCTTTACTTTTATTATAAAGGATAAATGTTGTTCCATTTATTTGAATGATATTTTTTATAGTAGTGCACAATTGAGTAATGGACTTTATGTCCTTGATATCGAACGCCCGTCAATAACATAAATACAAAGAGGTTTAAATCAAACGATATGAACCCAACTTATCTCTGGCATTATCGTTTGGGTCACATAAATGAGAAACA
Organism: Ormosia emarginata; assembly: GCA_029884605.1. Lineage (NCBI taxonomy): Eukaryota > Viridiplantae > Streptophyta > Magnoliopsida > Fabales > Fabaceae > Ormosia > Ormosia emarginata. The sequence continues at coordinate 3,804,621 of JAQQTP010000052.1, forward strand.
TATCTCCAAACTCCATAAAGATGGATTCTTGGACTTGTTTGATTTCGAATCATATGAGATATGTGAATCTTGTTTATTGGGGAAGATGACAAAGGCCCCATTCACTGGATAAGGTGAAAAGGTTAGTGATCGTTTGGGCCTTATACATAGTGATGTATGTGGACCCTTAAACACACTAGCTAGAGGCGATTTTCTGTACTTCATTACATTTACTGATGATTTCAGTAGATATGAATTTGTATACCTTATGAAGCACAAATCAAAATCCTTTGAAAAGTTTAAGGAGTTCAAGAATGAAGTACAAAACTAACTTGGTAAGAGTATTAAAGTCCTTCATTCAAATCGAGGTGGTGAATACTTGAGTCAACAGTTTGATGATCATCTAAAAGAGTATGGGATAATATCTCAACTCACTCCTCCAGGAACACCGCAATGGAATGGTGTCTCTGAAAGGAGGAACCGGACCTTGTTGGACATGGTCCGATCCATGATGAGTCATGCAGACCTTCAAGGATCCTTTTGGGGACATGCTATATTAACAACAACTTTCACACTTAACAGTGTTCCATCTAAAAAGGTTCAAAAGGCACCATATGAGATATGGATTGGGAGACGACCCAGTATGTCTTTCATGAAGATTTGGGGTTGCAAAGCTCAAGTCAAATGTCAAGTTTTTGATAATTTTGGGCCCAAATCGAATAATTGCTTCTTTGTGGGGTATCCTAAAGAAACCAAGGGATATTATTTCTATAATCCTACCGAGGGCAAACTGTTTATCATACGAACTGTTGTATTCCTAGAAAAGGAGTTTATCTCCAAAGGAATCAGTGAGAGAAAAGTAGAACTTGAAGAAATTCAAGGCTAACAAAGTAGCAACGAACCGATGGTGGAAATAGAGCAGCATCCACAAAGTGTTGTGGAACAACAACCTGCTCTAGTAGCACAAGCCTGCATAGGTCAATAGGATACATCATCTACCAGAGAGATATGGATTTCTCATGACTCAACAAGGTGACGTATTACTCATGGATCAAGATGAGCCTGTGACTTACCAAGAAGCCATTATTGGCCCAGAATATGAGAAATGACTTGAGGCCATGAGATCTGAAATGGAATCCATGTAAGCCAACCAGGTATGAACCTTGCTTAACCCGCTTGAAGGGGTAAAACCCATTGGGTGCAAGTGGATTTTCAAGAAGAAAACTGACATGGATGGTAATATGCATACCTTTAAGGTGCGATTGGTGACTAATGGTTTCAAGCAAATTCATGGTGTAGACTATGATGAGACTTTTCCCCCAGTTGCAATGCTTAAATCTATGTAGATCTTGCTTGCTATTGCAACATACCATGATTATGAAATATGGCAAATGGATGTCAAAACTGCTTTTCTTAATGGAAATCTTCTCGAGGATGTGTACATGACACAACCTGAGAGTTTTGCCACTCCAGAGGATGCTAGAAAGGTGTGCAAGTTGCAACGATCTATTTATGGATTGAAACAAGTTTTTAGAGCTAGAATCTTCATTTTGATGATACAATAAAACAATTTGGTTTCATCAAGAATGAAGAAGAATCTTGTGTCTACAAGAAGGTTAGTGGGAGCACAGTTATCTTTTTGGTGTTATTTGTAGATGACATACTACTCATCGGAAATGACATCCCTACCCTACAGTTTGTAAAGACTTGGTTAGGGAAGTGCTTTATTATGAAGGACTTGGGCGAAGCCACCTATGTGTTAGGTATCAAGATCTATAGAGATAGATCACAGAGATTGCTTAGCCTAAGTCAGAGTACATATATAGACAAAGTATTAAAATGATTTAACATGCATGAATCCAAGAAAGGACTTTTGCCTATGTCGCACGGTGTAAGCCTATCTAAGGCTCAATCCCCTACCACCTAGGATGAGAGGGATCACATGAACAAGATTCTATATGCATTTGCAATTGGATCTATCATGTATGCCATGTTATATACTCGACCAGATATCTCGTATGCTTTGAGCATGATGAGCAAGTACCAATCTGATGCTGGTGAGACTCATTGGACTATTGTCAAGAACATCCTTAAGTACTTGAGAATTACTAAGGATTCATTCTTAGTATATGGAGCCGAGAAGGAGCTAGTTGTAAAGGGTTACACTGATGCTAGCTTCCAAACCGATAAGGACGACTCCAGATTGTAATCGGGTTATGTTTTTTGCCTAAATGGTGGGGTTGTGAGCTAGAAGAGTTCAAAGTAGGAGACAGTCATTGATTCTACCACAGATGTTGATTATATTGCTGCCTCTAATGCAGCAAAGAAAACTGTTTAGATCAGGAAGTTCATTTCTGAACTTGGCACTATTCCTAGCATTATAGACCCAGTGGACCTCTATTGTGATAATAATGGAGCCATTGCACAAGCTAAGGAGCCTAGATCTTACCAGCAATCCAAACATATACTTAGGCGCTTCCATCTTATTCGAGAGATCATCGATAAAGGAGATGTGAAAATATACAGAGTACCAATAGATGATAACATTGCTGATCCACTGACAAAGCCTCTTGCACAACAGAAGCATGAGGGTCACACTAGATCTTTAGGCATTAGACATATGCTTGATTGACTCTAGTGCAAGTGGGGGATTGTTAGTGTATGTCCTAGAGGCCTATACATTTTGTCTGTATTTACATACATTGTATTATACTATTTTTTTTAATAAATGAGGCATTTCATTTATTGTGTTCTTTTTTATAAACATAATAAAGTCCTTAGAATAGTAAATTTGATGCCGTAGGACATCAAGTGGATGACTTGATCGTGAGATCCTATTGGATAAAATAATATTCTTAAATGTCCTTGGTCAAGTATTATTGTTAATTAGGACAATAATAATGTATTGAGATTAGTATGTGCGTAGACTAATGGCCACAACTTATGGGTCATGGATATGAGATATCAATTCTTCACATGGGTACATATTAGAGTAATAATGTACTAGACAGACCTACCATGAGAATGCTACATGGATCGTTACGCGAGTGTCATAAGCGGTTCTCATAGTGACAATGGTGTATGTGGCCCCTGGACCTGAAATCACTACGATTCCCACATGAGGAGTTGTGTGTTTTAATGCTGTCAAACGTCATCTGTAACAAGGTTATTATAAAGTCAGTTATTGGATATACTGTGAATCATGCGGAGGGATGCGAATGATCTAGATGGGATTTGTCCCTCCTACATAACATGAGCGATATCTTCGGGCCCCTTGATTGAGTGAGACTGCGAAATGCATGGCCATGCTCAAATGAGTCGATATAAGATATCGATCTCATTTGTTTTTATTAAGTCTACTCGGGTATCAGGAAACGAAGGATTGAACTATACAAGGGTGATGCATTATATATCTTATGTTCAATCTAGATATCTGGACAAAGGGACTAAACTATACAGAAACATTGGTCACAGAAAGGTTATGTCAAATCACAGACATTCTCATTACTTGGGTGGTAGCAATGTGTTGCTAGATATTGCTCATTGCTTATTATATTAAAATGAGATTTTAATATTACTGCCCATGTTTTAAGAACCAGTAGGGTTGCACACATAGAGCAGACTAAATTGGAGTAATTAGGATCCAAGTTGGACTTGGATTCAGTTGTGGGCCGGACTCATAATAGATGAGTCTAGGATTGCACAACTTACCTTGTTGCTGCTTTCACTCATTTAAGTTAGTTAGTTATTATAAATAACACTACTAAGGGGTTGTCAATGGATACATTAAAAACCATAGCCGCACTTGACAGAAACAGTGAGTAAGAGAGTGATAGGTTTATTCTCTTCTCTTTGTAGCTACCACTATGTGAGAGAGGCGTGACTCCTATTTGCGGACGTTAGTCATTTGTGAGTCTGTTCGTGTGGATACTACAAAGATATCATCACTGTTATGGTGTTGGTGATTTACGTCACTTGTTTTGATCATGCTTTAAGAGGTAAACAATTTTAGAAACTCGGATTATGACTTTTTCGCATAGATTCTTGGTGGAAATTTTGTTTCCATTGCGTGATGTATCCGCGATTCCCAACAAGAACTCCAAACCTGCGAAAAATGTGAGACCTAGCAAAGTTTAAAACAACATGAGATTCATCAATCTGAGTGGCCTTTTCCTCAACCCACTTATATACATAATCAATAACTAATAGAATGTAAACAAAACCAAAAGAATTAGGAAAGGGGCTCATGAAATTAATTCCTCACACATCAAATATCTCACAAAATAATAATGGTTGTTGAGACATCTCATTCCTACGAGAAATGCTGCCTATTTGTTGGCATTCTTCACAACTCCTACAATAACTATAAGCGTCATGAAACAATGTGGGCTAATATAATTCACAGTCTAAAATCTTCCTAGTAGTGCATTGTGGTCCAAAGTGACCACCACATGTAAAGGTATGACAAAAATGCATAATAGACTGAAATTCATAATCGGGCACACATCGTCTAATCACTTGGTCACTCTACAGTCTCCACAGATAAGGATAATTTCCTATATAATATTTAGACTCATTCTTAAGCCTATTAATTTGAAGTTTTTTAAAATAAGCAAGTAACTCAGATGTAACTAAATTATTCACAAGGGTCCTTACCTTGTAGCTAAAAAAACTACTTATCTGGGAAGGTCTCTTGGATAGGAAGAGTGTCCACTACCTGTGAGATTCGACTCAGATGATCTGCCACCAAGTTCTCAGCTCCGCTTTTTTCTCTGATCTTAATGTCAAACTCTTGTAAATGCAACATCCATCGAATGAGTCTAGGCTTCACCTCAGGCTTCTTCAGCAAGAACTTCAAAGCTACATGGTCAGAGAAAACAATAACTTTAGTGCCCAGCAAATAGGAACGAAGTTGATCTAAAGTGAAAATAATTGCTAGAAGCTTATTTTCAATGGTAGTGTAATTGGCTTGGGTAGGAGGGATCATCCGAATCTCAGATATGGGAATACAACAACACCATAGTAGTACCAACAGTAATACTAGCAACTAGCTAGGCAACAACAAATTTAGTAGAATTTTGGACTAAGTAGGCATCAATTTCAGAAGCTTGTTAGGCACTAGATACAACAACCACCTATGCATCAACAAGGTCTAGTAGCTACTTAATCCAAGCCTATATTGGAGGATCTGGTGAGTAAATAGTGACTAATAAAATCCAGTTTTAGCAAAGAATAGAAGCCACTATATAGAACTTGGAAACTCAAATTGGACAATTGGCTTCTTCATTGAGTCAGTTGAAAGCACAAGGCTCTGATTAACTTCCTTCTCAAACAATTCCAAACCCAATAAGAAATGTTAGTGCCAATATGTTGAGAACTAGCAAGCTTGTGCAAATGCCAACTGACCCTTAACCAGTAAACAAATAGCAAAAGTAGAAATAAGTAGAGAAATCTGATGTTGCAGAAGAATCAGATTCTATAGAACATGAGACTAGTGTAGACAAAAAATATGATCCAGTACATGATGTGCAAAAATCAATTGTTGATATGAAATAGTAGCAAAATTTGGATCATGCAGCACCTCTTCGATTTCCACAGAGGGCCCTTCAATCCAAAAAAGTAGATAAGGAGGGAAATATAGAGAACTTCTTGAGATTTTCAAGAACGTGGAAGTGAATATTCCACTGCTAGATGCAATCAAGCAGATTACGAAATATGCTAAGTTTCTGAAGGAATTATGCACACACAAGAGGGGACTGAAGGGTAATGAAAGAATCAGTATGGGGCAAAATGCTTCAGCCCTCATTCAACTAATCCCTAAAAAATACAAGGATCCAAGAACATTTACAATTCCATGCATTATAGGAAATTACAAATTTGAGAATGCCATGTTAGATCTAGGAGCTTCAATAAATGTGATGACTATGTATGTTTTTAATTCTCTTGGACTTGGACCTTTGCGAGCAACATGTGTTGTAAATTGGAGCAATGCATACCTAATAGACTTGATAGAAGATGTTTAGGTGAGATTTGATGAGCTAATCTTTCATGCAGATTTTTACATTCTGGATAAGGAGGGAAAGTCATCATCCAACAAGGCTCTAGTAATTTCAAGGAGGCCATTCCCTAAGACTACACAGTCCAAAATAGATACGCGTGTTGGAACTCTTTCCATGGAGTTTGGATATATTTTAGTGCATTTTAACATTTTTTATGCAATGAAGCATCTCACAGAGGAACATTCTATTTTTCACATAGATTTTCTTGCTAAATTAGTTAAGGATACTTATGATAAGTTGTGTGCTGAATTTCTTGATTTTCATGATTTTGTTCATTATCACTTATGTACTGGTTGTGATAGTGTTGTGATGTGTATTGCATGTGCTGAAATTTCTACATTTTTGAGAAATAATGAGTCTGTTTTAACAAATTATGCAGTAGTTGCTGATTCTGCAGAAATAGTTTCCACCACTAGATTGCTTCCCTCCATAGTGCAACCACCCAAATTAGAGTTGAAGCCTCTACTTGCGCATCTTAAATATGTATATTTGGAAGATGATGAGAAGCTTCCAGTGATTGTAGTTAAGAACCTCCATGCTAGGGATAGCAACGAGGCGGGGTGGGGATGGGTAGTAGCCCCTCGTCCCCCACCCCCGCCTCTATATCCATGCGGGTACCCGTTTATTATTCTCCCGCGGGTAAACGGGTATCCACAGATATCCACAAGTACCCAATAAATTATAAAAAAAATTGATAAAATAAAAAATAAAAAAAAATAAAAAAAAGTATAATATAATAATATTTTAATTTATATAATGAGATTTTTAATAATTTTATATAAAATATTTTTATATTTTTTTTTGCGAGCACCCGCAGGTACGGGAGAAACTACTCCCGCCCCTGTTTATTAAACGGGGATAACTTAAACATGTATTTATACCCGCGAGAAAAATTAAATGGGTATTACCCACCCCCGTCATGGGTATTACCCGCGGGTACCCGCCTCCGGGGGTAAAATTGCCATCCCTACTCCATGCTGAACAAGAAGAGAAATTGCCATAGATTCTAAGAGAGCACAAGAGAGCCATTAGATGGACACTTGCAGACATTCCTGTATTAGTTCTTCTACGTGCATGCATCAAATCTTGCTTGAGGAGGGAGCTAAACTAGTGAGACAGCCCCAGAGGAGATTGAATCCACTGATTCTAGATGTGGTGAAGAAGGAAGTGACAAAGTTATTGCAAGCTAACATTATTTACCCTATCTCCGACAATAAATGGGTGAGCTCGGTGCAAGTCATTCCAAAGAAATCCAAGGTTACAGTAGTAGTAAATCAGAATAATGAGTTGATTCCTACCAGGGTACATAATAGTTGGAGAGTCTGCATAGATTATAAGAAGCTCAACCAAGCCACCCAAAAGCATCATTACCCCCCTTCCTTTTATTGATCAGATGTTAGAGAGATTGGCTGGGAAATTACATTACTATTTTTTGGATGGCTACACACTTGTTATTTTTAGGTGCACATTGCACTAGAAGATCAGGAGAAGACCACTTTTACCAATCCTTTCAGCACTTTTGCTTATAGGCGGATGCCCTTCGACCTCTGCAATGCCCTTGGCACTTTTCAACGGTGCATGGTGAGTATTTTCTCTGATATTTTAGAAGAGTGCGTGGAGGTATTTGTGAATGATTTTACTGTCTATGGTTCTTTTTTTTATTCTTGTTTGGATAGCTTGACTAGAGTATTACATAGGTGCATTGAGACTAACCTTGTTTTGAATTTTGAAAAATGTCATTTCATGGTAGAGCAAGGCATAGTTTTAGGCCATGTAGTGTCTAGCAAGAATATTGAGGTAGATCCTGTAAAAATAGCTATGTTTTCTTCTCTATTGAGGTGGTGCGAGGAGGTGGGTACTTACAAAGGGTACTTTGACACTTAAGTTAGACCGTGCATAATATGGATAGTGTTTGGGTTTAGATGCATACATTTGTAACCTTGTATAGTATTTATAGGAGCGTCTTGGGTGATAAGAATCATAATTCAATTTGAATTAAATGTTATTAATTATGATAAGAATCCTTTGAGATTGTTATCTCTTATAATTGGATCTCCTATTTGTATGAGATGTAATTAATGTCCATATCTATGAGGGATTCTGTGAGAGATGTGTACTTCATAAATAAGTAGATCTACTTATCTAATAGTGCATATAAATATTTGAGATCCAATTCTAGTAGGTCAAGTTGCTCATGAACTACTAACTCGAAACCCAATTCAGAATAGATTCTTATCATATAACAAACCTTCAACCTCATATCTGACTTTTAATTCTGTTATATGGTAAGAACTATAAATGATATATACATGTGTTCTACCACTACAACAAGCAGGTTAACAATCTGAATTGTTAAAAAATATATATTTTACTAAATTTTAATGTATTAAAGTTCAATTCATATCTAATATTATACAAAAAACACTTAAATTTATATAATTTTAATCATTCAATGTATGATATCATTTATTGTGATTTGTAGAAAGAATTGACAACTCAATGTAATTGTTAGTGCATGATAATGTATATAAATTTGTAAAAAAACGTTATACTACTTAATATTTGCATTAAGGAAAGAAAAATTATGAATATGACTTAATAAAATTATAAAAAAAATCTTACAAAAGGAGCAATAAATAGATAAATTCGTCTTCTTCAGTATGCTAATTATTATCTAATGAACTATCACTGAATAATTTGATAAAGATGACAAATGTGTAAAACCCGACCAATGGTGTATTGAAATTCATGTAAAACCCATCATCTGTACACTTTTAGTCATTCAATATACCACAACGCTATTCGTCCACTAAAAATACTCTAACTTTTTTTTAACACATTCACAAACTAATTATGTATCTTGCGAGAATGTTATAATTACATATAATTTGATTTAACATCTCTCTCACATAAATCTACAGTGTAAATATGATATGCGTATTTTAAGTATGCGAATAACATTATCCTTCAACATATGAGATCATATTAAAAAGTAATGCATGGGGTTCTATGCATAAAATTAAATTGAAATCTATAAAATCCTCTTTTTCATAAAATATTTTGTGTAAAATAATTTTAATTTTTTTATTTAATTTGAACATTTTTTTTTATTTTATTTGAGATAATTTTACAATTATTGTTGTTAAAAATAAAGATATTAGATAAAGTTCATAAGTATTTAAATTGAAATTTTAGAGATTAACTTTCTACAGTAGCATAATAAATTAACAATGGTGAGCAAAAATATGTGAAACTAAATTAAAAATAATTTAATAGTACAAAAATTATGAAATTAGAAATAGGATTTTTTTTGGGGAGGTGGGAAAGGGGGAAAAACGCCCAAACAAACATAGCAAGAAAGCCTTTTGGCTATTGTAACACCCCAACTTTTGAGTTAAGTACGATATTGTCCTAAATGTACTGTTTTATGTTTTCTGTGAGTTATAAATTTAATTTGACTATTTCGTGATCATATTTGTTCATTGTGTATGATTTGCTCCGAGCCAAGAAAATAATAATTTTCTGGCCGAAAAAATCTTATTTTAATTATTCAGAGCTGGGGGATCTTACTAAGCCTAATTCTGAATGATGCGTATATTAATCTTTTAATTTTTAAATTTAACTGTGTAATAAAATAATTTTATATTATTATAATATTATTTTATTTGACGGTACCTACTGTCTCAAAAACAGTAGAAATCTGCTCTAAAATGGACCATGGACCTAGAAAAGTCTGTGGGATTCACGTTTAGTGAACCAGTCAACGTTTTTTGCTAGATTAAATCCTAAGCCTATAAGAGCTAGTTAACATTAGTGGCTTGAAATTTCTAGACCAATAGGAAGTAAGTCCACAAAAATGGTTAGACTTGTTAGTTTATGACTAGAAAGCTTAACCAAGTTAGCTTAAACCTAACTAAGTTAGTATAGGAAGCTTATGTAGTAGCTAAATGAAGTAAACCTAGTTAGCTACCTATTTAAGTTCTAGTTAGAGAAGGTTCTAAAAATATCAAGACAAAGCTTAGTTATCCTAAGTAACTAGATAGTTAGGCAAGTAACTAAGCAAACTAATCAAATGCACTTAAGTGTAACTAGATTACATAAATGAGCACAAACTTGGTTTGCTTCTCATTAAGCCATTCGGTCAAGCAAGGTTCAAGAAGGATCAAGAAGTGCTTAGTCACTTGATGACTTGATTTCCTACACCAATGAGAAACAAGCTTGGAGGCAAAGCTTTGAATATCAACCCTAGATCACATCTAAGGCCATTAGGTGTTAGGAGGAGTCAACAAAGGAGACCACCTCCTTTAGGGAGTCCTACGACCATGCATAGTAAAGGAGAAACATTTTACTTAGTCATTTTTCATCTTCAACCTTTCTTTTCTCCAAGAACAACTCTTTAGCTTTCTTCATTGAGCCATTCGGCCAATACCATAAACCCACACCTATACTCATCTAAAATCTTACCTAACCTTATTTCTCAAATCTAAACATCATTCCAAGAACATCTCTAGTTGAGAGTTCTTTCAAAAAAGTTCATCTTGAGCTTGGAAAACCATCTTTGAAGATTTTCCTACAAGGTGAAAATCTTTGTTTCTTATTTCTAACTTGATTTTTGATGTTCTAAGCCATGATTGATCCATGGTTTATATTTTTCTCCTATAGTTATAACTCTTTAAAATTTGTTTAAGCTTGTTAGGAACTCTTTGGAAGCCACACGAAATCAACTAGGAAGGGTTAGAAGAAATTGTCTTCCTTTAAGGTAAGAGGGAGATTTAATCTCATCAACCTTGTGTGATGATGAGAAAATGGATTGTATGTGTGGTGAAGAATCCATAAGGATTCATTCATTTGGTTGTTTAATGCTTTTCTATTTGTGGTTGATTTTATTTGTAAGTATGTCTATAGCTTTAAAAATATATTGCATGTGTTTATAGATGTATGAATATTATTGTAGGATATGAATAACATGTAAGAATTGCATGAGTGTTCCAAAGATCACAAAAGGAGCTCACGGCTTCTCCAAGAAAAAGAGAACCAAAATGTTCTCAACCATTTTCTAAAACAATGATTTAATGAATTTAGGTAAAACAATGAATTTGAAAATGATTTAGAAGATAGAAAATGATTTAATGACCATTTGTAAAGGATATGTTGAATTCGGCCAACATGCCATTCAATGTATATTTGATTTCCAAAAATTATTTTCTAAGGTAGGTTAAGTAGAAAAGAATTTAATTTCAATGAATCTTTGGGGAATAAAATGAATGAACTTAGTTTTAGAATCCTAAATTAGAAGAATTTGTTATAAGTAAGAAATAAAGCAAACACTTGAAAAATACTAACGTAGAGCTCACTCTTTGAGTTTTGAAGCATGTTAGCAAGTTTCAGGTTGTAAATAATGGTTAAGGTAAAGAAAAACGTAGAAAAGATCATTTAATAAATTTTCTAGACAAAATGCTGCTAAAATTTACTAAAAATGGACAAATAAAAGAGAAAGTTTTATAATATGTTTATAACGTAAAGAAAATATTTTACGTAGTTTAAAAGTATTAGAAATAGCTTACGCGTATTTAAAATAATGATTTTTGAGCTATGCGATTAATAAAATAATTTAAAAATCTTACGCGATTGAGAAAATAATTTAAAAACAGTACACGATATTTAAAAATGTCAAAATATATTTATGTGATTTTAAAAATGTTTGTAAAAGTGACGCGATTGTGAAAACGCGATAAAATTTCTACGCGACTAAATGGAACAGTGAGTTTTACTGTCAAGCCAAAGTGGTAGACCCGGACAGGTTGAGATATAGTACTGTCAAGTGGAGACGTACTATATTTAGAAATATTGAGACTGAGGGTATTTATGTAAATATGGCGACATATTGAGACCGAGGGTATTTATGTAATTATGGTTCTTATTCATGCATTGAGAGTTATGTCAATTTGGTTGAAATTGACGATTGATTGACGAGATGAATTACACTGTGTTATGGGTGTGATAGGCATAGTGTGGTTCATTTATTGAACTTGGAGGCGTTAGTATGCGGAGGATTCCACATGTGGACAGTTGGTAGCTCCTCTGAGCCGTGGTAACGGGCAACACACTAATGATCTCAACAAGCACTATCCTTAATCAAGATCTTGTGGAGACTATTTGGTACAATGCCTATAGTGCATGACGTATTTGGACTGTGTACTACTACACGATGTTTTGGACTGTGGGCTATAGACACGACATTGGACATTGTAATAGTTTAGTTGGGCGGCCTGAGGTACTGATAGTTCTTTTCAGATCATTCTCTCTGATGTCTGTGTTTAGCTCCATGGAGTAGGAATGAGTCGATATACATTGGTATTTATGGTCTGCATCTTAATGTTTACTGTAACTTGTGATATTATGTATGGTGTGTTATTTCGAAGTACTGTATATGATATGATGGTATGCATTATTGTGTTAAATTGTGATATATGTTTGTATTGTCATTTTCTTTATTGCCATGTTGGTAATGATGTAGATTGTCTCACCTCGTTGTATGCATTTTCTATATTATTTTTATATTCTGTAAAGAGTTTGAGGAAGAGGAAGAGGAGCAACCTCTTGATATCCAGTACCCGGAGGAATAGCAACTGAGTGACCAATTTGAAGAAGGCGATCCATTAGATCACTCATATCATTTAGACTGATTTTGTGGTGATGGCATTGCCAGATTTCTTTGGTTTTGTGAGACTCGATTTTCACGGAGGTTCGGAAGCCTGGCGACTGCGTGAAGATAGATGATTGGTAGTCTATGTGGGGCGTCTGACTGTGACCTTGCGTAGAGAGTTTGATAGAGCACCTATTTTTACTACTACTTTGTATTTACATCTTGAGATTCCGCTGACTCTTAGGCGTTATTGGGGAGGACTTTTTCATGCGCCTAGTGAGATCAGTAGTGTGTCGACAGCACAGACTCCTGTCTGTAGAGCTGCGAGACATCTTGGATTTCTGTCATCCGATGATCCATCTAAGAGTTATCCTTCGGAGAGTTAGAAATCTTTGATGTGCACTTGGACATGTTTGTATATTAGTATGATATCAAACTTTTTACTGCTTTGTTAAATATTTGTAGTTGTAAATTATTTGTATACTTAAGACAAAATCATATGTATATTATGGTGTGTGACAATGGTTTATTTTACGTTATATTTCGTTTTATTTTATTTAATGATATCCAGTACAAAAAGAAAATTTTTTACAACTTATATTATTTATGTATCAAACGTTTTATAACTTAGGTAAGATTTTATTTTATTGCATTAAAAATATGACATCTCCACAAGAGTGTTACAGTTATGATCAAGTGTAGAAATAGGATTTATTGAAATAAAATCTAGTATTAAATCTTTGTGATAAGGATTAGGAGTAATCTTATGGGTTAAGATAAAATTAAAAAGATATTATTATTATTATTATTATTATTATTATTATTATTATTATTATTATTATTATTATTATTATTATTATTATTATTATTATTATTATTATAAAAAGAGTAAGAGACAAATATCAAAAGTAATGATTATCTTCCATTTAAGAAATAAGAAAAGGGTGAAATGTCCACTATCTGATGATGGTGCAACGTGCACCCAAATTTTACCATGAGTAAGACAATTGAAAAAATAACTAAAGACATCTATATAAAGGGGTGGGAGGCGGCAGCAAATGGTGAAAGAAGCAGCAGTACAAATACAAATAGAAAGAAGAAAAGGAAAGAAAAAGAAAAAAAAGGAGAGAAGGCAAGAGAAAAAGAAGAGGAAGAAAAGACGAAAAAAAAGGAAATCTTGCAAAAAAAAAAAAAAAGAAGAAGAAAGCTAGGACACGAACTCTTTTTTTATTTAAAATTTTTTAAACCATGGCACCAAGTATTCTTGTAGTTATTTGATAATGAGTATAGTTATATACTCAAACAACGATTTTATTTGTAAGGTTGTTTAAATTCTTGCATTGATATTTTGTATATATTGTTATAATCTCCTCCTCATGTCAAATTAGTTGTACACATATAATGTTAAAAGGGATTAAGGTTAGATTCTAAATGCTTGATTTAATTTGTTTGTGTTTTGCTTTGAAGTTCACGTGATGTTTGATGAAAAATTAGAATTATTATAATTTGAATATTGATTTTTTTATAAAACCAATACTATATATAATAATTTAAGACTTAAAATTAAATAAAGATTAATGTCTTTGATTTACATAAATTTTTAATATTAAGCTATTGATAACTTGGTTTGAGAATAATTTTAGGACTTTTATAATGATCTTTGCAAAGGAAATGACTCTTTACAATGAATTCACTATCAAGATTAAGACAAATCTATGAACTATGACGAGGATCCTTAAAGGAATTAATGAATTATTTTTAATAATTAAATTTGGTCAAATGATATTTGAATTTGATGATTCTAAACTTCAGAAATTTCTCTTGAGATGCCATGATTAATTAGAACTTTATTATGTTAAGGTTTGGATATGATGAACTTATTTTGTGTGTAATGACAATTAAGTAATTTAAAAGAAAAACACTTAAAATTTTACACTTAATCATTGTAAATATCTAATTTTGTTCGGGTTATTAAATTATTTTTATTCAAAAAATAAAATTTAAAATTTAAAATTTAAAAAACACGACTCAACTTTTTTGCATAAGCTTAACCCAATTTTTCTCAAACTATCTACCTTGAGCCGAAACTAATTTGTAAACTATCAAATATGGGTCAACTTGGATCAATCACTTCTACTCAAATCGTCTGTAACACTCACCGTAGGGTGCCACATTTAAACGTTAGTCTTACCGAATTACCCTTTTCCTTTAAAAAAATATGCTTTGTAATGTAAATACGAGTTGTAAAATTTCTTGATGTCGATAAAATAAACTTAGCAGAAAATAAAAATATTACAACATCATCACAAATAATTTACATCATTTATACATTACAAAAGTATTGTCAAGATTATTTATATACAGACATAGTCCTCAAAGTATTTGAACATTATTTAAACTACATACTTGCCCAAGTATAAACTAAACAGCAGAACCCTCAGTCGGGTCCTCCTCAGATTCCTCAGCAAGTAGGAATCCGACTTGACACGATGTCCTACGGACAAGTGTCCGCACCGACGACATAATACTAATCTCCGTTGGGACGTGGAACCTACCGCCCCAATACCATCTAATAGACAACGGAAATTCAACATGTACATATATAATTACAGAAAAGAAGGAGTCCCCATGAAAAATCCTGCTCATGACGACCGTCAACAGACCCTGATAAATTAGTCCCTCCTCATTGGGACTCAACCTCCAAGCACCAACTCTGCCGTGGAACTGCAATCTCACGTATCCGAAGAAACTTGACCGGGATGCCATCCGATCAAAACTCAGTTTCCTCTACAGGAATCTGCTGTTCTTCACCCTCTTGTTCGATTCCTTGCTCAGTGTCTTTACAAATATAAATACAGTACAAAAATAGGCATACAAAGAGGTGAGATCACCTACGCCAATACCAACATGGTAGTATAGAGATAACACAAACAACACACCATATAGATATATCATATCATAATTATAATAATGCCCTCAACATTATTTATCATAACAGATACAATAATTACAATCATGCCCTCAATTAATATTTATCACAACAAACATAATAAATAATAATTACCATCATGCCATTAACATTATTCAAATCACATGATAATTACAATAATGCCATCAACATTATTTATCATCATCGTCATCCAATATTCCTCAATTAATATATCATACAGATATAATTATTCAATATTTATGATAATGTCCTCAACATTGTCCAAGTATTCAACAATTCAATTATCATAACCAATACTCAATAATTATGCATGTGCACATAGACTCAATTTCCTACTCCATGGAGCTAATACTCAAGTCGGAGAAATTGACCCGAAAAGATCTATCTGTACTAACATGCCTCAGACCATGTGCCACAATTCTCATATGTGTTTGCACATCTAGCATATACACGACAGTTTTTACTAGATCTTGATTAAGAATAGTGTCTCGGTCAGGATCATCGGTGCATTGCATCGGTCTAACCCACGGTATAGAAGAGCTACTAACTGCCCATTATAGGCAACTCGCACCCCGATGTTCCCAATGCAATCTACTTTATGTCTAATTCATTCACTTTAATTCAAATTTAATGTTAAATAATCAAAGCTTCTTTGAGAAGCTTTGACCAAGCAATGACCAAATGGCCCTTGGCTTCCAAGAGAAGCCAACACTCTCCCTCTCTTCTCTCTCTAATGCACGGTTGGAGCAGCCCATGCAAGGGGGGAAAATTGCATTTCATTTAATCAATTTACTACACTTTAATTCATAATTTCTCAAAACACTTTCTCTCTCATCCTTTCTTCTTCTTCTCCATTTTTCTTTTTCTCCTCCTTCTCTCTACCATTGCTATGGCCAGCCCTTCCTCTCCCCACTCAATCTTCACAAAATTTTCATTTAACTATATTTCCTTAATCCTCTTATCATTCTAAACACTTTTCCTTCTTGGAGCATCTTGAAATTCCACCATCTTCAACACTTTCTTCAAGCTTCAAGTTTGGAGTTCTTGGGTAAGTTTCAAGACCTCTGTTCTCTCCTCTTCATTTTCGGCTTCAAGGGTCCTCTAATGGCCATTTAGATTCCATTTTTCATGTCTATATGCTATTCTAATCAAGTCACCATTTCTAGGGTTTTTGGAGGTGTAAATCCGAAAATTCCAAGGAGCTTTCTTGGAGTTCTATTGATTTCTACACATATGTAAGAGAAAGACACTCCTCCTCAACCTCTCTTAGTATCTAGGAACTTTGATTGCGTTGGTTGTGGAAAAACCCTAATGAGGGTTATTCTTTAATTTGATGATTACTATGTTTAAATGTTGAGTTTGTGATAATTGTGACCTTGGATTGATTTGTTGTATATAATGGTATATTGGATTGGATTATGTGATTGGAAATGGAAGAAAAACATTTGAGAACCTCTCTTAGAGGGCTACGATTTTTAGGGTTGAAATTAGGTAAGTTATGATTAAGTTGTAATAAGCATAAGACTAGAATTAATCAAGTGATAAAATGGAATTTAATGGAAGGAAAAACTTGAGATTAAAACTCATGGGATGGCCACGGTTTTGAGCCCAATGTTGGGGTTATGGGTGAGCCAATGTGACAAGTAAGAATTAAGTGAATTTAGAAGGTGATCTATAATGTGATGAATTGGAAAGGATTAGGAATTAAATTCCTAGTGAGGCCACGACCTCTAAGGCCTTTTAGGTGTAAATATGTAACTTTGGTAACATGGAAGCATAAGTAATTATGCAATTAAAAACCTATGTAATGGGGTAGACAACTAATAAAGTGGGAGAATTTAATGTAATCAAAGATTACATAAATTTTAAAGGACGAAGAATGAGATTGTCATAAGACTTTAGGTAATTACAAAGTGAGTGAATAACAAGAGAGTGTGAGGCCTAAGAACTTGAATAATTTACAAATTGTATGAAATTAAATTACCTTGGGAGATTAAACTAATTGTAAGAATTGGATTGGACATGAACCTTGAAAAGGGAAACAATTCTAAGTTAGAATTCATAATGGACCTATGAATGTACCGTTTGATTTGATCTCTATATTATAATGTTATGGGTCCATGTGAGTGACCATTTGTATATTGATGCTTATTTTGGCCTATTGTGGCATATTATGAAATTGTATGAAATTGTGAATCAAACATGTTCATGCATAGAGTCTTATGTATTGTGAATGTCCTGTGGACTGTTGTAAGGCCAAGTTGCCAAGGAGATTGAACACACCTTTGTGCGGGTGCGAGTAGACTAGTGTGGGTCTTGTTATGACCTTGGGGGCGTCGGGGTGCGGGTCCTTCACAATGGGCAGTTGGTAGCTCCTCTGCCCGTGGGGCAAACCGATGCAAATGCACCGACGATCCGGACTTGACACTGTCCTATATCGTGATCGAGCGTGGACTGTCCACACAATGCTTGATGTGCACGTGGAAAACAATTGATGTATAGCACTTTGGCCGCGGCAGCCGAGTTGCGGACACGTCTCCTGATCTTTCTCTCCGACTGTTTGAGTCTAGCTCCATGGAGTAGGAATTGGGAAAGCATGCATGTGTGTCATGATATACTTTACTATTAATAATTACTGCCTTATGTGAACTTGAGTTGTTGGTATCATTATAGTAATGAATATGTGCCTAGAATTGTTTATCTGTTTGTTGTCGGATTTACCATTTTATATTTGGATATGCTGTTTGGAATTGCCATTGGACGCGTTGCGCCGTTTTGTTTCTAGCTGCTATAATTAGTAATGATGGTAGGATGTCTTACCTCTTTCTTGTATTTCTATTACTTGTTGTATGTGCTTATACTGTATTGATCGAAGACGACGGCAAAGAGGCAGAAGATCCCGAGTTTCCCGGTTTCTGGCCTGACCAAGATTAACTTTTACTGAGACGATGGAGGCGCACATGCGCGGATTTCTGGGCGACGTGTGTCTGACCTTCCTCGGAGGGCCAGAGTGCTGGCATATTAACTTGAACTCTGATTACTGCGTCTATCTGGGAGATGTGTCGATTGCCCTAGCCTGGAGACGTCACGAGGCGCCGATCCTCACCTGCCATGTTAGCCTGCAGCTGGAGTTCTACCTACCCATTCGAGAGATGTGGGGTGATCGTTACTACACCCCTTGGGAGGGCTCTTTTGATTCTACTACTCGGGCTCCTGCCCGTGGTTTCGTGGTTCCCATGGTGGTTTCCTCTGAAGAAGAGGATCCTGCTGAGGACCCGGACACGGTCCCTCCTCATTTGAGGGACTGATTTTACTGGTAGTTACTAATGGCTACTAGTATTTTATTTTGGGGGCTTGATGTATTATTTTTGATAGGCTGTATATTCTGATATCTCTGGGGTATATATGTTTGATCCTACGGGGCAGGTATAGTTTTGCTTTTTGGAAATTTTCAGGATGTATCTTAAATATATTTGGCATCTAATTATATATGTATGTGTATGTTATTCAGATGTGGGTTTCTATTTACTGTTTTGTTCTTTACCGTTATTCATATTCCGCATTGTTAAATTAATAGAAAAAAAATATACCGCCAATTTTACTCACGTATTAAAGTACTAAGCAAGTTAATTTTGAACTAAATGAATCGAGTCTTAATTGTTTAAAAATTTATTTTCCGCATTTTCGTTTTGATTCGATAATGTGACGCTCCCTCCTAAAAAGGGGCGTTACAATAACTATCTCCCCTTATTTAATTCTACACATGATTCAAGAAAAGAGAGATGAAACAAGCATGCTTTCAAGATATAAAAGATTATTCATGCAAAGCTTGTCATATTTTGGTACATCAACATTTAGCACATGATAGCAATGAGCTTAAGAAATTATGTCTAGCATATAATGTCTTGCATACCATATGATAAATAAGTACCACTTGATATCACTTGTTAGGAGTTACAAAATATTCGTGTAAGATCATGGATTTGAGGTTTTCAAATGAAAAATCATACAACTTGTCACATATCAAGCATTTCTCAATGAAAGAATCAAAAGATATAAAGTTTAAGAATGTTTACCTTCTTTCATTGATAGAGGGAAAGACAATAAGAGATGATCTTTGTTGACATGTTGATAGTATTAACAATAAAACACTTCATGTCAAGTAAGGATGTAAGCTAAGAGATATAAGCAATAATTTAAGAACTAGGTTCCCCCTCAAAATATGCATATTATCAAAATATCAAACATAATAGTTTAACATAGTTATGCATATGTTCTTAGTTAACAAGGATATGGAAGAAGGATATATAAGATAAGCTCCCCCTTATTGAAGCACATGATAGATAAAGAGAAATATGCATGTCAAGACCATGTAAGCACATTACCATAAAGATTATATTCTTAATCTATCAATCAAAAACCATTTTAAAACTTCTCCCTCTTTCAAAAAAAAAATTTGTAAGACCACATTATATTTTCAAAAGCATTTTAGAAGGGTAGAAGGGTTTTATATTGAAACCACATATTCTTTTCAAAACAAGAGCAAGATTCTCATAGGTTTTATACCACTAAGAAACCATAGATCAAGAGAATCATAGATATCAAACATTCATCATGATGAAATATGCTATATGTATAGAACTAATGTCATTCACCCCATATGCAATGACAAAACTAGCAATTTAATGTCCAATTAGACACTTTGTCAATGCTAAGCATACTTCTTATATAAGGAAAACATATAATCTTTTAAGATCAATTTATCAACAAGTATCATATAATCCATAGCATATAGAATACCACAATAGTTTAAGGATAGAGATACTTATTGGGTTAGATAGAAAGTGATGCTCCTTTAGAATGTTCTTCATTTATAGGTCCTTTGAGTTTGTACTTTCTTCCAATGAGTATTTCATTCCATTTCACTTGAAGAAAGTCTCCTCATGTTCCTCTTCCTTCAACATTTCTCATTTATCCACATATGCTTGACATTTCAATATTTGATGACTATATTTCAAAAAGTTCTTTAAAATATAGGTTGGTATCAAATATCATTTAAACTTATTTACAAGCATAATTTAGGTTGATATACAATGTAAAACATGTACCACATTATCAACCATGCAATGTTAGCTTTAACAAGAACAAAAGAAGGATATATGCATTTGAATCCAAAAGCATAGTTTAAGCATTTTCAAAGCAAGATTCAAGTTTGTCAAGAAAGACATGATCATCATCAAAACATATATAAGCATTTTGGGGCAAACAATGATCATGTAAGACATGTAAAAATAACTCTCTACTTCTCTAAATATCACATGATATTTAATTTAAAGCATAGATGAGGATAAGAGATTGATGTCACCAAAAGTGTACTCTTTGAGTTTTTATAGGTGATTCCAACTTACATGCATCAAGGCTCCTTAAGAATGTTGTGGTTCTCCATGCCATCCTTTATTTTTCATTACTCTTAGAGAACTTGGACCATTTCAAATTTTTCCAACCTCAAGTGGCGTAGTTGTATTTCACTTCAATGCATGCTTGAGTAAATAGTCACCATTGGCCTTGGTAGTTAAGGAAACTCTTTTCCTTACCCATTGTTTCTCTTTTGGTGTTTTGAACTTTGCAAGTTTTATGTTTTGTACTTGAGAACTTTGGTTGAAGCCGTCTTCCTTCTTTGACCAATACTTCTACCAATGGGCTTTAGAAGCATTCTTCTTGATGATTTCTCTTTCATTTGACCAATTAGTCCATCCTTTTGAGAAACTTTCTGCATAATTGAGACACTAGGAGGACATTTTGGTACCCACTTCATCTTGGGTCCTTGAATGTTAGTACTAGAACCTTTAAGACTTTTCGAAACCCAAACTAAGTTATTTCTCATATAAGGATTTCTTCTATAATTGCACAAATGAGAAATATATCCAAGATGACCACAAAAATTGCAAACAATTGAATTTAATGATGACTTGGTCCTTTGAAAATCATTTTTGAAAAACATAAGCCTTTTGTTATTTTTATATTCTATGTCATTCTTGCCACAAGCCTTACTTGAATTTCCATGTGAAATAACATCAATTTCATTCTTATTAACAATCATGAATTGTAAACAATTAGAATCATTTGCTTTGGCAAAATTGGAATATAAGTGCTCAACATGATTTTCTAAATCAATACACTTTTTACAAGAAGTTGATGTTTCACATTTTAAAAGCATTTCCTTATCAAGAAAAGCATATTCATTTTTCAAAGTCTCAATATCATTTTCAATGGAGGAAATGTTTTCCAAACAAGATAAATTTTTATTTTCTAAAATCAACAAGCCATCATATATTTCATCATATGCACATTGTAGCTCATAATAAGAAGGACTATAATCTAGTTTAACATCATTTACCTCAAAGTTCTTTTTAGTTATATAAGAAGTAATCTCAATTTCTAACATGCTTGGCTCTTTAAGAGAATCACCTTCTTCCACATCAAGTTTGTCTTGCTTTCCTTCTTCTTTAAATTGAGCATCATCATCATCAAGAGGCATTTGACTCCCTTCAATAGTTTACACATATTTTTGAGGATATTTTTCATGACAAGCTTCCTTCAATGGCTTTTGCTCTTCTTGCTTTCTACATACAACTTTATGCACAAAATCATTGTTAGCAAGATAAATAGTATCAAGAGCATCCCAAATATCTTTAGCACTATAGCAACTCTTAATTCTAGCATAAGCATCATCATTCAAACTACTTTTCAACACTTGCATTGCTCTAATATTCAAGGAAAAACATTTCTTGTCATAAGCATTCAAATCTTGTTTTAGTTTAGGAGAAAATCCATCAAGTACAATATCACATAAATCAAGATTAATAGATTGCATATAAATTTCCATTCTAGCTTTCCAATAAACAAAATTCACACCATCAAAGAATGGTGGTTTATTAATTTCAAAACCATTCATTTTGAAAAGCTTTTAATGGTTGCCAACAAATAAGGATCTTTAACTCCAAGCGGTTAAGCTTTTACCAGAGCACGAAGCTTTGATGCCACTTGTTAGCCATGACAACCATCACCCAAGAGGGGGGTGAATTGGGTGATTACAAATTTTAATGCAACTTTGAGAAATTAAGCATTTTGAATAACTCAATTAATAAATGCAGTGGAATAAGTTTAACAAAGGTGCAACTATTAGTCATTTCACAAATACCACTTGGGATATATGATGAATTAAACAAATAAGCTAGATATCAAGTTCATAGAATCAAATCACCAAGATGACAAGATATGCAATAAATAAGTATACTACACTAAATACTAAAATTAAAGAGTGTAGGGAAGAGAGAATCAAACTCAAGAATTTATCCTGGTTCAGCCACCAACCACTTGTGGCCTACATCCAGTCTCCAAGCTTAACTTGAGATTTTCTTCACTATCTCCTAGACTTCACAGGTGTTAGGAAAATTTTTGTACAAACAAGAGCACTCCTCACACTTTAGGATACCTCACCCTTATGCTAGAGCCTCCAATTCTTCAAGCTTCATAGGTGCTTGATGACCTTTACAATCAAGAGCACTCACAACACCTTTGGGATACCTCACCTTTTGTGTTTGAGTCTCACTACAAGGGATACCTCACCCTTTTCTCTCTTGAGGGATACTTCACCCTCTTACAATGATTTCAAGGTGAATAAAAAGAATAGAAACTCTCACAAGAGTAGATATACAACTTGAAGAATAAAGTATGGATGATAGAAAACTCACTCAAGAGTGGATAATACAAATTGAAGGACAAAGTAATAGAATGATTTTGTAAGAAAGAGCTCAAAATATGATTTTGGTGATTCAAGGATCAAATCAAGTGTTTAAGAGGTGTATAAGCTTCATACAATACTTATATATAGAGCCCAAGTGATAAAATAGCTGTTGATAGTGTTTAGAAATAATTTTTTTTTATGAAAACTAGCTGTTTATAGTTGTTGGGAACGTTTCTGGGCACTTGGTAACCGATTACACACTTCTGGTAATCAATTACACAGCTTCTGTCAACGTTGTAATCGATTACAGGACTTGTGTAATCGATTACAGCATTTCGGTTTTGAAAGCTAACTTTAAAAGGTCATAACTTCTTCATTTCTTATTCGATTAAAGCAAATGACCAGTCATTGGAAAGATCTTTGAGTCTATTTTCAAATGAAATAAGTTTCACAACAAAACTCAAAGTATTTAAAAGTTATGATCAAAAGAGTGACTAAAGGTCAGCTTTTCAAAACTCAAACTTGATTGTTTTTGAAAACTGACTTTAAATGGTCATAACTTCTTCATTTCTTATCCGTTTAAAGCAAATGATCACTCATTGGAAAGATATTTGAGTCTATTTTCATATGCAATAAGTTTCACAATAAATCTCAAAGTACTTGAAAAGTTATGATCAAAATAGTAATCAAATGTCAGTTTTGCAAAGCACAAACTTGGCTATTTTTCAAATGTGTGAACTACCACCAAGATTAACTTTCCAAAAATAGTTTGTTGGGCATTTAAACATGTAAGAACCATTTTTAAAGACTTAAAAACATATTTGAGCTCTTTTCTTGTAAAACCTCTATCTTTACATAGGAGAAAACCTAAAAGGAAAATATACCAATTCTAGTCCTTAGGCTTCTTCATGTGATCCAAGCTTCCACAAATTTCTTCTCTTCAAATCTTGTAAATTGCTTGGAACATCTTTATCATTCTCATTCTTCTTGAGTTGAGCATAGTTGTGATCTTTTGCTTTCTTGTTACGATGCTTACTCTTGATATTTGGACTATTCTACAATATATTACTCACTTAACACAAGCATAGTTAGTCCAAATTCATAACTCAATATCTTCATATGCATGATATCTTTGACGCCCTAAAAAAAAAAAACATCACATTATCTAATCCCGATGGATCACTAAAAATCATCGTGGGATAACATCCTCGATGCCTATGCTGCCGAGCTCCCGGATATATCTCATTAAGCTCATCTATGAAGCATAAGCATAATTCTTTTTATCTTGTATTTATCATCATCAAAACTTAACATATTAAACCATCGTCAGGCAAAGGCGAGCACCTCCATGAAATACCAAAGCTTGCCGATCTTCCTCCTCTTCAGGTAATACGTAAAATAAATACAGAGAAAATACATATAACAAAGAGGTAAGACAACATAAAAATCTCCCCCTTCATGCACTCTCGGATAAAATAAATAAATGAAATACGATAAAAACAAAGAGTGACCAATTTCACTAGTCACCATTTTAAGCATTCTTAGCCATTGATTAGATCAATGGTTAGGATTAATGTAGATTCTAGATATAGCCTTTAGATTAGAAGACTTAATCAAGGTCATTGGATCTTTCTCCTTGAAATCCTAGCCATTAAATGTATATCCAAAATGAGGGGTCAAGATCACCTCTTCATACTTTCCATCCAATGGTCATAAATGGTCCTAGCCATTTTATAAGATCAAATCTCTACCGTTGATTCAATCGATAGTGGTTATCCAAAGGCTTCAACATTAAGCTTGCTTCCTTTTGGTCCGCATTTTCATAAAGTCCATAAAATTTTCTATTTATAACCACTAATGTTGACTAAAAGCTATATGTTAGAAAATTTATGATATTTATTTTTATCTAGCTTTAAACTTATTACCCTTCGAACAATATTTTTATGGTATTTTTATTAGGTTTGATAATTAAATACTATAGTGGCATGTTGGCCAAACACAATAAAAGAAAATTTTAAAAATTATTTCAAATAAATCTTATTTTGGGTTTAGTAAGATCTCAAAACCATAAAACCCATCTCTTTAGGAAAAATGAAAGAACATTTTGGTCCTCACATTTTGGCATTGTACAAAATTTTTGAGTTATTCACATCCTAAACCTTATCATACAATTCTAAAAAATTTTCACTATTAACACATGGCCCATCTAAAGCTTTGGGCCCACAAACAGTCCACGGATAATATTAAAATAATCAAAGAAATATAAAAATTTCATAATTATCCACAAAATCTTAAAAATTATAAAACTTAAAAATCAAATCATTACGATTCTACAAACAATCCATCTTCTTACCACCAAAAAATACGTCACGGTTTTCACTAAAATAATTAAGACTTAACATGAAAAAAAGTAATAATTAAATTACGTAGAATTTTCACCCCTAGGTAAAACTTTCAAGGTTGGAAAATTATTTGAAGAAACTTCCAACTACAAAGGTTCTTAAAATGGTGTTTACGTTGAAAGTAAATCATACAAAACAATCAATGTGTTGACTAGGGTTTTGAAGAGAGAAAAGTGATGAAGATGGAAGGTGAATACTCAAAATAATTTTACAAGCCAGAACACATAGAAATCACTAAAAGCTTTAATTCTATTGGTTGCTCAGAACTCACCTTGCTTAGTCACAGTGTAATAAAGCTGTCAAATATTTAAGAAATTTAGGGTGTTACATCGTCTCCCTTCTCACCTAAATCGTAACCACAATAACCCTCTAAATCTTAATTTTTTCTTTTAAAAACTCATAACAAAGACAAATAGGCAATACAGCCATAACACAAAAAATACCCTAATAATCCTTGTTCTTTCTTTTCTACACTTTACAGTAGCCGTCTTCCTTTATAACCAAACCTCACCCCTTAAACACCATCCTCAAATCTCTGTCAACAAGAAAAACCTCAAACCATCATCACCAAATAGCAACCCATGGAAATCCTAACTGCTCCTCCAACCTTCACCATCTTCAACCTTTCACCACCTTCCTTAAACCATCCAGTTGTGGCAACCTCCCCTCATCACCTTGGTTGAACCTCCATAACCAACATCATTATGGCAATCCAACACCACCACCACAAACATAGCACCAACCACCAACAGATTAGAGCCACCAGAACCACCCTAAAAATGGCCCATCCAGCCACTGCCAGACGCCTCCCCAAAGCCGAGATTGTTGTCCTCTCCGCTACTACTTGAACAATATCACCATCACCAATAAAAGAAAATTTTAAAAATTGCGGTTTTGGGCGAGACACCACCGCGTGGGTAGCTAGACCTCGTTGTCACGCCACCACCAAGCATAATTGCCACCATTCCTCACCACCGTCTTTCACCCATAAATACCACCGAGTAAATCATACAAAACCAATGTGTTGAGAATACTCAAAATAATTTTAGTACATAGAAATCCCTTTATAACCAAACCTCACCCCTTAAACCACAAGAAAAACCTCAAAAACCCATCCTCTGCCTCCAACCTTCACCATCTTCAACCTTTCACCACCTTCCTTAAACCATCCGGTTGTGGCAACCTCCCCTCATCACCTTGGTTGAACCTCCATAACCAATTAGTCCCCAAAGCCGAGACGCACTACCCACCCACCCACACCACCGCGTGGGTAGCTAGACCTCGTTGTCACGCCACCACCAAGCTGCCACCATTCCTCACCACCGTCTTTCACCCATAAATACCACCCACAGCCACCGAATTAGTACCCACCAAAACTCTACACCACCGTCTGCACCACCCTCAAACCGCAAAGACAGCTCTGTGCCACTGTGAACTGCTCAAGTCGTAAGCCAAACACCAGATGCACCATTGTGCACCAATCACCTATACCTCCCCAAGCGAGCCACGACAACCTAGCCTTCACCAACACACGCTGCACCACGAGCTCACTGTCGACCACCGCGAGAAGCACCACCATATTATTGTCATCGCACATCGGATCCACCATCTTCTGCCCAGCAAGTTGCGCCTTCATCCCTAACCTGCAAGCATCACATCTCGCTGTCGAGTCCCCTTCGTGAAGCTGCTGCACCGTCACTCCTCCATGTGTGCATCCTCTTTGTTCGTTCTCTGTTTTCAACTTTTTAATTGATTTAAAAAACCAATGCCCTTTTTTACTTGTGTTTTTTTTTCTGAAAGGGTCAGTTTTGAAAGGTCGAGGCTAAAAAGTTTTGGGCTGGGAAAGAAAGCTTAGTTTTTTTTTATAGCTAGTTAAGTTTTGGGCCAATTCTAAAGTGCACCCTCTAAAGGAAAGTGTACCATACACCACTTGATCTAAGTAATTGATTTAATTATAAAAATAATCAATGGCTTGGATTAAGTACAGGAAAACTGCTAAGCAGATTTTTTTTATTTTATTTTTTTATGATTTTTTCGGCCACCGCCTGTTGTTGGCCGCCCACCGTCGTCGCCGCTTGCAAACCACCAGCAGTCGCCACCACTTTTTTTTTAAGGTTATACTATTTATTTTTTTAAGTTGCACAACTATATAAATAATATCAGTTAAAATACAACTAGTAAAAATTGTATCAGTCTTTTATTTTTTTAATAAATAAGCGTATCTTGAAAATTTTATAAATTTTAACTGATAATATTTACATATATTGTAAGATTTTTAGTATGCGTAGTTATCTATGAAAAAATATAAGGACTAATACAGTTTTAACTGGTAGTATCTACATAATTATGCCAATAGTAAACAGTGATTTCGGTAATGAACAGTGATTTGGGCAGTGAACAGTTGAATCGATGGCCGGTGGTGAACAGTGATTCTGACGAAACTGCCGGAGGTGAACAATGATAGCCTAAAAAATGTAACCTACAAAAAAAAAACCTGCAATAGTAGGTAATGTCAATGGTGCATGGTACACCATAACTTGACCTAGTGCACCATAGCAACGGCCTAAGTTTTGTATTGGGTTCTGGAAAGAAAGCTTACTGGTTTGCAAAAAAATAAAAAATAAAAAAAATAAAAAATCTTTTAATCAACGTAATGACCAATGATAATAATTAAATAATGAATGTTATTTTCAATGTCATTTGCATCAAAAGAGTTTATTGAGTAGTATAATACTAACTTAAGTCATGTGCAAGAGTGGATTTGCTTTCAAAGAAAATTCTTTTTTTTTAAAAAAAAACCTTTTCATAATTAAAATCAACCAACCCACAATAATTTTCAAAAGAAATACATGTCTTTGAGTTTTCTATTGCACTAGGGGATACGTAAGAGCGGAACTTCTATTTTGTCAAATCAAAAAATAAATAAATTAAATTTTCATAATTTATTTGTCTGTTTTGTTTATCCTCTAAAAAAAGGGTAAAAATAAAATTAGTTTCAAAGACTATTTTCTAAGAAATGTTTTCTAATTTTTCCTAACCCAAATAAAATTAGTACTTTATTTTTCATTTTTTTTTATATTTTTTAAAAAAATCCCATTTTGTTTGTCACTCCCATCGTAAATCTCGATCGTGATAGATGGCGACTTCACTGAGGATATTTAGAGAGTCAACTTGTTGTTGTTTGTTGTGCAAATTATTAATAATCTCTATTTATTTATTTTACCTTTTTTTTGCCTTTATTTTTATGTTCTTATTTGTTTGTAAATAAATTTTTTTTATCTAGTACCTTCATGTAAATTTCTGATAGTGTTCTCCTGTGTAAACTTTAATGCTCATGATCTACTTGTATACATTTTGTTGTTTTAATATTTGTGCTCGATTGTTGAAACCCTAGGGTAGGTGATTGTTGACTGGCTATTGTATGTATGTTTGATTGTTATTTTTATAGGTTGGGGGGTAATTTTATCTTTTTAAATTTTTGTACAGGTTTGTATGCTTCCTCACACACATCACTATTATTTACCTCACACACTTTTTGGGCTTTATACCCAAGTTTGTGCGAACTCGAGGAGTAGGAGGGGTCTCGACTGTTGTTATTGAGGGACCTTATGCTCACTTGATATTTGTTGAGACACCATTCAGATTGTTACCAGTATCATAGGTTAGTCATATTGAGAGGGTTTATCCTTACTTGTGGTTGACTCTTGAATTGGGTCCTTGTCTTTCGAGGTAGGGGCAATTTGGGGACCATGGCTTTTTAGAAGTCTATATCTGTCCTAAAAATCCTTACACTGATAGATTAAACATAATGACCGCCGAAATTAGATTCATGACCTTAAGAAGATCCAACCATTAAGCTCCACCTAACTAGGACACAAAGGGAGCATACTTCTTCTTTATCTATTTATTCCTCATGTCATTCATTCGTGCATTTTCTTAAAAAAAAGCTAAAAAAAAAAGAAAAAAAAATATACATCATCTTACATTTTAATGACATTCCTAGCATTTTTTTAAAAAAAAAAAGAAAAAAGAGAAAATGTTTTCATCACAAAGTTCATTCATTTCATCTTATGCATCTCATTCATCTCATTTCATTCTTTGTTTAATGTTATTTTGTTTTGATAAATCAAACTAGTTTAGGAACCATTGCGCGACCTAGGAAAGAAGAGACTAATCAAACCTGAGTTCACAATGCAATATCTCAGACTAGAATGACTGCTAGTAATCTTGAGGCATGGAGAAATTTGAGTAGGAAATTTGATGAAATGACAAGGTGGATGAATGAGATGTTTGGGACCCAAGTAAGGTTAAAAGCAATATTGCAAGATGTGAGGGAGTCTCTCAGCTTAATCAGTGGAAATAAGGGTACAAATGGGATTGAAACAAATGTAAATGTGCCATCGATCCCCTCCATGATAACAGTCCTGACATTCTCGACTGTAACCTCGGGCATCATTGTAGGAATGAGCAACTTTCATGAGCAACCACATCAAACAACATCGATAATAATGCCTATTGGGGAGGGGTATCACACCTTATAAGGTGCTCATAATGAAATTCCTGGTTATGTTGGACTTACTGAGAACAACCTCATGTGTCCATTCCAGGGCAAGCAACAATGCCTCAGATAGCATAATTATCATATCAATATGCTGACCCACTATGCATATGCACAAAGACCAAATCCTACTCTATGGAGCTAAACACAATTTCGAAGAGAAAGATAGGGAGTACATGTTCGTATATCGTTAGCCTCAAATCATGTGTCAATATATCATGTCATGGTGCGCAACATGGCTAATACAAAACACTCTCAACCAATCATGAAAAGAGTAGCAACTCCGTCAAATCTGTTGGTGTGTTCGCATAGGATACCACGGCGCAGAGGTGCTACCAACTGGTCATATATGACATTCCACACCCCGATGTCTCCAAGATCACTGAAGATCGTAACTATGCAATTCTCACCTACACGAAAGTGTAAATTCAATCTCCTAGGCATATTGCCTTAACTAAATAAGCTGACACACTTTTTTATGCATGATGTATGATTAAAAAACACATACAAATATCATTCTCACAGTATTTCACATATACACACTATCTCTTGGCAGTATCACTTTCCAACACAACTGAGCCCACCACAACAGCTCGATAGCAAAGTACTGTTATTTCCAATTGCGTAAACATTTTATCATGTTTTCATAATTGCAAAGCATTTTTCTTACTTTTTCAAATCGCGTAAGTATTTTCTAACGTTTTTGCAATCGCATAAATATTTTCAAATATTTTCTAAATCGCATAGAGATTTTTAAATATTTTGTCAATTGCGTAGCGATTTTAAATCATTTTCTCAGTCGCGTAGCTTAAAAATCACTATTTTTAAATCGCGTAAGATTTTTTTAGCATTTTTCACTTACGTAAAATATTTCTTAGCTTTCTAAATTTATTTATAAAATTCTCTACATAATGTAGGCATTTTGGTCTTATTTAGAATATTTTTCTACTAAAAGTTCTTAAAGTAATATTTTCTACTATTCTTTACAAAAATTACACTTCTTTGATTTAATTACATATTACAGCTCAAAATTTTCTAATGCGCTTCAAAGCCCAAAGGGTGAGCTATACGTTAGCAAATTTCAAGTTTTAATTTTATTTCTCATCCTAACTTAATTATGCTAATTTAATTATAAACATTTACTCCACTTTCTCTTTATTGCTAAAAATCCATTAAATTGAGTTTTTCTTAATTAATTACCTAAGTCTACACTTAGGAAAATAATTTTGGATCTAAAACACTAAACCTTGGCATGTTGGCCAAAAAAATCCATTTGTGCTTCATAAATCATATTTAATCATTTTCTATCTCATTATTCTTAATAAAAACCCTTAATCCAATTTCTCATTGTTAAATCACTTAATCCATGATTAGGAAAATAATTTAGAATATTTTGCTCTCTCTACGGTGTTAAGGCCGCGAGCCTCTATGGATTCATTGGAACCTTCATACTCATTCTCATCATATAATTCATATCATGCCATAATCAAGAATCAACATGCTTCCATATTCACATACTTAAGCATATAATCAAAGCCAATAAAGCATATCAACCAAAAATCATCACAAACAAAGCAAGCTTAAACCACACAAGTGAATAAATCTTTATGGATTTTTCACCACAAACAAGCCATTTCCTCCCCACCAACACTTGGTTGATGAGATTAATCTCGTTCTTACCTCAAGGAAGACAAAATCCTACAAGTTGCTTTCTCCAAATATTTCGTGTAGCCTCCAAAGAAAATCCTAACAAGCTTAAACCAACACAAGTCATAAACTAAACTTGAAAAAGAGAAACCATGGATCAATCATTGAAGATAAAAGTTTGAATCAAGAAACAAGGCTTTTATCTTTAAGGGTAGAAAATTCAAGCTTGATTTCCAAGTACTAGATGGATGAACTAGGTGAAACTTACAGCATGAAAAGTGTTTAGAATCTTGTCTAGGTTTAGAAAATGGTGTTGGATGAAATTATAGAAGATTAGATGTTGGTGTTGGGTGTGGAGGCCGAGAGCTTCAAAGGTGAGGAGAAATGGAGTTTCTTGGCTAAGATAGGAATGAAATGAATTTCCTCTCCCCTCTAGTGATTGTTGTGGAAGTGTATAGGAAAGGAGAGCCAAAAACTTTGCTAACAATTATGATTAGCACATGGCCTATGTCACAAAGTTATCATGCTTTGATTGTAACATCTCGAGAAACATGTTAGACTTGTATATGGTCTCAGAGGTACTATTATACTTACTTAATATGCCAGTTCAGTTTTATGGCAAACTGAGTTAGTTTAGGCACTTTGCCGCAATATAGAAGGTAGAAATTGGCTTAAAATGACTCAGAAAAGGGTTTTAAAAGTTAAGTTAAGGGAAATAAATATGGATAGTTTATTTCCAAGTTATAAATAAGTTAAGAAAGTTTCAATTAAAGTTTGAATGTAAACTGAGTTCGTTTGGTATTTTAAGCACACCGAGTAAGTGTTTTATTATCGAATGGACTTAGTGCAGATATGGAAAATTAAGGAAATGACAAAATAAGTATTAAGATGAATCATAGAATTAATTTTAATACTTATAGAGGTTAAAAAGCTTGAGATAATAAGATCAAAGTATTCCTAAGAGGTGGGAAATTCCTGTGAAAGATAAATATGCCCTTGGGCCATGTCTTTTTTTAATGTGAGATTTCTCACTTCTCTCTCGTCTCTCACGCTAGTTTGGACAGAAAATAGGGGAGGAGAAATGGAGGAGAAAAAGAGAAAGAAGGAAGAGGAAGAGAAGGAGAAGAAGAAAATCCAAGGCCAAGAGTCATCAACCAAGGTAGGGGGATTATTTGTCTTAACTACATCTTTCTTTTCTCTTTTTAAACTTTATGTTTTGAGGCCTAAGAGAAAATGGGTTTTTAGTGTTATTTGAGATTTCTATGTTTGATTTCTCTCTTTTTGAGCTGGTTAATGGTTTGGTTAGTTCATGGTTGTTGTCTAGAACATGGATTGGTGCTTATTTTCCATGTATTTTCTGGTTTCAAAAATGGGTATGAGTTGAGTTTTGATTTCCTTGATTGCCATAGATTATGTTTGTTTAGGTTTAGTGAATGTTTGATGGTTACAAGAGATTAGGATGTTATTGTTGATGCTTGAATGTTGATTTGGTGATTGAAAATTGGTTGGAATTAAAGGAATGTAGAAATCACGTTTCTGCAGAATTTGAGTTCTACATGTCACGTCGTGACGTGGACCGAGGCGTGGCCTAAGGCGTGAGCATGCCGCGACGTGGATCATGGCATGTCGTGGCGTAGGGCAGTTTTCTGCCCAAAAGTTACACCCAAGATTGGGCGCTACAGCGTGCACAGTTTTGTGCCGCAATGTAAGACCCTGAAGCTTCAAAAATATTATTTTTGAATGCTTTAAGTCCTTTAGTTGATAGAATCCTTTGGCTATGCCTAATAGAATATGTTAAGGCACTAGAGAGGGTATTTCTTAGATAGAAAAACCCAGAGGCATACAAGGAAAGATAAGAGTAAAGTTGTATATCCATTAGATATGGATTGCCATAGATCAAAAGTTTTAGTTTCTTAAGCAACTTAAAGTTGCACAAATGTCACAAGAGAGGTGATAAGAGATTTAAGAAGCAAGATGACAATAATAGAGTGCCATAATGCCTAATTGGCAAGAGTTAAGGGCCAAGGTGCTGAGTTGGCAAAAGTTAAGTGACATAACCCTAGCTGGCAAGGGTGAATGCCATAGTGCGTGAAGAGTTCTCAAAGAGTGAAAGAGAGTTATTTATGCAAGATAAGAGATTTGAGAGTGGATATGCGAAAGCTAGACATAATATCATATGATCCATAAACATTCATATATAATATAGAAACAGTTTAGAATGGTAGGTTAAGGAGGTAACAGATTCCCTCCTCACTATGGAAAGGAAAGTAAACCTAAGGAACTAATCAGTAAAGAAGGTAGTGGGTTAAGGAGGTACCAAATTCTCTCCCCACTGCAAAGAAAGGAGTAGTCAAGTTTCATGACATCTATGATATCTCATGACATTGCACTTACCCCATTATGCACCATCGTTTGAGCATAATCATACATTATAACATCATCGCATTACTTGATGTTTGATTGTTATTGTGTTTGATGATTCCTTGTGTTTGTGTGTTGTGCTCAATGATATTAGGCAATTGTATGGGCGGTTGTTTAATATCATTGATAGTTTGTGTTTGATTGCTCAATGTTATTGTTCCATTGTATGGGCGGTGGTTCAATATCATTGATTGTTACTGTTCGATGACAGTTGTATAGGCAACTGTCTTATCTTGTAAAGAGAAATTAGTTCAGAGTTATGACTAGACTAAGAACATTTCACAAAGAAAGAATGTGTATGTTCCTAAAGTAGAGAATAGAAATTCGAAGGATTATACAAATTTATTTATAAGGTTATGATTGAGTAAGGAATAATGATTTAATTGCTAGTTAAAATTTCATTTTTAGATATTTATGGGTTGTATGATGTTATACGACTGCTGGTATTGGTACACTTCTACTGAGAATTGTGAATTCTCACCCCGTATGTTCCATGTAAATCCAGGTTGAAGATTCAAGGTTACAGAGAAGATGAAGAATGAAGAGTAGTATAGTTATATTTTATTTTGAGTAGATAGATTTTATATTTTCATGTACATGAGATTAAGGATGTAAAAGAAAATCAAGTATGTATTAGTGAAAAGTTATGTATATAAGTGCATATTGTTTCCACAAGGCTCTCTATGATGATTTATTTGTATAAATATTATGGATTAGTTTATGAATAAGTTAGAAGTAGCGTAGCTAATACTGTTTATCCAGATATATGTCAGATATACTAGGATTTCAGTATTAGGATGTTACATTGATCATTAAATTTTCTATTGGTTTAGACCTTAAGAGTCATGCAAGTGAATCACCAATTCTAGATGGTGCATGAAGCTCCTTGGCCGTGGAACTCAATGGGAAAACTAACCAAGTTTTGATTCAATTGGTTCATAACTATCTTAAGCTAACTTAGTTAGATCACTTAGTTCCATTGCTAACCATTTAGTTACTTAGGTGTGAATCATAAATTCTAGAAGGTGCTAGAATACCCTTGTAACCATGGGCTCTAATGAGTAGCAAACTAAGTTTGCTCCATTTAGTTACTACATAGGCTTTAAGCTAACTTAGTTTAAGTCATCTAGTTTTCTAGCTAACTAGTCTAACCATTTTCGTTGACTTGATTCTATTGGTTTTCATCAAGCTTCAAGTCTTCTAATTAGTTCACAAAACAAATCAACAAAACTTTCCCTAAAGGCTATTGTCCAATGGATAATAGTTATAGAAACTATTACCCAATGGACAGAAGATACTTCTCACAAGTCAATAGGTATTGTCCGCTGGATAATAAAATACGAAATATTTTTATTTCATAGATAAATTCTAAAAATTAAAAGATCTAGACACGTATCTCTCAGATTCGGGTTTAGTAAGCTCCCCCGACTCCGAATAAATCAGCAAAGATTTTTCCTGGTCCGAAAATTATTATTTTCCTGACTCAGAGTAAATCACACATAACGATCAAAAACAGTCACAGAATAATCAAAATAAATTTATAATACACAGAAATCACAAAATAGTACAATTCAATCATTACTGTAAATTAGCAAATTTTGGAGTGTTACAACAATTGTATCAAAACCGAATGGCTAGAGCTTTTAACACGAAAGTTTATCCTAGAGAATTTTGTTCAGGAAATTTGATTTTAAAGAAGATTCTTCCTAATCAAGAGGATGCTAGAGGAAAATAGGCTCCGAATTATGAAGGTCCTTATATAGTTGAGTAGGAATTTTTAGGAGGAGCATTAATTTTGCAGAATATAGATGGAGAAGAATTGCCAAGACTTGTAAACAATGAAGTTGTCAAGAGATTCTATGCTTGAAAAAAAAGAGAAGAAAAAAGCTTGATTGGTTGAAAACTCGAAAGGGCGGTCTTAGTAAAAATTAGAGCAATATAAAAAAGCCTATTAGGTTGAAAACCTAAAAGGGCGGCCTAAGTAAAAGTTATGGCAAAAAATAGGCAAACTCTCAAAGAAAGATGACTTGAAACTCCTTGAAGGGTTCACCAAACAGGGGTAATTTTTTATTTGCGTTCGATTGGCTACTTTGTTTGCATTCAGTTGGCCATACTGGGGCAAAATTTCTGAAGGATTGAGGAGAAGATGTGTTGAAGGTAGTAGTAATAGAGATAGCGGCTGAATTATCAAGCAATTACAAGGAATCAATTAGATGAGGGACAAGGAGCCAATACTGGGGCAATTTTTTTTTATAAAATTATTGCAACTTTCTTTTGTTTCTACGTTTTCATTTTTCAAATATGTGCCTTACCAAAAGTTCATGTATTGTTAGATTACCAGGGTAATGAAAGAAAGTTTGTTCATTCAACTAGTTTCTATCCATACAAGAATGCATGTTTACTCATTAAGTTATGTCTCCAATAAGATAAATTTAAGGTCAATAGTTTGATTTGAAAACCCTAACAACAATCCTTCAATGATTGAGTTGGACTAAAAGATCTCAGTAGCTCAAAGCATATATTTCAATGCGACATTTGTTGGAAATTATTACAATGCTAATCACATGCGCTTTCATTGCCAAGACAAAAAGGGGGGGTCAAGGTAAATAAATGAAATGAAGAAAGGAAATGAGCAAGTCAAGAGGATTTCAAGTCAACTGAAGGGTCTGATGAAGGAAAGCACGTGAACAGGGGTTTGAATTGTCAAAACTTTCCAGAGTTATCATTGGTTCAAATGACTTTTAATAATAATAAAAAAAGAGAGAAAAGAAAAGAAAGAAAAAGAAAAAGAAGAAAAAGATTTTAAGTTCATGTCTAACTGGCACAAATGCTTTTGTCATTTACTTTTGAGCGCATTGACTCCCTGCATTTTAAATTCCTGTCATTTATTTTGAGTGCATTAGCACTATGCATTTTAAATTCTTGTCATTTATTTTGAGCGTATCAACTTCATACATTTTAAATTTCTGTCATTTATTTTGAGCGCATCAGCTTTCTGCATTTAAAATTCTTGTCATTATTTTGAGTGCATCAGCTCACTGCATTTTAAATTCTTGTCATTTACTTTTGAGCGCATCAACTCCTTGCATTTTAAATTCTTGTCATTTACTTTTGAGCACATTGACTCCATGCATTTTAAATTTCTGTCATTTACTTTTGAGCCAATCGACTCTTTGCATTTTATATTCTTGTCATTTATTTTGAGCGTATCGGCTCCATGCATTTAGAATTTCTATCATTTACTTTTGAGCGCATCGACTCTTCGCATTTTATTGTTCTTGCATTGTTTTGAATTTTTTTTCCTTTTGTATCATCTTATGCATTTCCGAACAAAATTCGAATTCATATCTTTACTCGTTCCTTACAATGATAATATAAAAAATTATGGTTATTCTTTTTATCTAGTAAAAATTAAGTAAAGAGGCGTAACTATGAACACTTAATTTTGTCCAAGTAATTAAATCATTTTTATTCAAAAAATACAAAAATAAAAAAATAAAAAAATAAAAAAATAAAAATAAAAATATGAAATAAAAAAAAAAAGAAATAAAAATTTAAATAAAAAAGGATGACCAAACTTTCTTGTATAAGCTTAACCCAATTTTTCTCAACTACCCACCTTTAGCCCAAACCAATTTGTGACCCATCAAATATTAGTCAACCCAGATCCACCACTTTCATCTAAGTCATCTCCCTTCTCACCCAAACCCTAACCACCATCATTCTCTAAACCTTAATTTCTTCTTATAAAAATCCATAATCCAGAGACAGGTAGGCAACACATACAACCATAACACAAAAAATACCCTAGCAATCCTTGTTCTTTCTTTTCTCCACCCTACAACAGCCATCATTCTCTACAATCAAACCTCACCCCTTAAACACGACCCTCAAACCATGTCCAAATCTCTGCCAAAAAAAACCTTAAACCATCATCACTAAATAGCAACCCATCCTCTGCCTCCAACCTTCGCCATGTTCAAGCTCTCACCACCTTCCTTAAACCATCCAGCCGTGCCAACCTCCCCTCATCACCTTGGTTGAACCTCTATAACCAACATCACTACGGCAAACCAACACCACCACCACAAACACAACACCAACCACCAACAGATTAGAGCCACCAGAACCACCCTGAAACTCGCCCAGCCAGCCACTGCCAGATGCCACCCCGAAGTCTAGACTTCCGTCCTTTGTTACTACCCACCATCATTCTTCGCCCAGCGAATAGCCACCGCATGGGTCGCCATAACTCATAGTCACACCACCACCAAGCTGCCACCATTCCTAACCGCTGTCTTTCACCTATAAATACCACCCGCAGCCACCGAACCAGTACCTACCAGAACTCTACACCGCCATCTGCAACACCCCAAACTGCGAAGATAGCTCCGTGCCACCGTGAACCGCTCAAGTTGTTAGCCAAACACCAGATTCACCATCGCGCACCAATCACCTCTACCTCCCCAAGCCAGCCACGACAACCCAGCCTTCACCATCACACGCCGCACCACGAGCTCGCTATCAACTATGGTGAGCAACACCACCATATTGTCGTCATTGTGCATCAGATCTGCCACCTTCCACCCAGCAGGTCGCGCCTCCACCCCAACCTGCCAGTATCGTATTTCGCCGTCGAGTCCCCTTCACGAAGCTATTGTGTCGTCACTCCTCCATTTGTGCGTCATTTCTGCTCGTTCTCTGTTTTCAACTTTTTTCTTAATTGATTTAAAAAGCCAATGCCCTTTTTTACTTCTGTTTTTTTTTTTTTTTTCCTTTGATTGGGTCAGTTTTGAAAGGTTGGGGTTGAAAAGATTTGGGCTTGGAAAAAAAGCTTAATTTTTTTTTGTAGCTAGTTAAGTTTTGTACTGGGCTATGGAAAGAAAGCTTATTGGGTTGCAAAAAAAAGAAACAAATAAAAAAAATAAGAGTTTATTGAATAGTCTAGTACTAACTTAAACCTTGTGCAAGAGTGAATTTGTTTTCTAACAAAATTATTTTTTAAAAAATCTTTTTCATAACTAAAATCAACTAACCCACAACTGTTTTCTAAAAAATTACGTGACTTTGAGTTCCCTATTGCATCAGGGGATACGTAAGAGTTGAACTTCTATTTTGTCAAGCAAAAAAATAAATAAATTTTTATAATTTATTTGTCTATTTAGTTTATTTTCTAACAAAATAAATTTGTTTTCAAACAAAATTCTTTTTTAAAAATTATTTTTCATAATTAAAATCAACCAACCCACAATCGTTTTCTGAAAAATTGCGTGACTTTGAGTTCCCTATTACACCAGGGTATATGGAGGAGTGGAACTCCTATTCCGTCAAGCAAAAAAAAATAAATTCTCATAATTTATTTGTCTATTTAGTTTATCTTCTAATAAAATGGGTAAAACAAATATATTTGTAATTATCAAGTTTTACACAACTGACTTATGGTAACCGTCTCAAGACAAATGTGTTAAGGGTGTTGTAGGATTATATTTCTACCATTCCCTATATGTAATCGACTCCTGAATCTAATCTAGTTTCAAAGACTATTTTCTAAGATTTTCTAAATTTTCCTATTTCAGATAAAAAAATTAGTGGCGATTTTATATTCCAATTTTTTTATATATTTTTTAAATTCTCATTTTGTTCTCCGCTTCCGTCCCAGATCTCCGTTGCGACATTCACCAAGAAGAAGACAGATGGATAAATGTAATATCGTTTTTTGTTATCTACCTTAGTTAGTGTGGTAAAGTCTTGCTTTATCATCACAATGCTAAAAATAACCCGAGAAATAAGGAATTCCCTAACTAACAGAAGGCCATCAACCAAATATAGATACATATTATAAATAATTTACGAAATAATGTGTTGAGTGGTATGAATTCATTACAAAGAATGTATTACCTTGAGTCCCTGAAATCCTAGGGGTGATAGTATGTATTTAGGTACAAATATAATCATGTTTAAATATTGTTTTCCTACTTAAATTAATGTTAGAAACCAAAGTACAAATGTTGAATTATTCTGGTTGTTGTGCGCATGACCACTTGCCTGCCAAGGCTTAAGTGTTGACTAAGCAGTAAGGGCAACCCTTATTGTAGGCATTCATGCGCAGCGCTAGTATTCGGGAACCTAAGTCCCTACTTCCAACATAAGATATTGTTAATTTAATGCTAAAATAAGTTGGAATTTAATGATGTTCTTTAATTGATTTAATTATGTTGATGGGTGATGAAAGTAAGTTAGCCAGTAAAGTATACGAGAAAAGTTTGTGTATGTGAAGGATTGATAATTTGTTAATTAATGTTGATGAAGCTATGTTTCATCCCTTATTATGAAATTTATAAATAGTGTTGTTAGTGTAAGCGCCAAGGGCCCTTTGAGATGAGTTCTTGTGTATAAGTTTTGATTATTAACAAATGTTATCTGAAAATATGATTAATATGTTCTTATAATTCTAAGATGAACTAATTTGTTTTGTGAAAAGATATATTTAATTCACAATTACAAAATATTATTGATTAATATGGACCATCAATGAAAGTTTTTTTTTTCTTCAGAACACCATTTTTGAAGCAAGTGGATTTTAATCACACATGAGAAGACTCAAGAAAATCATGAGCAAAGTGGTCAATATAAAAAATTCAAAGATGAGTAGACTCAGTCTAATTCAAACTCAAGAAACCATCCAAAGTATAAAAGTTTTATATCTTCTCCTTGAGGAATGTTCCTTCCCTAAATCACATCTAGACATTCATCATTATATGGTGTTTAAAGACAAGAAGTCCAAGCTTGATGAGCTGAAAGATGTTGTTGAGTTTCAAGGGTTGAGTAGGGTCACCGAATGCAGTCTACTCAAAGCGTTACAAGACAAAATAGTACTAGATATGCCAAACACCTATCAGTAATGGCTAGTTTTGTACTTGCTACATTAGGAACATTCAAATGGCAATGACTAACTTAAGGAAGCCTATAAAAGGACATCACAATCAAGCATGATATGGGTTAGAACAGTGATTTACCAATCTAACAGTGCTAGAACCCTGTATGCTCAACTTAAGCCATTAGTATCTACTCATCTATTCTCAACCTATATTGAACTTTCTAATACAATCTGTTATAGGTATTTTTCTCTAAGTTTATAACTGGAATATCCACTTTAAGAGTGTTGTTTAGAGTCCAATCCATTCTGAAATTTCTTCCTTAAACACTTATACCTTAGTGATGAGTATGGTGAGCTAGTGGTGTGTGCTAACCCCTATGAGAAGAGTGTTTAAAAGCTAGGAGTGGCTTTTGGAAATAAAGAATACTTGATTTGTAGCTGTGAGCAGCTATGGAGTACAAAAAAATACTTGTTTTAGTGAAGAAAATCTCGGTGTGAGTTGGGGACTGGATGTAGCTCCAAGGGGTTAAGGGTGAATCAGGATAAATTCTTGTCTTAAGTTATTCTCTCTCTCTCTTAACTGATTTATTCTCTTTGCTGTGAGTTATTTCTAAACTGAGTTTTGTGCATTCACACATAAAAACCAAGTCGTGTTCTTAAAGATAATTGTTGTGCAAAGAAATATTTTTAGAAGTAATCTTCGACAACTTGAAATTTCTTTATCTGTTTTAATAACTCAAGCTTTTAAGGAAATTAGCCTACATTACCTCTTCATCTATATAATAGCTCTTGTTAAGTATTAAGTTATATTTAATTTGAAAGTTTTCTTCTGAATCACAACACTTAAAATCTCTATAAGTTCTTAATCAATCTGAACTTTTTAACAAAGTTCTTAGTTACTTTACTCAACCATGTTGTACATTTGCTATGAAATTACTCAACACCAAGTGAGCAACTTGAGTAAGGTTGTGTAGAAACATTTTGTTTTACACGAAAGTCCAAAATCCAAAAAAAGACCACAATTCATCCCCCTTTCTTGTGGTTTTTGTCAAGCTCAGCTAGTAACCAAAATTAGAGTTAGAATGATTGTGATATTTTCTAAATGAGTGTCAATTTGAAAAGTTATTGTGCTAACAAAATGATGAATGGATTGATGCTTCGGGAATGTGATGATGTAAACAAAGGCTGAGTGTGTTCTGTTTTTGTCATGACCTAAACCTGGGGCCATGACCGGCACATAGGTGGATTGGCCAGCCTAGCAAGCCTAGTGGAACCATTAAACATAACATGTTGAATATAAAGATTCTTTCGAAAATTCAACAGAGTTTTCTCTAAAAGTGGAACATCCCAAAAAATACCATATCCTATAAAACAACATAGCTATATACGTTTTTAATTTCCAATAACCATGGCACCCACACGATGCTCAACAAATGTACATAAATGTCCATACATATATCCCAAAATAAAAACAACAACGAAAACTAGATCCCACCTGTAGATAATGGAGCACATGTAAAAATTTATACAATTGTCCAAATATACCGAAATAACAAAAGATAAGCAACAAAAGAAGTGTCACACACGAACATGTGCAGGG
Source organism: Ormosia emarginata (assembly GCA_029884605.1). NCBI lineage: Eukaryota > Viridiplantae > Streptophyta > Magnoliopsida > Fabales > Fabaceae > Ormosia > Ormosia emarginata. Next base: position 3,847,507 of record JAQQTP010000052.1, read on the forward strand.
CTCACCAAAATAAGCAACAACTCTTTTTAAGTGGAGGATCTAGAAGCATTCTCAGTATTGGAATCTGAAAAACATAAGAATGAGGGCATGAGTCACAAGACTCAGTGAGAGATAACAACCATAGTGGAATTGGGAATAACATAAGCACGAGTTTTTTGACTCCAACATGCTCTCAATTTAAAGTATGTACTATAAATAACATGTGACAAAAATCTCATCATTTCAAAATAATCATAGAACATAATACATAGTATAAATCGAATGTGAGTTCTCAATGTAAAATGGTCATATAGCAAACTTAACTGGGAGGTCCTTAATCCAGAATCAAATATCCAGTCAACTCATCAATGAGCATACCCTTCAAAGGGTCCAACAATTACCCAATCATGTCGAGCTAGCAACTCCCCTGTTAGCTAGGATTCGAACCAAGGTGCACCATGGCTAACATTTCCTGTTGTTAACTATAGTATTCTGTCAAAGTTTCCTCCCAAGAAAATGTACTTGATTTAAATCCAAATGTTCCAATATATATTCCAATATTCTAACATTCCAATACATAACCTCAATATATATTCTAATGTTTCATTATGTCCAAAATTCACAAATTTTGAAATACCCATAGAGAAATTCAATTTCCAAACATCATTAGCAAATTCAACCTTAATCATTTATATCAATAAGGTGTTGTAAACATAATCCTTTAACAAGTCAAAGGCTTTAAAGGGTTTGTCCAAAAAAATGCAAGTTTCTAAAATATAAAGAGACCAATATGTTCATAAAGTACCTCAACTGAGCAATACAAAACTATATATGATAAAATAAATACATGATAAATATGCAAAATTCATGAAAACATATCATAGCTTAAGCTATCAACTTACTCAGGAAGCCAACAACTTGGTTCCAAAGGCTATGGTGTTGTAGAGCTAATTGTAGCAACGAAAGAAGTCCCCAATGAATCTAAGACCATAAACAAGGCATAAATACCAATAATCAACATTTAGAATCATAAGAAAGCCAATAATTACTTTATTCAAGAAAGCCCAAAATTCGAACACTAAGTTGTAGTAACTCTCCAAATCCTAATACTCCTTGCAAAACTAACTAAATCCATGAAATAGAAGATGTGGTAAGCCTTTGGAGTACCTTAAAGAGCTAAGAAAACAAGAAGGAAGCAAGCGGGTAGCTTGGATTTCTCCCAAAATGCAGCACCCACCACTTAAAACTCGCAGGTCAGCACCTCCCCAACAAGGAGGTTGCGTCAATGGTGAAATCTATAGGAAAACCATGTGAAATCCATGGCCATAGGAAGGAAAAAATGAAGAGGAGAAGAAGGGTTGTCATATTTTGCTCTATTTTTACTCGTGGAAAGCTTGGTTTGTGGTTTTGGTGTTCTGGTTCATGGTTCTATTAGTAATAGTAGGTTTGTCTAACACTATACTTGTTCTAGATCGGGTAATAGGTCCACGGGCCTGGAGGAATGCAGACACCAGAATGGAACCCATATATTATTGCACACTTGTAATTGCCCATCCGCAAGGCATAAATCCCTTAAAATCTCTTTAAGAGATATGAATGCCAATCACATCCCATATAAATAGGGGATTAATGGTAGGGAATAATGGTTTCCCAGATTCTAGTCAATAGCATTGAATCTATATTGAATGATGTGTTTCGTTACACCCTAAAACACTCATACATATATCCAGCAAGGTGAAGAAGGTACGAATCTAATCTCTAATTTTATACTCTTCCTCTTTGTGCACAAACTGACTTGAGCGTTAGAGTGTCTTTCATAGGTACTCACCCCCTCATACCATCGTACTCGCTGCCGTGCCATGGAGGTTTTCACTTACTGCAGCCTTTCTCAAGTAACTCTTAGAACTCAATTTTAAACATTGGCATGGTCTGTGAGGACAGATAAACTTTTACTCCCATCACCACCATCAATACTCCCATTACCATCATCATCATAGTTAACATGAGGAGGAGACAAACCTCAACCAACCAGAATCAAGCTTCTGTTGTGTGCAACCCACCATCCTCAAACTGCCACCCAGTATCTGTCCCTACTCATGAACTAGAACTATTCATGGCTCAACCAGAACCTGGGTAGGATAGACATGAGACTTCTTTCACTAGAGGGAATCTCCCCTCTCCTGCCTCGCAAGTTCCGATGAGGTAATGTCTCGATCCACAGAGGGAACCTTTTGGGGATGCTAGGCAGCGAGTATCATCGTTGCAACGCCTTAGAGAATGAGTAATGAAGCCCACTCTTATAACATCCTTAATAATTTACTAATTACGTATTAGCAAATAAGATTAAGCATGACACATAAACTAATTAAATAACTTGTAATAAAACTTATATAATTTTATACAAAATATAAGCCTTTGAAGGTTAATATATCATACATACCATAATAAGAATAGTATACAATTTATATTACAATACTTGAATAATTACTTATTTTTTTACAATATACTTAATATACATCATAAATACATGAGAATATCAAAACATATCCTAGGTCTTCTTCCTTTGACTTCTAGTTGCAGTACGTATACCTGGAAATATTATGAAAATACAAATAGAAAGGGGTGAGAATTCTAAGAATTCTTAGTAGTACAATTAAAAATAGTGCCATCATAATATTTTCAGTTGTTTCAGGGGAAAAACACAATTTAAAACTTCGAACTTTATATGCTAGAAAGGTGGCAAAAATGCCAAATCAGGTCATTTTTTTTCCTGAAATAGAATTCCATTTATTAACAGTTTCTAAATTTTTTTTACTATTAAATAACATACATTTCATTCATAATAGTTTTTAGAAAATAGTTATCAAACAAGAACCATGATCTTAAATTCTTATAATGGTTCTCATAATACAACAAAGTCACATTATGACAAAAAATGCAAAAATTCATTACAATGCTCATTATTCGTGTGCTAATTCTTATAGAACTAGGTCACCTCATATAACCTGAATTCTAGCTTGGTAATAGTCAGCTTTTAGGTTTGTACACTCCAACCTATTTATGACACAACTATGTATATTGGTGTATGCCCTAGAGGCCAATTTATTTTTGACCATACTAGCTTACATTGTATTATGCTATTTATTTAATATATGAGACATTTCATTTATAGTGTGTTATTTATGATATACATAATAAAGTCCTTAGAATAATAAGTTTTATGCCATAGGACATCAAGTGAATGACTTGATCGTGAGATCGTATTGGATAGAAACAAAACATTATTCTTAAATGTCCCAAGTCAAGTATTATTGTTGATCAGGATGACAATAATGCATTGAGACTAGTATGTGCGTAGACTGATGACCACATCTTACAGGTCATGGATATGAGATATTGAGTCTTCACATGGATACATATTAGAGTAATGATGTATTGGACTGACCCTCTATGAGAATGCTACTTGGATCATTACGTGAGTGTCATAAGCGATTCTCATAGTGATAATGGTGTATGTGGTTAATAACTACTGAGTTTACCTAATTTAAATCAATTTATAACTGAATTACCAAAACTACTTGCAACATAAGGTAACATTGGGTCAAGCTCATAGATCACTCTAATTATGAATTCAGATTAAGATGTTAATAAAGAGGGGGAAAGGAATTTGTGAAATCAAACAACAAAAATAAAAAGCAATTAAAGAAGATAAAATAGAATTAAGAAGCAACCAATTCACGAGAATTGTCCAAACTTGATTTCAATCCATCCTTGATTTTTATAGATCCATTCAATTATCAACTGAATCGTTGGTCTTAGATCACATCAAGATGCCTCTCAATGATCCATGAATCTTCTACTAGAGATGCTTCCAGAATTCAATTAATTAAGGTTAGACAAATTAAGCATTCTTCCAAAACCCAAATCAACTTAAAAACCAAGATCCAATCATGCTAAACATTTCATCAAACACCTTTGATGCATTGTTTAACCTCTGAATTCATCTCTTGGTACATAGTAATTAACAATTAACATATGCAAATCCCAATCAAATTAAGCATTAAATCAAAATTTAAACAAGAGAAGAAGAAGAAGAGAAACTTGATTAATATTTGAATGTAGAACAATTAAAACAAAATCTCAAGATTAAGCATCAAGAATGTCAATCCTTTGGATTGATTAAAGGCTCTACCGCTCCATGAATGATAGGGAAGAACTCAAAAAAAGAAGAGAAAAACTAGAGAGAAGGGAGAGAAGAAAGATCTAGAGAGAAGGTGAAAAATGTAGAATGAATAGGTGAGAAGTGTGTATGTAATGAGGTGCCTCAGCTTTCAGCCTTCTAATCCCAAAAAATACTCCCTATTTTGGCTCACATGATTAAAAACCCATTAATTACAAAGTTGGGTCCATTATGAGTAATTGGGCCCAAACCCCATGCAATTTGGAGGTCTACAACTCAAGTTATGGACAAATCATTCTCCAAAGGTCTCTGATTCCGTTGGCTAACTTCAAGGGCTAAAAACTCCATAAAAACGTCATAGTTTAGAAAAGTGGTCTCAGATGAAATAGAGATATATGTCTTAGCTTTCATTTGCCATCAGTTTTGTAACACCCAACTTTTGATTAAATTACAATTTTGTCCTAGTTATATTGTTTTATGTTTTGTGTGTGCTTTAAAATTTATTTGATTGTTTTGTAACTGTATTTGATTGTTGTGTGTGATTTACTCCGAGTTAAGAAAATATAATTTTCAGGTCGGGAAAAATCTTTATATGATTATTCGGAGCTGGGAGATCTTACTAAACCCAATTCCGGGTAATACGTGTATCGATATTTTATTTTTTAGAATTTATCTGTAAAATAAAAATATTTTATATTTTATAATATTATTTTACTAGACAGTACCTACTGTCTTAAAAATAGTAGCTTCTGCTCCAAATAGACCACAGATCCGAAAAAGTCTATGGGACCTACGTTTGGTGAACCAGTCAACAAAATTGGCTTAAATTATTTTAAGCCAATGAGAGCTAGTCAACAAAAATGGCTTGAAAATCCCTAAACCAATAGGAATTAGTCAACAAAAATGGTTGGACTTAATAGATTAGTTAGTTTAAAAACCTAATTAAGTTAATCTAAAGTGTTTAAGTAGTAATCAAAAGGTATAAACCTAGTTAGTTATTTATTAAAATTTTAGTTAGATAATGTTCTAGCATAATCAAGAATGTGATTAGTAATTCTAAGTAACTACATGATTTACTAAATAACTAAGAAACCTAACTAATTTTATCTAACCCTAGCTAGAATGGCTGAAGCATAATTAGGAGACTAAAATGAATCAAGATTTGATTAGTTCTTCCTAAGTGCAATTAAGGCCAAGTTTTTCAAGAATGTTCAAAGAACAAGGTGACTTGTCTCTCCTAGCCAATAGGAACCAACTTGGAGATAAAGCCTTGAAGATCCACCCTTGAATTCATCTAAGGCCATTAGGAGCTCTTAGATGTAAACTAAAGTGGCCATCTCCTTTAGGTGAACTCCACGGCCATGCATTAGGGGGAGGGGGACCAATTTTCACTTCATCATAAACATTTCTATCACACTTAACCTATTCTTTCCTTTCTTTCTCTTCAAGAACACAAAGAAAACTCCATAGCTTTTCTCTTTGAGATATTCGGCCACCATCACAAATCCATACATCTACTCATCTAAAATTTCATCCAACACCATTTCCTAAACCTAAACATCATTCTAAACATCTTTCATCTTGAGAGTTTCTTCAAAATCATCCATTTGAAGATTGGAAACTAACCTTGAAATTTATTCCCTACAAGGTAAAAATCCTTGTTTCTTATTTCTAATTTGATTCTTGAAGTTCTAAGCCATGATTGATCCATGGTTTATCTTTTTCAACCATAGTCAGAACTTGTTAAAATTTGTTTGAGTTTGTTAGGGTTTCTTTGGGAGCCACACGAAATCCATAGGAGGAAATCCAAGAAGGTTTTGTCTTCCTTATAGGTAAGAGGGAGATTTAATCTCATCAACCTTGTATGGTGGTGAGAAAATGGATGTATTTGTGGTGAAGAATCCATAAGGATTCATTCACTAGGTTGTTTAATGTCTTTCCTATTTGTGATTGATTAAGTGTGCAAGCATATCTATAGCTTTAAAATATATGGTATGTGTTTTATAGATGCATGATAATAATTGTATGATGTAAATAACATGTGAGGATTTGCATGAGTGTTTCAAAGAGTACAAAGAAGCTCACGACTTCACCAATAAAAAGAGAACCAAAATGTTCTCAACCATTTTCTAAAGCATGAATTAATTAACTTAGTTGAATAGATAAATTTTACAATGACTTAGAGGATAGAAAATAATTTAAAGATGATTTACTAAAGATATGTTAAATTTTGGCCAAAATGTCACTTAATATACCTTTGATCCAAAATTATTTTCCAAGTGTAGATTGAGTAATTAATTCAAAGAGAACTCAATTTTCAATAGATTTTTGGAGAATAAAATAAATGAACTTTCATTAGGAATTTAATTAGAGAACTTAAGTATGAATGAGAAATGATTGAACACTTGAAAAATACTAACGTAGAGCTCACCCTTTGGGTTTTGAAGCGCGTTAGCAAGTTTCAAGGTGTAAATATTAATTATAATTTATAGAGGCAATTTTTAAAAGAAAACATAGAAAATATCATTTAATGGATTTTCTAAATGAAATGTTGTCAAAATTAAGTAAAAATAAATAAATAATGGAGGAAGTTTCCTAATATAATTTAGAACGTAAAGAAAATATAATACGTAGTTGAAAAATATTAGTAATATCCTACGCATCTTTAAAAATGATATTTCTAAGCTACTCAATTGAGAAAATAATTTAAAAACGTTACGCAATTGAGAAAATGATTTAAAAACCCTACGCGAATTTAAAAACGTTGAAAAATACTAACGCGATTTAAAACCGTTTGAAAAAGGACGTGATTGTGAAAACGTGATAAAACTTTTACGCAACTAAAAGAAACAGTAAGTTTACTATTAGGCTAAAGTGGTGGATCCAGATATGTTGAGAAAATAGTACTGTCAAGTGGAGATGTACTGTATTTGGAAATATTGATAATGAGGGTAATTATGTAATTATAACTCATTATATTGATAATGAGGGTAATTATGTAATTATGGTTCATTTTATTGGACAATATTAATAATAAGAGTATTTCTGTAATTATGGCTCATTATATTTGGAAATATCGATAAATAGGGTATTTGTGTAATTATGATTCATATACATGCATTGAGAGATGTGTCAATTTGGTTAGAATTGACGATTAACTGACGAGATGAATTACATCGTGTTGGGGATGTGATAGGTGCAGTGTGGTTCATTGAATGAACTTGGAGGCATTAGTGTGCAGAGGATTCCACATATGGACAATTGATAGCTCCTCTGGGCCGTGGTAATGGGCAACACACTAATGATCTCAATAAACACTATTCTTAATCAAGATCTTGTAGAGACTATCTAGTACAATGCTTGTTGTGCACAACGTATTTGACTATGTACTACTTACACAACATTTTGATTGTGGGCTATTTACACGACGTTTGACAGTGTAATAATTAGTTGGGGTAGCCTGAGGTATAAATAGTTCTTTCGGATCATTCTCTCTGATGTTGTGTTTAGCTCAATGGAGTAGGAACGAGTCGGTGTACATTTGCATCTATGGTCTGTATCATAATGTGATTGTTTACAATAATTCATGATATTATGTATGATGTGTTAATGTCAGATATTATGCATGATGTGATAATATGGATTATTGTATTAAATGTGATATCTGTTTGTATTATCGTTTTCTGTATGCCATGCTGGTAGTGATGTAGATTGTCTCACCTCTTTGTATGTATTTTTCTGTATTATTATTTATGTCTTGTAAAAAGTTTGAGGAAGAAGAAGAGGAGTAGCCTTTAGATATTCCGTACCCGGAGGACCAGCAACCGATCAATCAGTTCAAGGAAGGCGAGCCGTTAGATCATCCATATCATTTGGATTGATTGCGACTCAGTATAGTTTTACTGGAGTTTTCTGTCTTCCGATGATCTCCCAGAGGAGGATCTTTCGGAGGATCCAAACTTTTAATGTTATACTTGGGCTAGTTTATGGTTTGCTTTAAACCAAATAGTTTACTGTTTTATTAAATAGTTTGTAGTGTGTAAATTATTTGTACCTATTAAAAACAAAATCATATGTACATTATGGTGTGTAATTAATGTTTTGCTTTATTGTATGTTTGTTTTATTTTATTCAATGTTAATGTATATCAAAAGAAAAAATTTTACAACTCATATTAATTATGTACTAAATGTTTTATAACTTGGGTAATGTCTATTTTAATTATTCTAAAATGTGACATCCTCATTAGGGTGTTAAAAGTTTCAGGCCCAAATCACATCCACATCCCAAGTTATGCCTTGATTAGTGTATACTGCTCGGGTTCCAGTAATAGAATTTGTGTTCTAACTTCCAGGCGGTCCACTAGACATCCGATTGAGACTTCGAACTATTCATCAAAGTTGTAGACCTTCCTCTTAGCTTTCCTACAAGGTAAAATTCATAATTTTCAGATATCTAAAACTCAAGTTATGGATGAAATATAGAAACAACGTCAAAACTCATTAATGCTGGAAAAATCAATTAGGCCTAATTTGAGCCCAAATTTGCAAAACATGACCAAGCTCAATTAATTAAGTATATGGAGAGTGTAAATGACTAAAAATGAGAGTTTATTAATGTATAAAATATGTGATTATCAAATCCCCCCATACTTAGCTTTTTGCACTCCTGGACAAAACATATAAGACCAAAACTAGGGAACAAGGAAAAACAATACAAACTCAAAAGCTAAAAACTCTAAAAGACTAAATTTCCAATGATATCCAAGAATTCAAAAGTAAACAAGTAAGAAGAGCAACCAAAGTTTCAAAGGATCAAAACATTCATGAGGTGACATTTCTTCACAACTCAAACCAACAAGCAAGGTATCTTCAATTTGAAAAACATAAATCTAGAATGATATATCCTCATAAGATATACTCTCAATACCTCAAGTGTTTAAATGTTAGGTATTTCACTTAATTCATCCCATGAAAATTACACTACTATAAGCTTACTTATCTTCTATTTCTCCACTACTCAAACACATGCACACAAAAATCAAGTGAACTTTATTCATGGTTGTAATAGGGCCAAGGTAAGGGAAGGAAACAATATGAATATGACAAGCTAAACACCCAAGAGAATAAAAGAACATTGGGGAGGAACTAAATTGATAAATGACAAGCATGAAATTTTAGCCCCAAATCCATATTATGCACATTCTCTTTACATATTCCTTCTTTTATTTTTTTTTCTTGATTTCTTTTCTTTCACAACCTTTCTTGCATTCATTCATTTTCTTTTCATTTTTTTTTATGATTTTCATTTTTTTTTCACCAATCACCTTGCATATTACACATCAATTTGCCCAACCCCCCACACTTGAAATTTTAATTGCCCACAAGCAAAAGAGCTCCTCAAATGAAAATGAACCAATGCTCTCCCATTCCCTAAGGTAAGGTGAAAACATGATTTTTCACATAAGGCATATAATGAGCTAAGACAAAGAATAGACAAATAGGCTGAATGAGGTTAATCAAAGGGAAATGATACAAGGGTGACTATTTGGCCAAAGTAGCTAATTCAAGAAAGAATGTCTCAATCATGTTCATGTTCATGCATGCAAGTGAAAAATGTAGCCTTAAAAAGAATCAAAGCAAGTTCTAGAGTGATCAATTGCCATTAGTGAAAATCACACAAGAAAGAAAAGAATGGAATAAATGCTAAATTCATCTATCAATAGACTCAAAATCTCACAAGGTATGCGTCTATCAAACTCAATCCATCAATACAACATCCAAAACCAAACATATCAAATTCAAGAAGGAAGAAAATTTATTCAATCATGCAATGAACCTTGAATTTCAATTGCTTCAAACTCATAAACTTCACAAATCCTAAAACATCATTGGAAAGCAATTAAAAATAGAAAAAATAAAATGTAAATTCCTCCCCCACACTTAAATTCAACATTGTTCTCAATGTAAAGCTCAAAAGAAAAACAACATCCATCAAAACTATCAAGTAATGAAGGACAAGTAAAATAAAAGTGAGGGAAAGAAAATAAATATCCTTATCAAGTGGGGTAGATGAAGAGACTTCCACCAGGATCCCATTAGCGAAAGCATAATGACCAACTTATGCTTGAAGTAGCATGAGAGCATCCACCAGGGTCATATTGGCCCTCCTTAATTTCCTTGGGATGCACCCAAGTGCTATCACCAGGATCCTAAGTTTTCTTATGCTCTCTCAGAATTTGTAGCAATCTCTCCTCCTGTTCAGCAAGGAGGTTCTTGGGCATGAACACAGGAAGCTGTTCATCATCCTCCAAATATGTATACTTCAGGTGTTCGGGTAATGACTTCAGCTCAAGGGTCGGTGGCTGCACTATAGAAGGTAGTAATCTAGGGGGCTGCAATGATTCTATATGTGCTACTTGAACCTCTGTATATATATCACCTGTTGCACAATATGCTAACATAGGGATAGATTCATCATATCCCAAAAATATAGAAATTTCAAAACACACAGAGCACAACTTATTACCATCACAACAAGCACACAAATCACTGCACAGAGAGTCATCAAAATCAATAATATCAGGAAACTCCTCACACAAGTCAATATATGAATTATCAACCAAATCATTAATTAAATCAATATGAAAGACATCATGTTCTTCCATGGGATGTTTCATAGCATCAAGAATATTAAACTTCACAACGGAATCTCCAAACTCCATGGATAGAACTTCTGCATGCACATCAATCTTTGTTTGTACTGTTTTGAGGAAAGGTCTCGGTAGAATGAATGGAGCCTTGCTGGATGGTGACTCCTCCTCTATATCCAGAATATAGAAATATGTAGCAAAAATCAGCTCATTCACCCATACCAACACATCCTCTACCAAACTAGCTAGGTAAGCAGTACTCTTATTAGCTAGCTGGATCACCACACCTGTGGTATGCAAAGGACCAAGTTCAAGGGAATTAAAAATAGACATAGGCATTACATTAATGGAAGCACCTAAATCTAGCATGGCATACTCAAATTTGTGATTTCCTATTATGCAAGGAATTGTAAAAGTCCCAGGATCCTTGCACTTCTGTGGCATTGACTAGATGATGGCTGAAACATTCTGTCTAATGCTAATTCTCTCATTGCCCTTAAGCTGCCTTTTGTTTGTACACAGTTTCTTTAAGAACTTTGCATACTTCGAAATTTGCTTGATTGCATCCAAGAGTGGAATATTGACTTCCACATTCCTAAAAGTCTCAAGCAAGTCTTTGTCTTTTTCTGCCTCTACCATTTTTCTGGACTGTGTGGCTCTTTGTGGAAAAGGAAGAGCAATGGTAGGCTTCTATTACTCATCAACAACTACTGACTTCTTCTTACCCTTAGATTTTTGGGCTGGTGTATTAAAAATTGATTTCTCTGCTGGTTGAGGTGCATGTGATGCTTCTATAGTTTTTCAGACCTTAACATAATGGCACTCACATTTCCCTTTAGATTGGGAATTATTTGGGAAGGGAGTTGTCCAGAACCTTGGGCTTGTAGCTGACTCAATGACAAAGCCAATTGACAAATCTGGGTTTCTAAATTCTATATAATGGCCACTGTCCTCTACTGAAACTAAATATTGTTGGTGGCCATCTGTTTCACTAAATCCTCAAATGAAGGCTCAAGTTTTGTGGCTGCTAGACTTTGTTGTTGCATAGGCTGCTGGAAATTTTGCCAACTTAGTCCAATATGAGGCTGAAATTGTGGTTGATGGCATGGTTGTCTGAACTACTACTATGGCACTGCATTCTCATATCTCAAGTTAGGATGATCTCTCCAGCCAGGATTGTATGTGTTAAAAAATGGATCATATCTTAGTTGCTACTGCTAGAACTGTGGTGTACTAAGAAAAATACCAGCTGTTGCAACAAATGGATCTGGAAAAATAGAACCACTATCCTAAAGTGTGGGGCATGCATAAGTGGGATGAGATAAACAAGAGCAAATGCCACGCATGGTTGCAACCATCTGCATAGGTGATTATTGGTCCACTACTAACTGCCTCACCAAAGAAGTCAATTCATCAAGTCTGTGTTCCATTCTCTGTTGGTCAACATGAGACAATTGAACCTCATTAACTCCTCTGGTTGAGGTAATGATTTGTGTGCCAAATTGTTGGGTGTTTACTGCCATGTTTGTTATCAAATCTCTTGTTGTAGCATAGGTCTTGTCTACTAAGTCTTCTCCAGAGGCAGCATCCATCATGCTTCTATCCATTAGTAGCAAGCCCTCACAGAAATATTAAATTAAGAGTTGATCATTGATTTGGTGGTGGGGATAGCTAGAGCACCCTTCTTGGATCTATCCTACTATTCATGAAAGGTATCTCCTATCATTTGTCTTATGCCACAGATGTCTTTTCTAATGGCAGTAGCTTTAGATTCAAGGAAGAATCTCTCCAAGAATAGCTGCTTCATGTCATCCCAACTTATGACAGAACCTTGTGAAATGTAGAACAACCAATCCTTGGCCACATCAGCAATTGAGAAAGGGAATGCCCTTAGCTTGATGTGCTCCTCAGGGATCCCTTGTGGCTTCATGGTTAAACAGACCACATGGAACTCTTTAAGATGCTTATGAGGGTCTTCACCTCAAGACTATAAAACTTGAGCAACAAGTGTATCAATCTAGATTTTAACTCAAAATCAGCATTAAGATTAGGATATTGAATGCAAAAAGACTGGTATATTACATTAGGAGCAACTAATTCCTTAAGAGTCCTATTTTGTATGTTATCACCTATAGTTTCAAAATTACTTAAGACCTCAGGTTTACTTTCAAATTCAAAATCAAAATCAAGTTGAGAAGCAATTTTTGCACTTAGCCTACGAGCTCTAATCAATCTATGCAAGGTCTTATCAATCGCAAGATCAATATCAAGTAACTGGGTAGTAGAAGACTTAGTCATGCATAATCCAAAGCACAAAAAGCACAAAATCAGTAAACAAGCAAAATACACTAGACAACACTAAAAATATACCAAAATAAATCTAATTGACCTATCTAATTGTAACACCCTCTTCCCCTTTAGAAGGAGAAGGATGTCACAACTTTCAAATTCAAAATCAATTAAATTAACGCGGAATATGAAATAAATTTAACAAAAGTTATAGTAATTATTAAAACCATAATATTTGACGTAAAATACTCTTTTACTTGTGGATAACAGATCAAACAAGTAGGTAGTTCATAAAGCATCATTGATATATATATATATATATAATATATATATATATATATATATATATACTGAATATGCATAAATATTATAATAGCTGGTTCATATGGATCATATACAAATTTGTACCCCCAAATACTTACAAAAAGAATAGCGCTTCAAATACATACACGCATTAAAAAATATACAAATAATCAAAAAATATTGACTAGCAAAAAACACAATCAACCCAAGTCTTACATACCTAAATGATGATCACATATTTTATACATTAATAAACCCTCATTTTTAGTCATTTACACTTTCCATGTACTTAATTGATTAAGCCTAGTTATATTTTGTAAGTTTGGACTCAAATTGGACTTAATTAATTTTTCAGCACTATTTTGGTCTTACGCAGTTTCTGTATTTCAGCCATATCTTGAGTTTTAAATGTCTGATAATTATGAATTTTACCTTGTAGGAAAGATAAGAGAGAGCTCTACAACTTTGATGAAGAGCTCAAAGTCTCAATCAGACATCTAGTAGAGCTAATTGGGCTTGGAAGATAGAACACGAGTTTTGTATCTGAAACCTGAATAGTGTACAGTAATCAGAGCATAATTGGGCTGCAAGAATTATCTTGGGCTGAAATTTGGACATTTGAAAGTTAAGACCCAGATCTAAAACTTTCATGTTGAACACAAAACTTGATTCGGGCTCCTTGATGGTGATATTGGGTCTGAAAGTTAAAACAGAGGTGCTAAAATTGGGTCTGAATAGTCTGTAGTAATTGGGCTATATCTTGGGTTGTAGGACGAATTTTTGGGTGATTCTAGAGCCATTGGAAAGCTTAGACAATTTCCTAGAACTTTCATGAAGACCACTTGGCTCGAAAATGACGGAATCAATGACTTAAGTAATGAATGATTTCGGAGACAAGAAATCTCAATGATTTTTCACTCTTATTCTCACCATTTGGCATTTTCCACTCATTCATCCACTCATCCACCTACTCCTAATCAGCCTCCTTGTCATTTTGTATCCCTAATCCTCTATAAAAGGCACCATTGGCTGACCATTTGGAGAACTGGGTGTTAGGCTTAGTTTGTACAAGTTAAGGTTATACTTGTTTATTGTTTTCCTTTGTTGTAATTTTCTCTTGTTCTAAATTGAAGTCATGTTCATCTTTCTCTTCTTCTCTCTTTCTTTCTTCTTATCTATGAGTAACTAAATATTCATCTTGCTTGGGTGAAAGAGTGAAGCTCTTGGTAATGAAATAAGGTTAGATTATTTTATTTCTTGTGCTTAAATGATATATTATTAAATGAACATTATATGTCTTGTATTTTGTTTCCAATCAATTTAGAAACCTTCTTTGTTAATGGAATCTTGATTTATTGTAGACAATAGGATTGGTACAGTGAATGCTTGAACTCATTTACAAATGTTGGTAGATAATTAAAGGAATCATAATATGATTGCATATATAATTGAACTTTGAATGTTATATTTTCCGATTGGAACTTCCGTTGTGTATGAATTTCAATTGAGTTAAAAAGAGAAATAATCTTACCTTTAATTTATTACCAAGAATGGATTTCCTAACCCAAGCAAGCCCTTAAATTCATTTGTGAACTTGTTTTATTACTTTTGGTGTTGTGACAAATCCTCTTCTTACCTCAATTAATTTTTCTTCATCAATTCCCTGTGGATCGACCTCGGACTCCCGAGAAATTTACTACTTGAGACAACCTGCACTTGGGTTTGCATCCTTAAATCCCGCAGTCAAGTTTTTGGTGCCGTTGCCGGGGACTTGAGTTGAAGTTTTGATTTATTGAGGTTCGTTTTCTTTAATAAAATCTATTCTCTCTTCTCCCTCATCGGAGCAAAAGATCGGCTTGCCGATCCTTCAGTTTCTTTACTAACTCTCTAACTTTCTAATTATCTAACTCTAACTTACTAACTTGCTAACATACTAACTTTCTAACTTTTATATTTATGTCATTTATTTTTATTTTTTAATTTTATTTATTTATTTTCGCCATTTTTTTTTCGTCAGTGGGAGTAACTCTCCCTTTTATTTTATGCATTAACTTAGTGGGGGAAACTCTCCCTTTTACTTTTCTATTATTTATTTTTCTGTAATCTAACTTAATAAAATAATATTTCTTCTTCTCTTCTCTTTCGCAGGCTCTGTGGGGCTCTGTCACTCTCCGATTTTCATATTTAAATTTACTTTCTGCACTTTATTTTTATTTTTATTTTTGGGTGGTTGGTTTATTACCCCATCCCTATTAATATTTAATGGTGGGTGACACCGCCAGCTTGTACATTATTTTTTTATTTATTTATTTTTAGTTATTTATGTATTTATGCTTAATTGGTATCGTAATTTAAATTCTGGTCGTTTTGTTAAAATTAATTCTGGTACTTTATATATTGACTTGTTTGAATCACAATGACACACAATTGACACAATGGCTGACAATGAAAGTGTATATGATGAACCAGAAAATCAACCGTTGCGAACCATGCGTGAATATTTGCAACCACCTCGAAATTTTAGTCCATCATGTTTTATCTTTTCACTTAATGCCAATAATTTTAGATTCAAACCAGGTATAATTTCTTTACTCCCTAATTTTCATGGTTTAGAATCTAAAAGTCCATATTTACATCTGAAAGAATTTGAAGAAGTATGTATTGCTTTCAATGATCAAAATTGCACTAAAGAGATTGTTAAGCTTAAATTGTTTCCTTTTTCTTTAAAAGATAAAGCAAAATCTTGGCTTAACACTTTGAAACCAAGATCAATTGGCACATGGCAAGAAATGCAAGGTGAGTTCTTGAAGAAATTTTTTCCAACACATAAAACCAATGCTATGAAAAGACAAATCCACAATTTTTCCCAAAATTCAAATGAAGCATATTTTCAATGTTGGGAATGGTTTAAAGATTTGTTAAATTCTTGCCCACATCATGGTTTTGAAAAATGGCGCACTATAAGCTTCTTTTATGAAGGTTTAACACCTGAAACTAAATAATTTGTGGAAACAATGTGCAATGGTGAGTTTCTTGATAAAGAACCTGATGAAGCTTTAGACTATTTGAACTAGTTGGCTGAAAATTCTCAATCTTGGCATAGTACTAACACTTCTGAAAATTCAATTAGATCTAACCTTGCAAGTGCTAATAAAGGAAAATATCACCTTAGTCAAGAGGAAGATCTAAATGCTAGATTTGCCAGTTTGGCTAGAAAGGTTGAAGCCATGGAATTAAGAAAAGCAAAAGAAATCAAATCTGTGCAAAATGAAGAAATTTGTGGCATTTGTGATGACTTAGGACACTCAACACATGAATGTCCTAAGATACCTGCTTTTAAAGAAGTTGTGCATGAGCAGGTAAATGTAATGAATAATTTTAACAAGCCATTTACTTCTTCTTTTTCAGATACATACAATCCGGGATGGAGAAATCACCTGAATTTCAGCTGGAGGAATAATAATCAGTCACAATTTATGCAACCACCACCTCCTCAGGCACAACAGGACTCTCAAAATTCTCAAGGATATGCACCTTATGTCCCATCATATAGGAAAAACCTTGAAGAAACACTGTATGCATTCATAGAAAAGCAAGAGGCCATTAATAAACAAAATAATCAAACCATGAATGACATAAAAGACACTCTTGCTAAACTTTCTTCTACACTAATCATTCATGAGAAAGGAAAATTTCCTTCTCAACCTCAACCAAATCCTAAGGGTCAGTACAGTCTAAATGAGGGGAGTTCAAAAAACCAATAAATAGACCAAGTCCAGTCAGTGATAACTCTTAGGAGTGGAAAGGTTGTTGAAAAACAAATCCTCAAATCTTGTGAGAAAGAAGATGAGCCAATTCCCCAAGAAAATGAAGAAGTTGACCAAAAGGAGACCAAACTCTCGCATTCACCCCCATTTCCTCAAGCATTGAAAAATCCAAAGAAATTGGACCATAACACTGGAATTTTTGAAATTTTAAAACAAGTGGAAATTAATATTCCTCTGTTAGATGCTATCAAACAGATTCTTTCTTATGCCAAATATTTGAAGGACTTGTGCACTGTTAAAAGTAAATTAAATGTGAAAAAAAAGCATTTTTGGCAGAACAGGTAAGCTCCATTCTTCAAAATAATAATGCATTGAAATATAAAGACCCTAGTTGTCCTACAGTTTCATGCATTATTGGAGAACATAAAATTAAAAAAGCTTTACTTGATCTTGGTGCTAGTGTCAATTTGCTTCCATATTCAGTTTATCAGCAACTCAACGTAGGTGAGTTAAAACTAACTTTTGTAACTCTTCTACTTGCAGATAGATCAATTAAAATTCCAAGAGGAATAGTGGAAGATGTGTTGGTTCAAGTTGATAAATTCATATATCCTGTGGATTTCATTGTCTTGGATACTGAACCTCTAGTTGATAGTTGCAAGTCAATTCCTGTTATTTTAGGCCGTCCATTTTTAGCAACATCTAATGCTTTGATAAATTGCAGAAATAGAGTGATGAAGCTAACATTTAGAAACATGACACTGGATCTCAATGTTTTTAACATGTGCAAGCAACCACAGGAAGTCCTTGATGAAAATGAGGAAGTTGAAGGAATTAAAGCCATTATAGATGATCATCTTCAAAAAGGGAGTTCTTCTGACCCATTAGAAGTTTGTTTAATTAATTCATTTGATTTGCTTGATTGTACAGAGGAAATAGAATACAAAGGAAGAAAGCCAAAATTTGAAAAGCTAAAACCCATGAATGATAATGCTCATGAAGAAGTACCCACACCGGAACTAAAGCCATTACCTGCTGGGTTGAAGTACACATTTTTGGGAGAAAAACAAAGCTTTCCTGTGGTAATTTCCTCGTCTCTTACTGAAGAACAAGAAGGAAAGATATCGCCTCAATGGACGCACCAAGATAGAAGGAAATTTCTAACAGAGGTGAAAATTTTTTATTGGGATGACCCATACTTGTTCAAACCTTGTCCTGACCAAATTTTTCAGAGATGCGTGTCCGACAGTGAGGTAGGTAGTGTCATTAAATTTTGTCACTCAGAAGCATGTGGAGGTCACTTTTCTTCAAAGAAAATAGGTGCGAAAATCTTGCAGTGCGGATTTTATTAGCCCACTTTATTTAAGGACAGCTATACTTTTTACAAAAGTTGTGAAAATTGTCAAAAGACAAATCCAATAAAATCCACAATCAAGACAATTTTGAGAAAATCTTTTGAAATTGGTCAAAAAGTTCTGCTTTATAATTCTCGCCTACACCTATTCCCTAGAAAATTGAGATCTAGCTGGAGTGGTCCTTTTGTTGTCAAACACGTGTATCCTCATGGGGCCGTAGATATTGTGAATCCTAGGAATGGTAATGTGTTTAAAGTTAATGGACAAAGGCTCAAACCATTTCTGAAAAAACCAAGTTGATGAGTTCTTTGTGTTGCCGGTTAAGTGGCGGATACGGTACTCTGTGACTCTCAAGTCGGTTTGTTCCCAAAATAACTGAATTCTTCTTCTCCTTTAAAATGGATGTCATTCTTTCAAACCTGAGAAAACATTTTCCTTCTCTCCCTCAAAATGCTCTGAAAAAAATCTACAAAGTTCGATGTGAAAGATTGAGATTGTTAATGCACAAAGGTATGTCAGAAGATGTGCGCTGGATAATTGAAGCAAAGGTCCGACTAGCAGGTGAGTCTTCAATTTCATTTGACTCATACATGCCAGGTCTTGGAAGAAGTTCGTATTCTAAAAAGAGAAGAGCAAAAAGGTTACAAGTCTGTTACAAATATGGACGATGGAATTGTAATAAGCGATGTCGTACTTTGGGGATGGTTTTTGCAAACAGAGAAGATAAAATTTTCTTCATTAAGAATGGACTAAGTAAGGAGTTATTAGATGATATCTTATTGACTCTTGAGACGCATTCTTGTGGATTGGTGCATCGTGAAATTCTTAATTTGTGGAATCTCTTCAAGGATGAAGAAAAACACTACAGTCTTGGGAATCTGACTCTAAAAGACCCTGTTTGCCAATTTATAAGAAAATTGGATGGGAAGCTTATCCTCGATTCATAGAAGGCGTTTAAGCCATTACTGGACGTTAAACCAGAGGCAGATGTGAGTCATATCCACAACAATCTGTACATATCATCTTCTTCATCTTCATGTCATCTTTCAAAAAAAAAAAATCAAAAAAAAAGAAAAAAAAAGGAGAAAAAGAAAAAAAATGTTTGAACAAGGGCGATCCGGAAGGAGTACCATGGCTTTAATTAGTTGTGGAGCCCCAGCCTTTGGCTGACCCGTCATTGACTCGGGTAGACCTTTGCACGCTGGTCCTTAAAAAAATTCGTGAGTGTCTACTGCACTGGTGACACGCAGTATAAAGATATGCCACTACTGCACTCATGACGCGCAGTATAAAGATACGCCATGAAAGTTGTACATACAGGTATGTCATCATTTGCTATTATATTTCTTTTATCTTTGTATGATTTTGCTATATTTTGGTTTTGGACAGACGATCCTTTGAGCAGGGTCCTTCAGGGGTTTCTAGACTTCTTTATCCTGATGGTTTTCTTGAAGTAAAAAAAAAAAAAAAAAAAAAAAAAAAAAAAAAAAAAAAAAAAAAAAAAAAAAAAAAGATTTTGTGTTCCTTAATTTCAAACTCTTCGACAAATGACCAACCTACCCTTATAGGTGCAATTATTACCCTTTCCATTCTTTTTCCTATTTAAACACTCCACTTTCTCCACTTTCCTCCAACTCAGAATCAATCAAAGGGAAGGTGAGAATAGAAATAGAAGGTGTTTCTGTTCGTCAACTTAAAAATATCTGTGTATTTTGTGGATCTAAGTATGGGAAGGGTTTAGAGTTTGTAAACGCAGCTACCACTCTTGGTCGATCACTTGCTGCGAGGAATATTCATCTTGTATATAGGGGAGGTTGTCGTGGGTTAATGGGGGCTGTATCACTTGCTGCATATATAGGAGGCAGTTAGGTTTTAGGTGTCATTCCTGAACCTTTAGCTCAACAGAACATCATTGGAAAGTCAATTAGAGAAGAACTTAAGGTATCATCAATGCATGAACGAATGAAGATACTGCTTGAAAACTCTGATGCATTCATTGCCTTACCAGGTGATTTTGGTACCTTGGAAGAAGTTTTTCAAATTGTCTCTTGGACCCAACTGAACATCCACCATAAACCCATAGGTTTGTTGAATGTAAATAATTTCTTTGATATTTTGTTAATCTTTCTTGACCATGCTGTGGAACAGAAATTTATCACACCTTCGGCAAGACAACTTCTTATCTCTGCTTCCACTATTGATGAGTTGATTGATAAATTATAAGCTTTTGTTCATAAACCTGACCCAGCAATAGCTTAGATAGATTGGTCAGCAGGAAGCAGTGAGGGAAACGGGATGAAAAAGGAGCCAGATTTGACACTTCGTTTATAGCTTTTCTTTTGCTTTTATTTATTGTACTTTGTTTTTGTTTAAATTTGTGTCAGATTTCTCCAACAGGTAATATCTTCTATCCTTTACTCATCTATATTTTAATATTAAGGATAATGTTGTGATCTAGTTGGGGGGAAAGGATAGTTGACTACTATTTTTTTTTCTTTTCTTTTTTGGGAAGTATGATATGATTGTCATGGACTTATTAAACCAATGAATGATAGCAGAGTAAGGAGTAATTTTACTTCTGAGACGTATCTAAATTGGGAAGTATGTTTAGTGATATGACTGTCAGAAACCTATGCATAGTAAAACCAATTAGTGATGGCAGAGTAAGGAGTAAATTTTAGAAACAATTTATTACTCTTGAGACGCATCTTAGTTGAGGTAGTAATTAATTAGTATTGATTTGTGGAAGTAACAAAGTTTTGTCTTTTGATTTCCTTTGAAAGATTCAAGTGAATGCACTCTCACATCCTTGAAAGCAATTGAAATTCAGGAATCATAGCATGATTGAATAAATTGTCTTCTTTCTTAAATTTCACATGCTTGGTTATGGATGTTGAATTGGTGGATAGAGAATGATAGAAATATGCCTTGTGAGATTTTGAGCCTATTGATGAATGGATTGAATATCTGGACCATTTTCTTCTTTCTTGTGTGATTTTCACTCATGGAATTGTTACTCTAGAACTTGCTTTGATTCTTTTTGAGGTTATATTTTCACATGCATACATTAATATGATTGAGGCATTTTGAAATAGCTTTGACCAAATAGTCATTCTTGTATATTTTCCAATGTGTAACCCCTTTGAACTTGTTTGACCATTCCTTGTTTTAAGCTCATTTCATCCTTAAAAAAAAAAAACATGTTTTTACCCAACCTTAGGGAATAAGAGAGTATTGACCTTGTTCTTGAACAAGTATGGGGGTGTGTGTGCAAAATGATCAAAAAAAAAATATTTAACCACCATTGCAATCAAAGGATTATCAAAATAAAGGTAGAGGCTTGGAAACAACAGGAAGAAAAGGAGAATGTTCAAGTCTAACAATGAATTCAATTCACCAATTTGGGATTGATCTTCAATAAAATATTAGTCAAATATTAGTGATTGTCCTTTATGACGAATGTTCTCAAACATTTTCTTCACTCTAACTGTACCATAATGCTCTTTTATTCACTTTGGTCTTTATCTTTTCATATTCATATTATCTCTTCCCCTTTACCATGACCTCATTACAACCTTGAATAAAGTCCTCTTGATTTTTGTTTGCATGTGTTTTGAGTAGCGGAGAAGTAGAAGATAAGCAAGCTTATGGTAGTGCAATTGCTCATAGGTTGAATAGAGTGAAATACTTACCTTTTAAACACTTGAGAGATTGAGAGTAAATTCTGTGAGGATCTATCATTCTTGATTCATTCTTTTCAACTGAAGTTTCCTTGCTTGTTGGTTTGAGATGTGAAGAAATGTTACCTCATTAATGCTTTGATCCCTTGAATTTCTTGTTGCTTTTCTTGCTTTATCAAGTCTTTTAGAGTTTTTAGCTTTTGAGTCTGTGTCGTTTTTTTTTGTCTCCTAACTTTGGTCTTATGTGTTTTGCCCAGGAGTGCAAAAAGCTAAGTGTGGAGGAATTTGATGATCACATATTTTATACATTAATAAACCCTCAATTTTAGTCATTTACACTCTCCATGTACTTAATTGATTAAGCCTAGTTATGTTTTGTAAGTTTGGACTCAAATTGGACTTACTTGATTTTTTTAGCACTATTTTGGTCTTACGTTATTTTTGTATTTCGGCTATATCTTGAGTTTTAAATGTCTGATAATTATGAATTTTACCTTGTAGGAAAGATAAGAGAGAGCTCTACAACTTTGATGTAGAGCTCAAAGTCTCAATCAGACATCTAGTGGAGCTAATTGGGCTTGGAAGACAAAACACGAGTTTTGTGTCTGAAACCTGAACAGTGTACAGTAATCAGAGCATAACTCGGGCTGCAAGAATTATCTTGGCCTGAAATTTGGATATTTGAAAGTTAAGACCCAGATCTAAAACTTTCATGTTTAACACAAAACTCGATTCGAGCTCCTTGATGGTGATATTGGGTCTGAAAGTCAAAACAGAGGTGCTGAAACTGGGCCTGAATAGTTTGTAGTAATTGGGCTATATCTTGGGCTGTAGGACGAATTTTTGGGTGATTCTAGAGCCATTGGAAATCTTAGACAATTTCCTAGAACTTTCATGAAGACACTTGGCTCAAAAATGATGGAATCAATTACTTAAGCAATGAATGATTTCAGAGACAAGAAATCTCAATGATTTTTCATTCTTATCCTCACCATTTGGCATTTTCCACTCATTCATCCACTCATCCACCTACCCCTAATCAGCCTCTTTGTCATTTTGTATCCCTAATCCTCTATAAAAGGCACCATTGGCTGACCATTTGGAGAACTGGGTGTTAGGCTTAGTTTGTACAAGTTAAGGTTATGCTTGTTTATTATTTTCCTTTATTGTAATTTTCTCTTGTTCTAAATTGAAGTCATGTTCATCTTTCTCTTCTTCTCTCTTTCTTTCTTCTTATCCATGAGTAACTAAATCTTCATCTTGCTTGGGTGAAAGAGTGAAGCTCTTGGTACTGAAATAAGGTTAGATTATTTTATTTCTTGTGCTTAAATGATATATTATTAAATGAACATTATATGTGTTGTATTTTGTTTCCAATCAATTTAGAAACCTTCTTTGTTAATGGAGATCTTGATTTATTGTAGACAATAGGATTGGCACAGTGAATGCTTGAACTCATTTACAAATGTTGGTAGATAATTAAAGGAATCATAATATGATTACATATATAATTGAACTTTGAATGTTATATTTTCCGATTGGAACCTCCGTTGTGTTTGGATTTCAATTGAGTTAAAAAGAGAAATAATCTTACCTTTAATTTATTGCCAAGAGTGGATCTCCTAACCCAAGCAAGCCCTTAAATTCATTTGTGAACTTGTTTTATTACTTTTGGTGTTGTGACAAATCCTCTTCTTACCTCAATTAATTTTTCTTCATCAATTCCCTGTGGATCGACTTCGGACTCCCGAGAAATTTACTACTTGAGACAACCTGCACTTGGGTTTGCATCCTTAAATCCCACAGTCACTAAACCATAGGGTCCTTAGAAGGATCCTCTTCTAATTCCTTGGAAGAAATGACCATAGTAGGAGGTACACCTTGACGGACAGGCATCCGCCTAGAGGGCACAATGCTGTCCTTATGAGGAGTATAATGGCAGTTACTCTACTATTCCCAGATAGGTATGTTAAACACTAACTGAATAGATACAGAGAAAGTCAAAATAGGGGCCTCACAAAGATCCCTACTAAAGGTCAATGTCAGCTCCCCAGTATAGGTAACCCCTCTTATTAGCCAAGTTGACTGACCAAGCATATGCTCTATCATGGAAGTACACACAGACATAACCCAAAATACACAGCCTTGACGTCATCTCAGCACAACTGCTATCACCAATTAAAGAGGGAGTAATTTGATCAATCAATTTTGAGCCATTCATTATTGCTTTATGTTTGGCCGAATTGATACTAATTGTGTCCAATATTATGTTTGTAAATGAGTTTTAGATGATTGGTCTTCATTGAGCTTAATTGTAAAAACTTCATTAATTTTTGGATTTTAGCTCATTTTGACCTTTCTGTCTTGTACAAGCCATAACTTAGGCTACAAATATCATATTTGGATGATCTTGGAGTCCCCTGAAAGCTGAGATGAAGATCTACAATCTGATGTCTAATGTAATTTTTCTAATTCAGCTGGATTCAAGGCAAAATTGGGCCTTAAAGTTAGGACGCTATTGCTGTCACAAAGCTTGGACCTTTCCTCAATGATTTGGGCCTAACTCTCTCAATTTAAGCCCAATTAAGGCAAATGATATGTGTCAGAAAAGCTTATTCAGAGGGCTACAGTTTGGGCTAGGGGTAGATTAGGAATTACATAAGAATTTTCAATTACAAATAGGTTAAGGCAGATTTTGAATGGACCTTTTGGGAATTGTTGTTCAGTTTTAACAGATTGGAGCAGAAACCTTTTCTATCTTTTCATCTTCTCTATTTTCGTTTTTCCCTCTTATGTGCATTTTCGTAATGGCCATGGAAGGCTAAAGCTCCAATCAATCTAAGGAATCCAATGATTGTGGTTAGAATTTTGAGTTCTCTTGTTTAAATTGTAAATTCTATTGTGTTCTTCCCTCTTCTCCTTCTTCAATTGATTTCTGAGTATGATTTCGAAATTGAAGTTAGAATTAGGGTTGATTAATCTGAATCTAATGGAGAATAGATCATCGATTGGTAATCTATGTTAATCCGAATTTGTTCCTGGATCAATCTTAATCAAGAATTGCGATTGTGATTCTGTTTTAGTTGATGAAATTCTAGGTGATTATCTAGTTGAATTCGAATTAACAAAAGGTGTAAGTAACATAATTCCATTCTCTTTGAACAATGATTAATTCTACCACATGAATTGAAGACCTTGAATTGATGTTTCCTTAATTGAATTTTCTCAAAATTTGAATTCGTTTTCTGTTATTGTAATGAACAAAACCCCTTACTTATTGATAACTTCTAACATGCTTGAGAAATCCGAATTGGTCCTTAGGAGATGACCTAGGTTATGCACTATACTATATTCCATAAATCCTAGTCTATTTTGAGGCGAGTGCGACATCGCTGATCAAAATTCCTCTTCAATTCCTTTTTGATTTTTAATTAATTAGAACATACAACAAAATAACACAACACAACTAAGAGGTAAGAAATCTGGCATCATTACCAACAGGCAGTGCAGAGACAGTATAGATAGAAATACCATCCAATATGGAAATTAGCAATGTCAAATATCAACAGCAGGGGTAACATTAATAATCTAACAGTTTAATAAATCATTTAACACTAAATAGTCAAACTTATATATATAAATGTCATGAGGCTATGTAGACTCATCATACATGTACACAATGTACTCAATTCCTACTCCATGGAGCTGGACAAATATTTCGGAGAGAATAATCAGAAGATATGTTTGTATCTCGTCAGCCATAAATCAAGTGCTTTCAATAAAATCAATGTTTGCACAACAAGGCTTTATATAAGACATTCTATACCAAATCCTAATTGGGGTGAGTGTCTCGGTCTAGATCATCGGTGTGTTTGCATTGGTATGGTCCACGACCCAGGGGAACTACCGGCTGGCCATTGCAGACACCCCACACCCTGATGTCCCCAAGGTCAATAAAGACCTACACTAGGCCCATCACACTCGCACGAAGGTGTAATTCAACTGCTAGGCTTATGGTTAAACAGACCACATGGAACTCTTTAAAATGCTTATGAGGGTCTTCACCTCAAGACTATGAAACTTAGGCAACAAGTGTATCAATCTAGATTTTAACTCAAAATCAGCATTAAGATTAGCATATTGAATGCAAAAAGACTGGTGGTATATTACATTAGGAGCAGCTAATTCCTTAAGAGTCCTATTTTGTATGTTATCACCCATAGTTGCAAAATTACTTAAGACCTCAGGTTTACTTTCAAATTCAAAATCAAAATCAAGTTTAGAAGCAATTTTTGCACTTAGCCTACGAGCTCTAATCAACCTATGCAAGGTCTTATCAATCTCAAGATCAATATCAAGTAATTGGGTAGTAGAAGACTTAGTCATGCATAATCCAAAGCACAAAAAGCACAAAATCAGTAAACAAGCAAAATACACTAGACAACACTAAAAATATACTAAAATAAATCTAATTGACCTATCTAATTATAACACCCTCTTCCTCTTTGAAAGGAGAAGGATGTCACAACTTTTCGAATTCAAAATCAATCAAATTAATGCGGAATATGAAATAAATTTAACCCAAGTTATAGTAATTATTAAAACCATAATATTTGACATAAAATACTCTTTTACTTATGGATAACAGATCAAACAAGTAGGTAGTTCATAAAGCATCATTGATATATATATATATATATATATTGAATATGCATAAATATTCATAATAACTGGTTCGTATGGATCATATACAAATCTGTACCCCCAAATACTTACAAAAAGAATGGCGCTCCAAATACATACACGCATTAAAAAATGTACAGATAATCAGAAAATACTGACTAGCAAAAAACACGACCAACCCAAGTCTTACATACCTAAACCATAGTGTCCTTAGAAGGATCCTCTTCTAATTCCTTGGAAGAAATGACCATAGTAGGAGGTACACCCTGACAGACAGGCATCCGCCTAAAGGACACAACGCTGTCCTTATGAGGAGTATAATGGAAGTTACTCTACCATTCCCGGATAGGTATATTAAAGACTAACTGAATAGATACAGAGAAAGTCAAAATAGGGGCCTCACGAAGATCCCTACTAAAAGTCAATGTTAGCTCCCCAGTATAGGTAACCCCTCTTATTAGCCAAGTTGATTGACCAAGCATCTGCTCTATCATGGAAGTACACACGGACATAACCCAAAATACACAGCCTTGACGTCATCTCAGCACAACAGCTATCACCAATTAAAGAGGGAGTATTTCCTCTTCAATTCCTTCTTGGTTTTTAATTAATCAGAACATACAGCAAAATAACACAACACAACTAAGAGGTAAGAAATCTGGCATCATTACTAATAGGCAGTGCAGAGACAGTACAGATAGAAATACCATCCAATATGGAAATTAGCAATATCAAATATCAACAGCATGGGTAACATTAATAATCTAACAGTTTAATAAATTATTTAACACTAAATAGTCAAACTTATATATATAAATGTCATGAGGGTATGCAGACTCATCATGCATGTACACAATGTACTCAATTCCTATTCCATGGAGCTGGACAAATATTTCGGAGAGAATGATCAGAAGATATGTCTGTATCTCGTCAGCCATAAATCAAGTGCTTTCAATAAAATCAATGTTTGCACAACAAGGCTTTATATAAGATATTCTATACCAAATCCTAATTGGGGTGAGTGTCTCGGTCTGGATTATCGGTGTGTTTGCATTGGCCTGGTCTATGGCCCAAGGGAGCTACCAGCTGGCCATTGCGGACACCCCACATCCTGACGTCCCCAAGGTCAATAAAGACCTACACTAGGCCCATCACACTCGCACGAAGGTGTAATTCAACTGCTAGGCTCATACAACCATAACAACAGACCACATGACTTTACACAGTATGATGAATGCCTCAATGCACATATACATACATAATATCATCAATGTCATGCAATCCATGATCATG
This sequence comes from Ormosia emarginata, assembly GCA_029884605.1. NCBI lineage: Eukaryota > Viridiplantae > Streptophyta > Magnoliopsida > Fabales > Fabaceae > Ormosia > Ormosia emarginata. The sequence goes on from JAQQTP010000052.1 coordinate 3,875,688, forward strand.
CACCATCATAATTCATAGCAATTTAATAATTCAAGATTCCACTTACGGGCGCGATAATAACATTATCATTTAATTTCAGCCACATAGCTTCCACTATCATTTCAATTCTTGTTTCTTTATCCCAATTAACACTTCTCTTTATCATTAATGAAGTTTACTTACTTAAAGTCTTATGAGTCTCAAAGCCTCACTTATACTCATTTTCTTTCAAGACCAAAGTCCATCATAGTTTTATGTTAAGGTTCTACTTTTATTTTTCCATCTTATGAATTCCCAATTTAGTATTTAGTCACTTATTTGGTCCTTTAGTTATTCAAGCTTGACTTTGATTACAATTTTTCCTCTTGATTACCCTAAATGTCCGAAAACCCTAATATTCTTAAGTTCCAAAATTCCTCTTCTTACTTATTTCAATTCTTTAATTAACTCATTTTTAACATTTTTTTTTCTAAATTCCATGTTACTTTAAGATTTATTCAATACTTCTATTTTTCCTTCTTCTTGGACGTGAACCCTAGGTTCACAGAATTTAATATTCATCTTCTTAATCCACTGTTTTAATTCCTCAATCAATTCATATTCCATTTAAACCTATAAGTTCTAATTCATTACCAATTTAGTCATAAGTTTTCCTAATTTTCTTCCTCTTGGCCGTGACCTCACCTAAGGTCTCAAGTCCACATTTTTCATCATTTCATCCATTAACTCATCAAGTTCCATTTTAGGGTAATAATTTCATTTTGGTTCTCATTTTAAGGCCATAAGGTCGCGAGCCACACATTAAGAAACAAGGTGTTCTTGGTCTTCTAAACATGATTTTAAGTATACAAACATCACAAATTATTAATAACACATAATGTCACAATCTCACACAACAACACCATACAATCACATAGTAACAAAGTATTGAAAACAAACAATCAAGTGGAGAGATCACCACATGGATCCTCCGCCATCAACACCAAAATTCATCCCCCACCACCATGAGTGATTGATGAGGATGTTTTCCCTCTTACCAAAGAAAATGACAAGCAAAAGATCTCCCTTGATGCTCTTGAAGATTTCGGCTAAGCACTCCACAAAACCCTAGAATTTTCATCTCACAAAATCAACATTCTAAGCTTGAAAAAGAGTGAATCAATGGTCATAAAGAAGACCATGAACATGAAAATGAGGAGAAGGAATGAAAAATCAAAACTTTACATCAAAAGCTTCAAGTTTGGAGCTTGAAGAAAATGGTGAAGATGGAAGCTTTAAGAAATAATTTCAACTAGAAAGGCGTTTAGAATGTGATGGAGATTAAGAAAATGTGATTGGATGAAATTTTTGAGATCATGGAGGTGGAAAATGATGGTGTGGCCATAAGGTAGGAGGAGAAGAAGAGATGAGAGAAAATGAAAGTGGAGAGAGAAAATAATAGTAAAATTTGAATGAAAGATAATTTGTGACTTAAGTGAAAATGAAAACTTTTGGCTCCCTCCTTCCCTCTCATTGCCGTGGAGTTACCCAAGGGAGGGAGAAGATTGGCTTCTCCAACAAGCCATTAGGAAGTTGCTAGGAAGCTTCCTCCAAGCTTCTTCAACAAGCCAAGTTTTAGCTTTTTGAAAAGTCAAAAGTGATGTCATAGTGATGATATCATTGATGTGATGTCATTAAAGTGTTCTCTAAAAGATGACTAACACTGTACTAAGTTTATTATCAGTGGACAAAAGTTACAGTTAATAAAGCTAGTATTTATTGTCCAACGGATAATAAAGTGTACCGCGATTTTAATTATTAGATTAAATCTCAAAAAACATAAACCTCGTAAACTGTGCTCAGCCTCAGATTTAGTAAGATCCCTCATCGACGTTTCCACAATTCAAGGTTTTTCGGTCTTGGAAAAATATTTTATTTTCCCGGTTCCGCTCAGCACGCATGCAAATTGAGGAAAATATTAAAATAATCAAATAATTCAAATAATTCCAATTTTTTTTAAAAAAATCACAAATATTATAAAATGAACATTTATCATAAAATAAACAATTTTCGGGGTGTTACACTAATGATTTTTAAAAATCATAGGACAACTATAGCATGAAAACTACACACAAATGAAACTAAAGAATGCAATAAAAATCTTAAAAAATTGAAAGCGTTGTCTAAACGATGAAATTTTGGAAAACTAGGGGTGACCTTACAATTCACTGTGAGCCTTGTTTATTAGGCCATTTTATTTCAACTGATCAAGTTTCAGCTCATTCTGGGCACATTTGTTGTCAGTACGAAATTATGCAAAGTGACTCCTAATCACCCGTTTTCGCTTGAAAACAACCAAAACACAGCAACACATGGGTTAGTGATGGGTTAGTAGTCAAATATAATCAAAATCAGAGTGATCCCCGATAACAGTGCCAAAAATTTGATAATTGCTGAGTTTACCAAATTTAAATCAATTATAACCGAATTAGCAAAACTACTTGCAGCATAAGGTAACACTGGGTCAAGCCCATAGATCACTCTAATTATGAAGTTAGATTAAGAGGTTAATAAATAGGGGGAAAGGATTTTGTCAAATTAAACAACAAAAATAAAAAGCAATTAAAGAAGAGAAAATAGAATTAAGCAACCAATCCAAGAGAATTGTCCAAACTTGATTTCAATCCATCCTTGATTTTTATAGATCCATTCAATTATCAACTGAATCCTTGGTCTTAGATCACATCAAGGCACCTCTCAATGATCCACAGATCTTCTACTAGAAATGCTTATAGAATTCAATTAATTAAAGGTTAGACAAATTAAGCATTCATCCAAAACTCAAATCAACTTAAAAACCAAGATCCAACCAAGCTAAACATTTCATCAAATACCTTTGATGTATTGTTTAACCTCTGAATTCATCTCTTGGCATATGTTAATTAAGTAATTAACATATGCAAATCCCAATCAAATTAAGCATTAAATCATAATTTAAGCAAGAGAAGAAGAAGAAGAGAAACTTGATTAATAATTGAATGTAGAACAATTAAAACAAAATATCAAGATTAAGCATCAAGAATGGAAATCCCTTGGATTAATTAAAGGCTCTACCCCTCCATGAATGGGAGGGAAGAACTCACAAAGAGAAGAGAAAAACTAGAGAGAAGGGAGAGAAGAAAGATCTAGAAAGAAGATGAAAAGTGTAGAATGAATGAGTGAGAAGTGTGTGTGTAATGAGGTGCCTCAGTTTTCTACCTTCTAACCCCCAAAACTACTCCCTATTTTGGCCCACATGATTAAAAACCCATTAATTATAAAGTTGGGTCCATTATGAGCAATTGGTCCCAAACCCCATGCAATTTGGAGGTCTACAACTCAAGTTATGGACAAATTGTTCTCCAAGGGTCTCTGATTCCGTTGGCTAACTTCAAGGGCTGAAAACTTCATCAAAACATCATAGTTTGGAAAAGCGGTCTTCAGATGAAATGGATATATATGTCTTAGCTTTCATTTGCCACTTGTTTTAGGCCAAAATCATATTCATAACCCAAGTTATGCCCTGATTAGTGCACACTGCTCGGGTTCCAGTAATAAAACCCGTGTTCTGACTTCCAGGCCCAATTAGGTCCACTAGACATCTGATTGAGACTTCGAGCTCTCATCAAAGTTATAGAGATTCCTCTTAGCTTTCCTACAAGGTAAAATACATAATTTTCAGATATCTAGAACTCAAGTTATGACTGAAATACATAAACAACGTCAAAACTTATTAATGCTGAAAAAAATCAATTAGGTCCAATTTAAGCCCAAACTTACAAAACATTAATAAGCTCAATTAATTAAGTACATGGAGAGTGGAAATGACTAAAAAAGAGAGTTTATTAATGTATAAAATATGTGATTATCAGTGGTCCTTTGACCTGAAATCATTATGATTCCTACATGAGGAGTTATATGTTTTAATGTCATCAAATGTCATATGTAACAAGGTGATTATAAAGTTAGTTATTGGACATACCACGAATCATGCAGAGGAATGTGAGTGACCTAGATGTGATTTGTCCCTCCTACATTACAGGAATGATATCTTCGGCCCCCCTAATTGAGTGAGACTACAAAATGCATGGTCATGCTCAAATGAGTCCATATAAGTTATTGATCTCATTTGTTATTACTACGTCTACTCGAGTATCAGGAAACAGAAGATTGAATTATACAAGGGTGACACATTCTATGCCTTGTGTTCAATTTAGATATTTGGACAAAGAGACTAAACTACACGGTAACGTTGATCATGAAAAGGTTATGTCAAATTCATGACATTCTCATTACTTGGGTAGCAGCAATTTGTTATTAGATATCACTCACTGCTTTTAATATTAAAATGAGATTTTAATATTGCTGTCAGCGTCATGAGAACCTATAGGGTCGCACACTTAGAATAGACTTAGTTGGAGCAATAAGGATCCAAGTTGGACTTGGATTCAATCATGAGCCAGACTCATAACAGATGAGTCTAGGGTTGCACAGCTTACCTTGCTGCTGCTCTCACTCGCATAAGGCAACAACTATTATAAATAATACTACTAAGGGGTTGTCAAGGCACGCTTTACAAACCCTAGCCACACTTAACAGAAACATTGTGCGAGAGAATGACGGGTTTCTCTACTCTTCGCAGCTAGCACTATGGCAGAGAAGTCGAGCTCCAAGATTGTGGATGTTGGATATTTTGTAAGTCTATTCGTGTGGATAACGTAGAAGAATCATCATTGTTGACGTGCTTGTGATTTGCTTGATCGTTTTCCATCTGGCTTCAAAAGGTAAACTCAAAAATCATGGATTATGATCTTTTTCGCATGGATCCTTGGTGGGAATTTTTGTTTTTCCACTGCGTGAGGTATCTACAATTCCCAACATGTCACACATAAATATTCTACGTATCCTATATGTGACACTGTTATGTATGTCACACTCTTGGTAATAATCTGCTTTTAGGTTAGTACATTCTAACTTATCTATGACACTACTATGTATGTCACATAGAACTATTCCAAATATCATTACATACATGAGGGAAACTGGGGAAAATGAGAAAGCTGGTGAGGAATTTTAAGAATATAGGATTCCCTTCCTCATGGAGATTCATCTCCATAATTCTAATAGAATTTTGGACACCCTTCCCTCACAAAGGATCAACTCCAAAATTCACTAATGCCCAAACAAATTCACATGTGGCAAAATGCCAAATCTATTCAATACAAAGAGGATGCTCATATGATGGGAATAACATTCTCATATTCAATTCAATCGCAAATTCTATGAGCACTGAATATTCATTCATAATACAATTTCCATTCTAACTCAACCTTAAAGAATTAATGGGGCAAATTCTCATATCCATATCAAATAGCTCAACTTGATAATTCAATGAGCAATACAACTTCTATTGTACATCTAATGCACAATTCTATGTCATCCATTACATTTCAAGAACTCTTAACTAGTAAACTTTATCAAGGACATTTACACATCAAATCTTTAAGTATTGGTTGCAATAATTTATTGGCATTTCTAATCAACATTTAACATCAATGCATGATATTTATACACACAAATTATGGTCACTAAAAAGCAACCATTATCATGCCCTTTTTTTTTAATCATTACTCAAGCAACATTCTCATGCACAAAACATCAATACTTAGGTCAAAACATGGCAAACTTCTACTATGTTTTTTGAAACCACATTTCAATCCAAGATATCATGTACAATAACACTACAAATCTGGTTAAAACTGGGTAGCACTCTGCCTTAGTTGTTAATCATCATTCAAGCCTCAAATTCAAGCACAAATGCATTCAAAATTCAACCATAATTAGGGCAACATTCTGCCATCAATATTAATCACGGTTCAAACCATAATTACAAGCAATATAGTGACATAATTTCTATGAACAACAATAGTAGAATAAAATAGAAAATAACAACAGCAGAATAAAAAAATAGCAATAGTAGAATTAAATAGAAAATAGTAGCAACAAAATAAAATAGAAAAATAGCAGGAGCGAATAAAATAGAAAATAGTACCCGTTAATTAAATAAAAAAATAGCGAGAAACAAAAGAAAATAAAAAATAGTAGTAGTAGAATTAAATAGAAAATAGAAGCAACAAAATAAAACAAAAAATAGTAGCAACAAAATTAAATAGAATATAATAGCAACAAAATTAAGCAGAAAATACCGAGAATAAAATAAAATAGAAAATAACAACAATTTAATTAATCAAAAAATAGCGACAGAAGAAGAAAACAAAAAATAACAACAACATAATTAAACAAAAAATAGCAGTAGCAAAATAAAATAGAAAATAACAATATCAAAATTAAATAAAAAATAGCAACAACAAAATAAAACAAAAAATAGCAACAATATAATTAAACAAAAAAAAGCAACAACATAATTAAACATAAAATAACAAAGTAGCAAAATAAAACAAAAAATAGCAGTAGCAAAATTAAACAAAAAATAGCTGTAGCAGAAATAAATAGAAAATAGAAATAACATAATAAAAAAGAAAACAACAGCTGCACAATACATTAAAAATTCTAGTTGATTCAGGGCAACAAGCTGCCATATTTTAAACCAGTTTTCAAGCCACATATTCAACACAAAGGTAGTCCAAACTCAAACACAAATAAGGAAGCAATCTGTCATCATTATTATCACAATTGAAACTACCATTACACTCATAAAAAATGAGCAAAATTTTGTTCAAAGATGGATAACAAACTGTTTTAGTTATTGATCTCATATAAGCTATAAATTCAAGCATAAATGCATCCAAAATTCAAACATAAACAAGGTAGCATTCTGCCCTCATTTTCCATCATAATTTAAACCACTAACTCAATCAATTAAACATCAAAATTCTTCCTCAAAAACAGAGCACCAACCGTGGCCAACAACCATGCATAATTTGGTTATGAAATTTTCACTAAACAACAAAAAAGACCATATAACATCTAGTGAAACATAAAACACATATTTAAAAATATGATGGGCTGTTTTGGCTGTGACTTTCCAAGGTAGTTAAGGGCAGAATATTAAGCATAAAAATAATGGAAAGAAAGAGTGAAAGAGAGACAAAGAATGTAACAACCTACCAATCATTTTATTATAATTTAATATTATTGATAGAATATTATGTACTGTATTTATTATTTCTTATTTATTAAAATAAGTGTAGCGACTTATTACGTAATGGAATTGAATTAATACTTAAACTAATTAGGTTGAAATTATTATTTATTGTTGTAAAACTATAAAACTCAAAGATAGAAAATTTATAGTAACTCACTAACTGAATTTATATTTAATATTTACATCAGGTGTGCCAATACATTTGTCTAGAATATTTACAACATCCCAAAAGATACAAAAAAAAAACTACAACACGAATATATCTCAAATATCTGAATAAATAAATGTGGTCAGTACATCAATAGACAGTACACACCCACAATGCAGCCAAGTTAGTTGTATACATCTATTTATAGCCAAACAAAATTCTTCAGTAGAAAGGAAAAACACAAAGTGAGCATCGATATCAATCAATATAGTGATGCATACCATCCTATTTCTCTGAACATAACAGATAAGGTGTGAGAATTTATAATTTTCAGTAGGAAATTAAACAATTAATAAAAACACTTATTTTGAACTATGCTATGTCCAGCTGCATTCACTGCAGAAAATAGTTTTCAAACAAAGTATTACATAATTTTACTTTATATCAATAAAATACATACTAAATAGTATCATTTCACATTCTATTAAATTTTACTTTATCTTGCTTAAATGGCCAATAACATATCATATAGTTGAGATATCAAATTTTCTAGGGCGTCCCCTAACTCAATTGTTATTCCCACTCTAGGAATTCAATAAAAGTGACTCATGTAAGACTTTCCATTAAGTTCCACTGTGCGTTAGCCCATAGACTCACCTTAACGGGTCATAAAAAACATACATTATTTTCTCTTAAATATTAATGTCATAACTTTGAATATCATTCTTTCACAAAAAACAACATCAATAATTCATAATTTGTGACATTAACATAATCAATCATTTTCATCATAGATCATATCATTTGATCGTACATCATACCATTTCCATCATAAATCATTTTCATCATAAACCATTTCATCATAAACCATTTCATAATAAATCATTTTATTACAAATCATTTTATCATAAATTATTTTCATTGATTATTCTCCTTGATCATAACTTATGGCAATAACATAATTCATCAAATACTTCTTAGGTTATCTAATTTAATCAAAAGCCTTGGTTTAGCATAATAACCAATTCAACTTCATTTTTACATCATAAATCCAAGGATCAAACACTAATTATAAACCATGGTACCTACTAGGCCAAATGTATCACTATGATGGCATCAAGTTATTTTCTTTTTATTCACTTAATTCTAGTCATATTTAGGCCTCTAGCTTCCAATTCCAATATCAATTTCATCTTAAATACTATGTTAGACAAAATCCGCAATTTAATAAGATCAAGAACCCTATTCTCTAATCTTTATCAATTGACTATAGTACTTTAAAATCAAGATTCAATCCATGCATTTAACTTCATCAACAACAAAAATCTACCGTTTATTTCACTTTAAACACAAGATTGAACTAAATCCCCAATTTAGTATGAATAAAACCCTAATTCTTGAATCAATTCCAATTCATCTTAACTTCTTAAATTAAAACCATTTCTATGTTTCTTAAATCATCAACAACCTTAATCCTTACTAAATTTCCATTGAAATTCATCAAACCATCAAGAACACAAAATATGGTCTTACTAACCTAGGGTTTGAATCCATCAACACAAGCCTCAACAGAGTTTCTATGGATTAAAATCAGGCTTCTTAGCTATTGTAGGACACTTCTACAAAGAGAATAGCTCAAGGAAAATAGAAGAAGTATGATTCCCTTACCTCAAGATAGATGAAACTAAGATGAAAATGGTAAAATTCTTCACCTAATTTATTAGTAGATGAACTTGGAAACCCTTGATTCTTCTTGTTCCTTGGATTTCTTCTTTTTCTTCAATTTTTTCTTCTCTCCTCCTTCTTGGTTCTCTCTTGGCTAAAATCTCTAGGTGCTCAAATGGTCATCTTTTTTTTTTCCTCTTTAATTCTTTTCTTTTTATATTTTCTAACTAATCAATAGAAACTAAAACAAGTGGCCTTTCTCGAAGTTTCTAACCAATGAGAAGTTTAACAAATGGCTAGACTTTCATTGGTCCATGGTTAAGTTATGATGACTCCTAGTTACTCCAACCAAATTAGTCTAACTTAGTTACTAATCTAGTTCCATAAAGTAACTAAGTTACTAACTAATTAGTTAACTTAGTTACTTACGGTCTTTGAAACTTTATCTTACTTAATTTTTCTTAATGTTATCTAACTTATCTTATAAATGTCTTTTGAGAAATTTTAGCATCCTAGAATATCTTCTATCAGTCTTTTGAATTTGCTGTAATTAAATAATTCAATTTGTACACAAAAATTTTTAATTTTAGAAGTTTTTAATTTCACGTACATCTCTTAATAATAATTTACTAAAATATACGTATATCCTATAAATACAGAATACAAAATAAATACTGTCATGTTTAATTTAGAAGGGATGTTACATTTCTCCCCTCCTTTCAAAAAAATTTTGTCCTCAAAATTTTACCTGGTAAGAATAACTCTGGATACTTCCGTTGCATTTCTTCTGTCTTTTCCCAAGTTGCTTCTTCTGGTGTTAATCGTTCCCAAAACACCTTGACCAAAGGAATTGTTTTTCCTCTTAACTGTTTATTAGATGTGTCTAAAATCTGAACAAGTTTGATGGGATAAGTCAAGTCTTTTCTTAATTGTACTGGGTCACTGGATAAGATGTGAGAAGGAGCTGGACAATATTTTCTAAGCTTAAATACATGGAAGACATCATGAAAATTTGATAGACTGGGTGGAAAAACTATTTGATAAGCTACTGACCCTACTTTCTTAAAAATTTGAAATGGACTTAGGAATCGAGAACTCAATTTCTTGGATTTAAGTGCTTTGCCTATTCCAGTTATAGAAGAAATTTTCAAAAATACATGTCCTCCTTCTTGAAATTCTAGAGGTCTTCTTCTTTGATAAACGTAGCTTTTTTTTTTTCTACTTTATGCAGTAAGCAGTTTGTCCCTGATAAATTTTATTTTCTCTGAAGTTTATTGTATTATGTCTGGCCCTAATAAATTTCTCTGTCCAACTTCATTCCAACATAGTGGTGATCTACATTTTCTGCATATAGAGCTTTATGATGTGTCATCCCAATATTAGAATGTTGTTTGTTATTATATGCAAACTCTATTTATAGCAAATACTAATCCTAATTTCTTATCTGTTTCAAGACACAAGCTCTTAACATCTCCTCTAGTGTTTGAATGGTTCTTTTATGTCCATCAATTTTGAGGATGGTACGTTGTACTAAAACAAAGTTTAGTGACTAATGCATGCTATAATGTCCCCCAAAATCTAGAGGTAAACCTAGGGCCTCTGTCAGATATGATACTAGAAGGAATATCATATAATCTGACAATCTCATTAATATACATTTAAGCCAATCTATCTAATGAATAAGTGGCTTTGATTGCTAAAAGTGAGTTGTTTTGGTTAATCTATCTACAATGATCCAAATAACGTCATACGCAGAAAAAGTTCGTGGTAATCCCATCACAAAATCCATTCCTACACTGTTCCATTTCCCTTCAGGGATCTCTAATGGTTGAAACAAACCAGTTGATCTTTGGTGTTCTATCTTAACTTTCTAACATATTAAGCACTTAGCTACAAATCTTGCAATTTCCTCTTTCATCTTTAGCCACCAGAAAATTTTCTTAAGATCTTGGTACATTTTGGAGGTTCCTGGATGTATGGTATATTTACTACAATAGGCTTCCTCTAGCATTTGATTTCTTAATTCTTTATCATCTGGAATACATAGTCTGTCCCTATGTAACACCCTAATACAATTATCGTAAAACAAATGGAATATTTAAATATAAATCGCATTAAGGATGTCACTTCTAAAAATGCATAAAATAAAAACTCATAATAACCTGTATAGTCATTATATAGAGAGCCATAAATGATAAAAAAGTCATATATACATACATCACTAGCTAACAAGCCATATTATATACATAAACTTTTACAAACAAACCAGCAAAGTAAATAAATACAAGCTGAGTGCGAAAAGAAATAAAGCTGATAAACTAAGTCTTCTGCTTCTTCTTTTTCTTACCCTTACCTTTTTAGGGTTTTCACCTGAATTTACATAGAACATAAATGGGTGAGAAATCACAATTTCTCAGTATTCACATACCAAGACCAGCAGTTAATCATTTACAACAAATAAATCAACTAAACATAAAATTACACTCTATGTAATAGAATATCCAAAAAAATCAATAACATCCAAGAATCGCCCATACAATCCTAAGACACCATCGAACAAGCCACCAATCAATCAATCAACTGGTTAAGCAATGACAACTACCCATACAATTGTCAACCATGCGATGCTTTATGTTATGAGGTATGATTATGCTCAAACAAAGTTCTAATAACATAATTATGCAAATGTTAACGCAGGTTTTAAGTTTTGAAAACACAAGTTACTTAATTATTTCCCAAGAACCTCCGTCCATTGTATTTATCTCAGCAGATTAGGCAAAAAAGCCATCACACTACTTAGTAATAAGTGGATTCCTTCCTCTCATGATAGTATGAGTACTGCTACCACCCCCATACTAGTAACCCTGACCATAATAGTATCACATACTACGAGAATCTAGGATCCAACACCTCATCCTTAGGTCATATGGTTGTGCACACCATATAAGGTTACAATACATAGGAAATTAGCAAATACCAAGTTTGAAAACCAAATATTCAATCCACATTTAAACACTAGAACATAGGAACCTTAACCTCACTTATCTAACAAAGTAGTAAGATTCATATTTCTAGCTAAACAATATCTAGAACATCACACAATCACTCACAAGTGATTTAGGAATCAACCTCATGTTGACCAAAGTTCTAAACACTAACCTAGGCATTCCGCATCTCAAATGATGCTTAGGTTTCACACAAAACTCACATATGCTAAGTGGTTATTCTGTCTAAGAAATAGCTCCATTAGTGCCTCAACACACTTAGAAAAACAAATATGAATGATCCTAACTGTAACACCCACCGTAAGGTATCACATTTAAGACTAAAACTTTTATAACTTACCCAAGTTGTAAAAGAATTAATCTTGTAACGATACTGATTTTAAAGCTTCGTTTATGAATAATATAAAGATTAGATAAATAAATAAATAACTAAATAAATAAATCCATACAATACATAACTGAACATTACTCACTCATAATATACAGAAATATAAAACTCAGTTTACAAATAATTTACATACATAAGATTGTGCTTCAAAAAGTAAATATATACAACTATTACTTCAAAACAGTAAACTAACCAAAGCTAAAACTTCCAGTGAGAAAGTTCCTCAGAAAGATCTTTGTTAGTCTCCTCTGAAGACAAAAACCCCGGGTTCTGCACAGACCTAGGAACAGGAGTACGCGTAGACGACACTATAGAATTCTCTCTAGGGGTGTAAACAGGAATACCTCACAAATCCCTCATGGGTATCGAGAACTCTAAAGGTAAGGAAACAATAGTCGACAAAATTGGGTTCCCATTATGGATCCCACTAAAAGTTAGGATCAGCTCCCCAACATAAATGACACGATCCCTCTCTAAGTCTATGGTCCAAGCATCCGCATCCTCGTGGAACTATACACACATAAACCTGACGATGCCTCGTCGATACGCCATAACATATACCAGATAAACTATCTCAAATAGAATCTAGGCGATCCTAACTCTTCTTCTACACTGTCTTCATTTAATATAAACATACGACATAACAAACATAACATGAAGATGTGAGATCCCCTACATCAATACCAGATGACAGTATAGAGATAACAAAAATCATACAAATATATCATTAATAATTAAAATCATGTTATCATATTCAGATAAAATAACAGATAAATATAATTGTCATATCAATATGCTGACCCACTATGTATATGTACACAGACCAATTCCTACTCCATGGAGCTAATCACAATTTCGGAGAGAATGATCCAAAAGATCTGTTTATATCTCGTTCGCCTCCAATAAAGTGCTAAAACAAAATTTCAGTGTACGCAACATGGCTTATACAAGACAGTCTATGCCAGATCGTGATTAAGGATAATGTTTTGTCGAGATCATCGGTGCATTGCACAGTACACCACGACCCAGTGGTGCTACCAACTGTCCACTTGTGGAATCCTCGCCCCGACGCCTCCATTGATCAACTAGTGATCAACACTACACATATCGCAGCCGCACTAAGGTGTAATTCATCTCCTAAGCAACTTGCCTTTACCAATAAGGTTGACACGCTTTTCAATGCATGATTAATGATCTAATATACATACATACACTCACATCACAGTTTTTCATAAAAACACACCATTACTTGGCGAAGCTATTTCCAACATATCTGGGTCCATTATGTTGGTCCGACAGCAAACCGCTGTTATTTCCAACCGTGTAATACTTTTAACGCGCTTTTACAATCGCGTAATATTTTTGTTACGTTTTCAAATTTCATAAGTATTTTTCAACGTTTTCTTCACAACAAAAATATTTTCAAACGTTTTTTAAATCGCGTAGAGATTTTTGAATGTTTAATCAATCGTGTAGCAATTTTGAATCATTTTCTCAATTGCGTAGCTCAAAATCATTATTTTTCAATCGCGTAAATTATTTCTTAACTTTCTAAAATAAACTTTTGACACTTTTATATTTAATATATAATAACCTTATTTAAAATACTTTCTTCCTTAAAATTCCTTCAAATAATATTTTCTACTATTCTTTATAAAAATTCATATTTCCTTGATTTAATCCAACTTTATAAATCTAAGTCTACCAACGTGCTCTAAAACCCAAATAGGTGAGCTATACATTAATAAACCCAAATTCTTTTAAATTTAAACCCATTCATAACTGAATTATACTCTCCAATTTATTCAAAAAATTTGTTTATTTCCTTTTTATACTTCAAAATCTACTAATTTGAATTCTTGTTATTTAGATTACACTTAGGAAATTATTTTTGATCTAGATTTCCAATTTCTTGGCATGTTGGCCGAAAATCAAGTAGTATTTCTTCACAAAGTATTTGTTCATTTCATATTTCTTTTCTTTGAAAAATCGGTAACTCATTTACTTATTACCTACTCATTTAAATCCATACTTGATACAATATTTTTGATTTGTTTGCTTCAAAGTAGGTGTGAAAGCCATGAGCCTCTAGGTTCTTTGGAACCAAAATCTCTTTCCTTTTCTTGTGATTCATATCCTATATTACACATACATCATCATGCTTCAACTATCACATATTCATGCATACTAATAAAACAATAAAAGCATATTAATCAAAACAATCACAAAGCATGAAAACATATACATACAAGTGAATAAATCCATATGGTTTTTTCACTAACAACCAATTCCACACACATGGTTGATGAGGTTAATCTCCTTCTTACCTCAAGGGAAGATCAATCAAGTTTGTGCTTGTCCTCTTGAAGATTTCGTCCACCAAGAACTCAAAGCCTAGAAATCTTTAAACCATTCCAAAGTCACAAACAATACTTGAAAACAAGAAAGCCATGGATCAAACATGGTCTGGAACTTTGAAATCAAACTTAAAGCAAAACTCAAGAACTTTACCTTGAAAACTTATGAACCCTAGCTTGTAGTAAAGGTAGAAGATAGATGATTTAGCTTATGCTCTCAACATGAAAGAGTCTTAGAATGATATGTAGGTTTAGAAAACAAGGTTAGATGAAATTAAGAGAGATTGGATGATGGTTTTGGAGGGTTTGGCCGTGAGCTATGGTGGAGGGAAATTGAGAGAGAAACTTTGGCTTAGCTTACTTTGATAGAAAGAGAAGATGAAGATAGAAATGAAATAAAGTCCTAAACTCCCCCCTTGGCCGTGGAGTGTATTCATGTGGAGAGTCAAAGACTTAATCAACAAGTTTAGCAAATATCTCTAGGTGTTGGTCATATGCATGCCATGGATTGGTCACCTTGGTTTCTATTGGTTTAAGCTTAAGAGTCATTGCATGACTCACAAAATGGTGAAGGTCCTAGACCCCTCTTGGCCGTGGAACACCAAGCCAAAAGCTAACCAAGTTTGTTCACCAAATTACTTAGTTTAACTAGTTTGTTTCCTATTAGTTCAAGACAAGTCCAACCATTATTATTGACTAGTTTCTATTGGTTACTCTTAAGCAACTAGCTTTCTAATTGGTTAACCAAAGTAAGTCTTCAAGAATGCTCTAGAAAAATGACCAAGACTTTTCCAGAGGCTTTTATCCAATAGATAGAAGTTATCGAAACTATTACCTAATAGACAAAAGCTACTGCTCATGAACTAGTAGTTATTGTCTAATGAATAATAAAACACAAAAAAAATTTATTTGATAGATAAATTCTAAAAATTATAAAATTGAGGACTGTATCTTTTAGTTTCGGGTTTAGTAAGCGCCCCCGGCTCCAAATAAACTGTCAAAGATTTTTCCCGACTTGAAAAATTTTATTTTTTCGGTACCGAGTAAAACACACAAAAAGTCCAAAAACAATAATAGAACAGTCAAAATAAATTAAGCAGGGCTCATAAATCACAAAAATAGTAAAATCCCATATTACTGAGAAACATGAAATTTTGGGTGTTACACCAACACTTAGGAACTTTTAGAGATATCAAAAACACATTTTTGAAGATCCTAGAGCTCATGCCACGACACCCAGTGTGCCACACCGCAGTGCGCTGCTCTTGGATTTCAGTACCAGGCATCCATTAAGACTCACGTTGTGGCATGGACTCACTTATGCCACAGCGTGAGGTGCATTTCAGTAGAATTCTGCAGAAAACACAGGGCCAGGTATTGTTCCATTGGAACAAATTCTGGATTTTGGCCACTCTAAATTAGTTTCTAGGTGATTTCAAGTTCCTAACAAGTTCACTAACATGAAGGAAACCTAAAACACCAATGGATTTCATAAAAAAATGGATTAAAATACTAAATCACTCATCCAAATCCCTAAAATCAACACTTGGAGCATTTTAGGTCCAAAATGAAAATTTTCAGTTTCTAATCCAAACTCTTAGTATGAACAAGTCATAAACCACATTTAAAACTTATCCAAACAAGAAAGTCACTTCAAACACCTCAAGAACTCAAATTGGCATAATAAACCTCAAATAAACCTAACATGGAAAAGTGAGAAAAAATGAAGTTTCAACTCAAGAACCCCTAACTTGAGCTCCTCAAGCTGCTATGTTGATGGAGATGATGATGGAATTAATCACAAGTTTTCAAGCTTGCTTTTCTTTCTTGATTTCCTCTTCTTCCTTTCTTCCTTTGCTATTTTCTCTTCTTTCTCTGTTGCTTCTGTTTTCAACTATGAAGAATGAATGAGAAACAAGTGAAATGAAGAAATAACAAAAGGGAAAACAATATAAGGCTCAGAAACGTGAAAGGCTTGGTCACTTAAGTGACCAAATGATATTTTTCGATATGCTCGGAACACTTCGATTTATTCAAATCTAGTTTTGTTAAAGCCAACAAGTTTAAAATAAATCATAGGATTCGTGAAAAATCTTATTACACCAAAACCATCATTTTCTATACTTGTGACTAGTCATTCCGGCATTAAAACCCACAACTAATATGCCTAAAAATACCAAATTGATTTCGATTATTCTTAAACTTTAACCACATCACAGAATACACATTTATGACTTAGAAATAAATTATCCACATCTATTTCCATTAGCTAAGATATTTATGCTAATATCTATGTCATTTTAAGCTACTTTTCACCTTTCGGCCTGTAGCAAAGTACCTAAACTAACTCAGATTGTCATAAAATTAAACAGGCATGTTAAATAAGTATTAAGCTACCTCTGTAACTATTTACAAGTCTAACATGATAAAAAGGATGTTACACCCTATACATCACAGTCTCATCATTTGTTACTTGAAATTCCCTTTGTTTTCCTTGAGCAAAATGATCTTTGATCATTTCCAAAAATTGATCATTGATTTGTTTTTGCCTAACCTATGATTTAATTTCACTAACAATTTTTGTTTGGCTCATGTACAAAATTTTAGGTTGTAGGGTTATTGAGAGATTCAAATCTCAAAATTTCTCTAATAACTCAAATTCTTGAATCATCAGGTAGGATGCATGTAGTGACTTTCTGCTAAGGCATCATCTATTACATTAGCTTGTCCTGAGTGATATTTCAATTCAAAATCATAATCTTTAGAAAATTCTACCCACCTTCTTTGCCTTATGTTAAGTTCCTTTTGATAAAAAAGATATTTCAAACTCTTATGATCACTAAATACTTCAAATTTAATTCCATATAGATAATGCTTCCATATTTTCAAAGCAAAAACTATTGCTATTAATTCTAGATCATGAGTTGGGTAGTTTTTTTCTCATTTGATATTAATTGTCTTGAAGCATAAGCCATTACTTTCTCATTTTGCATCAAAACACATCCAAGACTCTTCTTGGATGCATCATTGTACATGGTGAATTTTTTCTTGAGGATCAGGGATAATTAATACAAGAGCTATTGTTAACGTAACTTTTAATTCCTAAAAATAATTTTTATATTCATCAGTCCACTCAAAAGGCTTTTCCTTCCTAGTTAATCTGGTCAAAGGTACTAATTGAGAAAACACCTTAATGAATCTTCTATAATACCTAGCTAATGCTGAAAAACTCCTGATTTCAGTGATAGTTGTTGGTCTCTCCCATTACATCACTGCTTCCACTTTACTAAGGTCAATTGAAACTCCTCCTTGTGATATTACATGCCCTAGAAATTTTACTTTTTGAAGCCAGAATTTACATTTTTCTAACTTAGCAAACAATTATTTTTCTTTTAAGATTTGAAGGACCTGTTTAAGATGTTGTTCATGCTCTTCTGCTATCTTCGAATAGATGAAAAAATCACCTATGAAAACAACCACAAATTGATCCAAATAAGGTCCAAAAATATGATTCGTGTAACCCATAAATACTACTGGGGCATTGGTTAATCCAAAAGGCATGACTAGATATTCATAGTGTCCATATCTAGTTCTAAAAGTAGTTTTGGGAATGTCCTCTGGCTTAATTCTGATTTGATGGTATTTTGATCTCAAATCTATTTTAGAAAATATTGATGCTCCCGTAAGTTGATCTAACAAATCATCAATTCTTGGAAATTGGTATTTATTTTTAATGGTCATCTTATTCAATTGTCTGTAATCCATACACAACCTTAAACTTCCATCTTTTTTCTTTACAAAGAGTATATGGGATACCCAGGATGACACACTAGGTCTAATAAATTTCTTGGTCAGGAGTTCCTCTATTTACTTCTTAAGTTCACTTAACTCCATTGGGGATATTCTATAAGGTGCTATTGATATAGGACTTGTTCCTAGTTTCAAATCAATAAAAAAAGAAATCTCCCTTTTTGGAGGTAATTCATTTATTTTTGAGGGAAATACTTCCAGAAATTTTCTCACTATATGGATAGTTTCTAATTTTTATTGTTCCTTTGAATTTAAAGAATACAAGAGAACATATGCTTGTGCACCTTCTTTTAAATATTCCTTAACTTGAATGACAAAGCAATACATAGATTCATCCTCAACAGATTTAGACACAGAAGTTTCAACAAAATTCATAGATTTCTCAGAACAATTGAGAACAACTTAATTTTTAAGACATCCAGTCCATTCCAACAATAATTTTTTTTTAGTTTGTTCCTATCATTTTTGCTTAATTGGAACTTAGTTCATAGATTTAGTTGGAACTTAAAAAGTTGATCATTATCTATCTCATCTTCACAACATTTAATTCACTAATTAAATTTTTCTACATAAACAAGTAGCATTGAGAGTATCTTGGAACAAGTTCATCATACAAAATTTGTTCTATGGTAGTCAATTAATTTGGTTCTATTAGGGTATTATCCATTCTCCTACATCTAAACTAACTTGGTGACAATATAAGTCATTTAAATGATGAAGACTTGTTCATAATAGGGCAATCATAGTTCTAAAAAATCCTATCAAGAAACTACTATTATTGAAGTATGCTAAACATCTAAGAATTGAGCCGATCATGGCAGCAAGCAATCCTATCATATTAGCAAAAATTCTAATAGCTTGTTAAGCATATCTTCACCAAAATTTCATATAAAACAGAACAACAAAACTCATTTAAGTTATATCCAATTTCAACCTCACTTTAAGCACAATAATGCCAAACATTAGTAACAAACCAAATTCACAATTAACAAATAATGTTCTATTTAAATAGGAAACTGTAACATAAATAGAACATAACAATCATTCTTGAAAGATCACAGAACAATCCAAACACAAGTACATTTAATTAAATTACACAATTTGCAATCACAAGGAGTGAATAACTCCTGGGGTCAAACAATATAGTGATAAGTTTATTATTCTTTTTGAGTGAATTCTTCTTCACTGTTTTATACATTTTTTATACCAAATAATTCTTACTTACTAAAATTCTTACTGCATTATTTATAGTTTCCCAAATTTTGACCACATTGGTCGAATACTTCTTCCTACCTTGATTGCAATATTGAGGTGATCAATCTCAATATCACAACACTCATGGATATGTATCCATATTGTCACACATAAGCAAATATTGTAACATTCTCGAGAACATGTCAGGCTTGTGTAAGGTTCCAGAGATAGCCAAATACTCTCTTGACATGCCTGTAAAGTTTTATGGCAAACTGAGTTAGTTTAGGCACTTTGCCGCAACACAGAATATGAAAAGTAGCTTAAAATAACTCAGAAAATGGTATAAATTGCCTAGATAAGAAAAATAATTATGGATAAATTGTTTTTAAGTCATAAGTTAGTCAAAGAAGTTACAGTTAAAATTTGAAGGTAAATTGAGTTCGTTTGGTATTTTTAAGCACACCGAGTAAGTTTTTTAATACTAAATGGACTTAGTGTAGATATGAAAATTTATGGTAATGAAGAATTTGGTAATTAGATGAATCGTAGGATTTATTCTAATACCTAAGGAGGTTAGGAAAGTTGATTTGGTGAAATCAAAGTGTTCCTAACAGATATAGAGTTTCAGTATAACCTTGATATTATCCTTTAAGGAGTCTTTGACTTCTTTTTCTTTCCATACACCCAAGACAGCAGCAGGAAACTAATAAGAGAAGAGAGAAGAAGATAAAAGAAAAGAGAAAGAAGAAGAGGAGAAGAAGAGAAAAGAAAGAGGTAAGGCAAAAGTGTGATCCTCCAAAAAGGTAGGGGTGACTGTTCTTCATTTTCTTTTCTTGTTTCTCTTCATGCTTTGTGGTTGCATGTTGAGTTTCAAAAGTGGGTTATCTATTTTTTTTTTTTTTTAGTTTGAGTTGGAGAAGCTTATAGGAAACCTAGTTTATGATCAACCTTGAGTTAACCTAGGCATGGTGGTTAGATAGAATCGTAGAAATACACATGAATCTCCTTGAGTGATGAGTTGAAAAATGGGTACATGTGCTTGTAGTTCTTGACCATAAATTCATGCTAGAAGAATTAAGAGTTCCTTTGAGAGTTGCTTTAAGGATTAGGGACACTAGTTGTGGTTAAAAATCACATAGAACTTAAGTTTAAGGATTTGTATATGGTGAACAACTAATGAAATAAGAAGGAAGGGCATTTTGCCCTATTTTTCTAGTGCACAACGCACCATATAACCAATTATGACATAGATTATTATCGTGTAACAAAGAAACAATATAAGGCCATAACTGATTATGGAACAAACCATAACCGATTATTGTGCTTGTCCAGAACGAGGAATCAGAGGCTAAAATAGGTTTTTACCAAGCCATAACCGGTTATCAAGGTCTCTTAACCGATTATGCATAGTTCAAAAGTGATTTTGTGAATTATCCATGGTCTTCAAACCTTGTCCAAAGCTTTGGGAACCCTTAGTAAAAGAAAAAGGAGTTCCTTAGAATATCAGAGGATGAGATTTGAGCTAGGTAATGGATACAAATAGTACAAGTGTAGTAGTTATAGATATATTCCTTAGTGAGAATAAGGAATATATAACCTTTAGGGCATCCAGTAGTGGTGGTTGCCATAATTAGTTATTTCCCTATGCAACAAAGTGTTGCATTAGATATTAATAACTTGAGAAGTGATAAGGAGATGAGACACAAATAGTTAGCTAATTGGCAAAAGTTGAAAGCCATAGTGCATGAAAGCTCTCAACGAGTTGAGGTAGAGCTAGTAGTGCAAGGATAATCTTTCTAATATTGTATTTATATAGTGGTTATGTTAAAGTTAGGCATAACACCATATATTTTATACACCTCACATTTTTCACATACTTACTATTTCTATGTTGTGTATTGTCATGGACAGTTATGCATAGTTTATCCCACACAATACGAGGTAGGTTAATGAGGTAATAATTTTCCTCCCTGCCTAATAGGTTAAGGAGGTAACATATTCAGATAATAGATTCCTTCCCTATCCAACAAGGAACTGGATTCTTGGGAATGGTCAAGTTTCATGACATTTGCATACATGCTTGCATACACAATCTCTTGAGCATAATCATACATTATAATATCTTTGTTGCACTTTTTGGTTGTTGTTATTAGTTGTGAACTATGATTCTTTGTGAATGTATGTGTTGTTTACTCAATGATATTGTTCAATTGTATGAGCAGTTGTTCAATATTATTGAATGTTGTTTTCCTAGACAATTGTATGAGCGACTGTCTTATATCTTATTCTATTTGTAGTAGAAGTAAGATTAGTTAGAAACATTACACAAAGAGTAAAATGTGAATGTTTCCTGAGTATTGAGTAACAATTGAATTATTAGTTTTAGTTATATTTATTAAGTTTATAGGTTGTGATTTTCACAACTGCTAGTATTGGTACATTGATACTGAGAATTGTAAATTCTCACCCTGTGTGTTTCCATGTAAATCTAGGTAAAAGATATAAAGACCCGAAGGAAGAGAAAACTGAAGACTAGTATAGTTTTATGTTATGTATGATGGGCAGATTTTGTAAATTCATGTATATATTTGCTTCAAGTTTTGTAAAAGAAAATATTATGTAATACTTTATGTTTTTAAGATAAAAAAGTATAAATACATATTTGATATTATAGGGCTCTCCATAATGATTTATTTAGGTAAATATTCCCAGGTATATGTCATATATACTAGGATTTCAGTATTAGAATGTTACAAATATATAAAAGTATAATTCTAGAAATATCTATCTAATTTATGCATTATGCATAGTAAAAATCTTGACCCAATTACCTTAGGCACACTAGGACTATTGATCTGATACCATAATGTAACATCCTACCAGTCATTTCATTATAATTTAATATTATTGATAGAATATTATGTACTATGTTTATTATTTCTTATTTTTTAAAATAAATGCAATGGTTTATTACGTAA
The DNA here is from genome assembly GCA_029884605.1 of Ormosia emarginata. Taxonomy (NCBI): domain Eukaryota; kingdom Viridiplantae; phylum Streptophyta; class Magnoliopsida; order Fabales; family Fabaceae; genus Ormosia; species Ormosia emarginata. The sequence continues at coordinate 3,898,395 of JAQQTP010000052.1, forward strand.
TGGTGAATTGAATTAATACTTAAACCAATTAGGTTGAAATTATTATTTATAATTGTAAAACTATAAAACTCACATATTACTAGAATGAAATTCTAATAGAATACAAATAGGAAATTTATAGTAACTGATGAACTTGCAAAAATTCATATTTTTATAGTTCAAAATCTTAGGTTTTCATCCTCTTTTAATCTCTTTGATTGAGTTTTATTCTCAAGTCTTGTTATATTTTTAGTAATTTAATTAAGTTCTTATTATATGTTTTTATGTGTTTTTGTTAAGTAATTGCACATGGAGAAGATGGGCCAAATGAGCAAGCAAGAAAAAAGAAGAAAATCCATTCAATAGCCCAACGCTTGATCACTAGGTGTCCACCGCTTGAGCACTGGGAGTTGAGTGCTTGAGCATATACAAACCATCCTTTCATATTAGGCCAATGCTTGAGCGCTGTAAATCCAATGCTTGAGCACCCACAATCCAGCGCCTAAGCACTGGCTGCGTAACAGAACATGTTAATTTGTTTTTAAATAGAAAAGTTATGCAAAATTGAACATACACTTGGACAGAACGCAGCAGCCATCAAGAGGCACAAACCCTAGTGTGGTGTGGGCACAATTAGGCTTGAAAATTAGGAATTTTCATAAACCTTTCCGCCTTTCTACAATGGAGTTTGTCATATTCTTCCCTTTGTGTTCTTCTTTTTCCATGTGTAACTAAACCTCTTTTATTAGGGGATGATGGATCTTGATACTTTGATGATGTAACTTCTTTTATGGGTTTAATTTATGTTTTTATTTCATGATTTATATGTTTATCTCTATTCTTAATGATTTTCTAAATCTAGCCAATTTGGGAATGATCTTTTGGGTCGATGTATGATTTAGGAAAATTTGCATGAACCTAGAACATGTGATAAACACCATAATTTATGCAATCGCTAGAAATAGACATTGTGGGTTATGTGATTTTTCTTTTAATTCCCTCGTTCTTGATAATGTCATTCTATTTGGGGTTAGACTAAATGATTAGTTAATTCCAAATAATGTAAGAAGATTAATACACCAAGGGATTGGGTATTAATTGATTTTGGGAATTGACCATAAATCATTGAAGTAGAACATAGTTAAATCAATATTTGAATCTGCATTTAAAGAATTCAAGTGAAGTCTGAACCCTAACACTTTAATACTTGTTTTTCACCCCTTTGATTAATTGTTTTGCTTGCATATATTTCTTTTTAGTTAAATTTGCTACAACTCTTTTTTTCATTAGTTTAAATAGTGTCACTTTCAGTGAATTCAGTAATTAATAACTTAATTCTCGTGAGACGATACTCTTACTCACTTTTTATTACTTTTACGATTAGGTGCACTTGTTGATTTCACAACAATAACACACTAACTAAATTTATATTTAATATTTACATCTGGTGTGCCAATATATTTGTCTAGAATATTTATGAAATCCCAAAAGTTACAAAAAAAACTACAACAAGAAAATATCTCAAATATCTGAATAAATAAATGAGGTCGGTACATCAGTAGACAATGCATACCCATAATGTAGCCGAGTCAACTATATATATCTATTTATAGCCAAATGAAATTCTTCAGTAGCAGGGCAAAACACAAAGTGAGAGCATCAATATCAATCGATAGAGTAATGCATACCATCTTGCATCTTTGAACATAATAGACAACAAATGAGAATTTATAATTCTTAGTAAGAAATCATACAGTTAATAAAATCATTTATTTTGAACAATGCTATGTCTAGCTGCATTCACTACAGAAAACACATTTCAAACAAAGTATTTTATAATTTTACTTTATATCAATAAAATACATATTAAATAGTATCATTTTACATTCCATTAAATTTTACTTTATCTTCTTGCTCACATGGCCAATAACATACCATATAGTTGAGATCTCAAACTTTCTAGGGCATCCCTTAGCTCAATGGTTATTCCCACTAGGCAATCCAATAAAAATGACTGATGTAAGACTTCCCAATAAGATCCACTGTACGTTAGCCTATGGACTCACCTTAATGGGTCCTAGAAGACATACATTCTTTTCTCTTAAATATTAATGTCACAACTTTGAATATCATTTTTTTCACAAAAAACAACATCAATAGTTCATAATTTGTAACATTAACATAATCAATCATTTCCATTATAGATCATATAATTTGATCATACATCATATCATTTCCATCATAAATCATTTTCATCATAAACCATTTCATCATAAACCATTTCATAATAAATCATTTTATCATATATTATTTTCGTTGATCATTCTTCTTGATCATAACTTATGACAATAACATAATTCATCAAATACTTCTTAGGTTATCTAACTTAATCAAAAACCTTAGTTTAGCATAATAACCAGTTCAACTTCATTTTTACATCATAAATCCAAGGATCAAACACTAATTATAGACCATGGTACCTACTAGGCCAAATGTATCACTATGATGGCATCAAGTTATTTTCTTTTTATTCACTTAATTCTAGTCATATTTAGGCCTTTAGCTTCCAATTCCAACATCAATTTCATCTTAAATACTATGTTAGACAAAATCCCCAATTTAATAAGATCAAGAACCCTATTTTCTAATCTTCATCAATTGACTATAGTACTTTAAAATCAAGATTCAATCCATGCATTTAACTTCATCAACAATAAAATTTTACCATTAATTTCACTTTAAACACAAGATTGAACTAAATCCCCAATTTAGTATGAACAAAACCCTAATTCTTGAATAAATTCCAATTCATCTTAACTTCTCAAATTAAAACCATTTCTATGATTCTTAAATCATCAACAACCTTAATCCTTACTAAACTTCCATTGAAATTTATCAAACCATCAAGAACACAAAATATAGTCTTATTAACCTAGGGTTTGAATCCATCAACACAAGCCTCAACAAAGTTTCTATGGATTAAAATCATACTTCTTAGCTATAGTAGAACACTTCTACAAGGAGAATAACTCAAGGAAAATAGAAGAAGTAAGATTCCCTTACCTCAAGAAAGATGAAACTATGATGAAAAAGGTAAGATTCTTGGCATAATTTCTTAGTACATGAACTTAGAAACCCTTGATTCTTCTTGTTCCTTGGATTTTTTCTTTTTTTTTTCAATTTTTATTCTCTCCTCCTTCTTGGTTCTCTCTTGGCCAAAATCTCTAGGAGCTCAAATGGTCATCTTTTCTTTTTTCCTCTTCAATTCTTTTCCTTTTATATTTTCTAACTAACCAATAGAAACTAAAACAAGTGGCCTTTCTTAAAGTTTTTAACCAATGAGATGTTTAACAAATGGCTAGACTTTCATTAGTCCATGGTTAAGTTATGATGACTCCTAGTTACTCCAACCAAATTAGTCTAACTTAGTTACTAATCTAGTTCCATAAACTAACTAAGTTACTAACTAATTACTTAACTTAGTTACTTAGGGTTTTTAAAACTTTATTTTACTTAATTTTTCTTAATTCTATCTAACTTATCTTATAAATGTTTTTTTGAGAAATTTCAGCATCCTAGAATATCTTTTGTTAATCTATCGGATTTGCTGTAATTAAATAATTCAATTTGTACACAAAAATTTTTAATTCCATGTACATCTTTTAATAATAATTTACTAAATTACACGTATGTCCTATAGAATACAAAATAAATATTATCATATTTAATTTAGAAGGGATGTTACAAAGAACCCCTACCTCACTCGTTAGCTTTGGCTCCTTGCCCTTTCCTTTTCACCATGTTTTCTTCTTATTCTTATTGCTTTCTTTCCTCTTGTTTTCTCTAAATTTGCTACCCTTTTTTGGATGTTTTTGTTGTTGTTTAACTGTGTATAAAGAGTGAAGAAAGGATGAGTAAGAAGATTGATAAAGATGGAGATAAAAGATAATAAAAATAGAGGTAAGAAAGTGAAAGTGTATGGTTGTGTAGCTGTTGCTCTATTTTTGTTTTTGATACACAAGAGTGAAGTGAAATTGTGAAGGAGGTGTAACATCCTAATTCTGATATCCCGTTAGACTTGATCTACATAAGAATACTTAGTATTGACCATGCTACTACTACCAACCAAACCCATAATCTTTTACATAAATAAATTATGGAGGGCCACGTTACTACAATTATATATATACATCACAGCCACAAAAGGGCATGCTTGTTATACATAGCTCAAAACAAACTAAGCAAATATAAACTTTATACAAGCTCAGTCCAAAATAACATCTAAACTATGCTAATCCTCATACATCTTCTTCTTTCCTTTAGAAGAACTGGTACCTGGATTTACATGGCAACACAAATGGGGTAATAAATCAAAATTCTCAGTAGAAGTATTCCAATATCAACATTTATACAATCATATAAATTACACAACTATCACGATAACACTTCAATCACAAAAGTACACAATTGCCTATACAATTATAATGTCATGTGTTTATGTTATGATGACAACCGCCCATACAATTGTCATGTTATGCTTAATTATGTCTAGTATTTATGTCTATGCAAATCCTCAATATAAAATGAATAATGTTATGTAACTATATCCATGGTAATGTTATGATACCATATTTAGGAACTCCAATTCCATGGTAATGTTATGAATTACCAGGTATAGTAAGGATGTGACTCACCTACACTATCCATCAACACAAACAGAGGATATCACTCACCTCAATATTCTAACACAAATAGGGAGGATATTGTTCGCTCTTTTGCTTACCGCAAGTGCACGGATCGCACTTGTAGTGTAGCTAGGACAGATATTGATCCCACAAGGACTATGGTTAAGTTCAGTACTAACTATTAACCAATAATTTAAGAATTTCTATTCAAGAACATATAAATCGAGAAAGGGTATGTGAATTAATTTAAAGATCTTAAAAACTACAAAATTGGATTAAGTTAATGATTAGAGAATAGGGAATGCTTTTACACCTCCTACTTCCATTGATAACAAGTAATCCTTACGAGTAATATAAATGAAATGATTAGGTTAGGCTGAGAATCTATTATAGTTAAAAGCCTATGTTTAGGTCAGTCAACCTTGCTTCAGTTACCTAATTCACTATGTTTCCATGAGAATTAGTGTAAATCCACTCATTAAGATTTATTCCCAATCAATTACTATGCATGGCCAATAGGTATATTTCTATCCTATTAACGAATCATCGCATCCAAACTAATTAAATGAAATAGAACATGCATCAATCATACATACGATCTCAAATCCAAATTCCTATGTCTAGGTTCATTAGATTTTATTAAATCACTTAAAGGCTGATCAAACATTCAAGAGCATCAAGCATTATATGATTGAACAAAACCAAATTATGTATATATACCCAAATGATTATAATATTATTCAATATCCATAGGAGGATCCAAAGAAAAATCCTATAAACAACTTAGCCACTTATGACAAATGAAAATATATCACAAATGCTCATTGTCATGATAAGTAAAGATAGGAAGATGAAGGAAAGAGAAGAGAAAGCTCAATGGAATGATCCTTCAAGCTTCAATTCTCCTCCAAGGTGAAGATAACCTTCAATCTTGGTCACTTTTGCTTCCTATCAATGTAGAATGTAAAACCCTGGCTGCAGCTCTCCAAAAATAACCCTAACTCCCTTTAGAAAATTAATGTAACAATATTTATAGGGCTCAGAAAACAGAGTCACGCTGCAGAATTCAACTTCCTACGCTGCGACACGTATACATTTTAGGTCACCACACTGCGGCATTCAAATGCCACGTCGCGGCATGCCTATTTCGTAGCTCTCTGCCTGAACAGGGGAATGCACCACACCGCGACATTGATATGCCTGTGCCACAACATGACAAGTTGATCCTTGTTCTTGGCTTTCTCTTGCAATGCTGGTCCAATTCTTCAAAGTTTCACTTGGTTGGACCCTTATGAGCCATAGAGAAATTACCAATTCAACAATAAGTGCAAATGTACTCAATCTATCAAAGAATTGGAAACATTTTCTCAGAATCAGAATGGAAGACACTGAAATTGAATTTATATGAATAGGAAGCTAAAATCTTCCAATCATGCATCGAAACAAGGACTAAGCCATCAATATAGCATATATATGAAGCACAAATAACTACAATTTGTGGAGTTATCACACCCCCAAACCTAGATTTTTGCTAGTCATCGAGCAAAACAGAGTGCATTTATATAGATTAACTTCTTAACCTGCGTTCAACAACATTCAACCTTCCACTTTCACTCAAACTGAACTAGTGTATGATGACTGTAACACCCCAAATTTCTTAACTATTTGGCAGTAATTTTGACAGTTAACAGAATTCTACTGTTTAGTAATTTCTGTGTACTGTAAAATTATTTTAAATATTTCGTCAGTACATTTGATCATTTTGTGTGATTTACTCCGTGTCAAGAAAATAATAATTTTCAAGCCAAGAAAAATCTTACGTAATTTAATCATTACTGTTAAGTCTTAATTATTTTACATAATTTGATTTGATTTTTGTACGTTTTATAATTTTTATGATTTTGTGGATGATTATGAAATTTTTATATTTTTCTCATTGTTTTTGGGCTGTCTGTGGGCCCAAGTGGCCTTATGTGGGCCTGGGGTGGGTCCCAAAAAGTGAAATTTTTTTTGCAGATAGAAAAATTTGTACTGTTAAGACGGAGATGGGGGATCTTACTAAACCTGAATTCGGAAACAATTTTTAAAATTTTCTTTTATTGTATTTTGTACTGTATTTAATTATCGGGTAATAAAAATACAGTAAAAATATTATTCGTAGGGTTATAGCAGATATAAAAATAAATATTATACTGCTTAGTCAACATTGGTGGTTTGGATATCCACCATTGATTTAATCAACGGTGGAGACTTGATCTTGATTTAATCAATGGTGAAGATTTAGTCTTATAAAGTGGCTAGGACCATTTATGACCATTGGATGTAAAGTTTGAAGGAGTAATCTTGACCCTTCATTTTGGAGATACATCTAATGGCTAGGATTTTAAGGAGGAAAGATCCAATGGCCTAGATTAAGTTTTCTATCTAAAGGCTAAACCTAGAAGCTTGATTAATCCTCACCATTGATGTAATCAATGGTTAAGATTGCCTAAAATGGTGACTAGGAGATTGGTCACACCTTGAAGAGTGCATGGAGGGGGGCGGTTTTTGTGAAGCTTAAGGAGCTAAAGCACAAGTTGAAGACCATAATTGATCACCTTGGTCATTATTGATCATTTCAAGAAGCCTAGCTTATCAAAATTTTCTCTCCATTTCTTCTCCAAGCTAGTTTCGGCCAAGCACCATAGAACCATCTTCCATCACTCTTTAATTTTATACAACCTTATTTCTTGAATCTATACCTCATTCTGTAACGCCCTTTTTCGAGAGGGAACGTCACATTATTTAACATAAAAGAAAATGCAGAAAATAAAATTTTGAACAATTAAGACCCGGTTTATTTAGTTAAAAGTTAACTTGCATGATACTTTAGTACGTGACTAAAATGGCGGTATATTTTTTTTCTTTTTTTTTTGTTTCTTAATTTACCGACGCGACATAGTAATACCAATGAAAAATAAAACAGTAAATAGAACTCGAATAGCATACATATATATATATATACATATATATATATATATATATATATATATATATATATATATATATATATATATATATATATATATATATATATATATATAATATATATATATATATATATATATATATATATATATATATATATATATATATATATATATATATATATTTAGATGTCAAATGTAATTTTAGATATAGCTTGGAAATTCCTAAAAAGCAAAATTATACCTGCCCCATGGATCATACAAATATACCCTAGAGATATCAGAATATACAGCCTATCAAAATATAATACATCAGGCCCCCAAAATAAAACACTGGCAGCCATCAGTAGCCACCAGTAAAATCAGTCCCTCAGAGGAGGAGGGACTGTATTTGGGTTCTTAGCAAGATCCTCCTCTTCAGAGGAAACCTCCATAGGAACCACAGAACCACGGGCAGGAGCCCGAGCAGTAGAATCAAAAGAGTCCTCCCAAGGGGTGTAGTAACGATCACCCTACATCTATCAGATGGGTAAGTAGAACTCCAGCCGCAGGCTGACATGGCAGGTGAGGATCGGCGCCTCATGACGTCTCTAGGCTAGGGCAATCGACACGTCTCCCAGGTAGACGCAGCGATCAGAATTCAAGTTGATATGCCAGCACTCTGGCCCTCCGAGGAAGGTCAAATGCACATCGCCCAGAAATCCGCGCATGCATGCCGCCATCGCCTCAGTGGATGCTAATCCCGCTCGGGCCAGAAGCCAGGAAAATCGAGATTTTCCGCCTCCTTGCTGTCGTCTTCGATCAATACAGTGTACACACAGGCAACAAATAATAGAAATACAGAAAAAGAGGTAAGACATCCTACCCTCATTACCAATTATAGCAGCCAGAAACAAAACGGCGCAATGCGCCCAGGTAGCAGTTCAGAAACAATATATCCAAGTAATAGGCAGTAAATTCAATAATAAGCAGATAAACAGTTCCAGGCAATCATTTATTGCAACATTAAACAAACAGTTCAAATTCACAAAGCAGTAATTATTAGATGATTTCATATTCCATAATGCATGTACACAAGATACTCAGAATCCTACTCCATGGAGCTAGACACAAACAGTCGGAGAGAAAGATCAGGAGACATGTCTGTAACTCGGCTGCCGTGGCCAAAGTGCTATACATCAATAATTTCCATGTGCACATTAGGCATTGTACAGACAGTCCACGCTAGATCACGATATAGGACATTGTCTCGGTCCAGATCGTCAGTGCGTTTGCATCGGTTTATCCCACGGACAGAAGAGTTACCAACTGCCCATTGTGAAGGACCTGCACCCCGACGCCCCCAAGGTCAAACATGACCTACACTAGTCTACTCGCACCCACACTAAGGTGTGATCAATCTCCTAGGCAACTTGGCCTTACAACAATCCACAGGACATTCACAATGCATAAGACTCTATGCATGAACATGTATGATTCACAATTTCATACAATTCTATAATATGCCACAATTGGCCAAGATGAGCATCAACACATAAATGGTCACTCACATAGACCCATAATGTCATAATATTAAAATCAAATAAGGTAATACATTTCTAAGGTCCATTATGCATTCTTATTCAAGATTTGCCATTGTTACAAGAATCTGTCACTAAGTAAGTTTCCATAGTCAATTAAATTTTTCTAAAGTAATTTATTCTCATTCACTTAGAATGGTCATTCTAAGGTCTCAAAACCTCACACTCTCTTGTTCTTGCTCTCTTGGGATTTCCTAAGTCATGTGACAAGGTTATTCTTGGTTCCTCTAAAATTTATGGAATCTCTAATTATATTTCATCCTTCCAAATTTGCTAATTTACTAATCTATTGCCTATGTTTTAGTCATTTAATTCTCCAATATCCAAGATTACAAAATTTTACATAATTAAGTCCTAATTTACCCTAGAGGCCGTGGCCTCCTTAAAGGGTTCAATTCCAAATTTTTCCTTCCATTAATTTTTATTCTACATACTTGATTTCAATATGGCTTGCTTTTATTACAAATTGATCACCAAGAAGACCACCCTTTTTGGCCCAAAAACCGTGACCACCAAGGAGGTCTCAAATCCAAAATTTTCCTTTCATTAATTCCATCTTGTCACTTGATTAATTTAAGTCTTGTACTCATCATAATTTGTCCACATTTTTACCCAATTTCAAGCTCAAAAATCGTGGCCACCCAAGAGGGGTTATCAATTATTTTTCTTCCATTTTCAATCATCTAATCCAATCCAATATATTATTGTACACACCCAATCAATCCAATAGCATAAACAAAGTAAAATCAACACACAAACATACTAAATTACAAAATCAAAGAATAACCCTTATTAGGGTTTTTCCACAAATAACACAACCAAGGTTCCTAGATGCTAGTAGAGGTTGAGGAGGAGTGTCTTCTGTAACACCCTCCCTAGGGTATCACATGTTTGACTCCCGACTCAAAATCTGTAAAGAAGTTCACACAAGGTTTGAGTTATAAAAAGATGGGTTTTAAAATTTCTTTCTTTACTGAAAACAAAACTTACTGAAATTCATAAGTATTACTGAAAATATATTTAAACTGATTAATATACAATATTGACACTAATTAATATTTCATAATTTAAAGAGAAATATAAAACTAACAGACTCTTTTTTTTTTAACAGTAGCAAACCCCATGACGGGTCCTACTAAATAGCACGGTATAACACTAACGATAAAACTTAACATACTCATTCCTTATCTTGTATCCAGCTTGTTGCATCAGAACTCTACTCCTTGTCTACTCAGAACACCTTCGAACTTGAGACAGCCACTCTTCAATGTTTTCATCAATCTCTGAGTATCCATCGCCCGTTATGTCTAAGACAACTCGATCCTTCTATTATTTGATTTTAACAGTACAGACACAGCAAAACAACATAACAAAGAGGTGAGATCACCTACGCCAATACCAACATGGCAGCACAGAGATAACACAAACAACAATATCATACAGGGATATCATACCAAACTTCCAATAATATATTCAATATTAATCAACTATCATCATCCAATCATATATCAATCCAAGTATTCAAAATAGTTGTCATAGCCAATATTCCTCAATTAATATATCATACAGATATAAGTGTTCAGATTATGCATGTACACAAGACTCGATTTCCTACTCCATGGAGCTAAACTCAGGTCGGAGAAATGATCGAAAAGATCTGTCGGTACCACATGCCTCAGACCACGTGCTATAATCCTCATTTTGATTTTGCACATCTAGCACATACACGACAGTCTTTATCAGATCTTGATTAAGAATAGTGTCTCGGTCAGGATCATCGGTGTGTTGCATCGGTCTAACCTATGGGAAGAAGCGCGACCAACCACCCGTGTAGGCAACCCGCACCCCGATGCCCCCAAGGTCAACAAGTGACTTATACTATGCATATCGCACCCACTCAAGAGGTGTGTTTCTCCTAGGCAATCAGCCATATCTAGTCCTCATCGGACCATTCTAATGCATGTATAATGCACCAAATACCAATCACATGGTATAATACCAATCACAGTATATCTCATAATTTTATATATATATATATATATAATATATATATATATATATATATATATATATATTTCCAATGCATCTAAATTGCACCACGTGCCAATAATGACAAAACTCGTTGTTTTCACAAACAGTGTATGGACACTGGTTCACAGTAATCATACTGTATTTTGCAATAACAAAATCATCTTATTATTTTTTCATAGTTATAAAACACAGTTGTCGTGTTTTCACAAAATTGCGCAACATTCCCGTTACGTTTTTCACAATTCCACAACACTTCTGTTGCGTTTTCAAAATATCGTAACCCTTTTGTTACGTTTTTAAAATTCCAAAACATTTTTATTACGTTTTCACAATACCGTAACATTAATGTTACGTTTACAAAATTTTGTAACATTTCTGTTACGTTTTCAAAATACTGCAACTCTTCTGTTGCACTTTTAAACTACGTACAAATTTTTCAACATTTTCTCAATCGCGTAAAAACATACGTTTCTCAAATCGCATAATATTTTTTTTTCACTGTTTCAAAATCGCGTAACTTAAAAATCATTCTTTTATGTTACGTAAATCATTTTCTATCATTCTCAAAATATTTAAAACACTTTCCAAATCTCATAACAATTTTCTCCCATTTTCACAATCGCATAAAAAAAAATATTCTATCGCTATTCAATCACGTAGTGATTTATCAACAGTAGTTCAAATTACGTAAAATATTTAAACGTAAATTCAAATTGCGTATAAATATTTCAATGTATTTAAAATCACATAGAAATATTTTTCCATATCACGTAACTTAAAAATCACGTTTTTAAGATATGTAAATAATTTTTCACCACAATTTCATTACAGAAAATATTTCTTGACCTTTAAAAATTCCTTTTTAACTTTTCTCAAAATAATATAACTTTATACTTCATTTAATATATTTTCTTACTCAAGAAAATATTTTTTCACAGTTCTTTACTCAAGAGATTCTTTTTCAAAATATAATTCACAAAATCACTTTTCCATTGATGTAAATCAACGTTTCAAAACTTAACATTTTCTAACGTATTTCAAAACTTGAAAATAAGTTATATGTTAATAAATTTTCAAAACACCATTATATTCTCTATTTTTCCCAAATCAATTCTAAAATCAATTCTCTTCAAAACAAATTAAGATTCAAACCCTTGCAACTTTTCATTTTTATTTTCATATGAAAGTTCATTTCTCAAGTGATAAAATACTTTGATTCCCTTTCCAAAATCCTTATACTAAAACATTTTGTTCAAACATTTTGTTTCCACTTTAAAATTACTTTGTTTCATAAAATCAAAATTATTCCAACCTCCAAAAATCGTAGAGTCTTTGGCCATTGAAGCCATCAAATACTTTTCTTCTAAATTGATATGGTTTTACACAAACAAAACCATTAAAAATTCTTTGTTTTCAAAACCGAAATACCGATGGTCATAAAAACCAAACCCATTTGTTCAAATTCATTTTTACTTTCCTTACAAATCCTTTTTCACTTTCTTTGCAAATCCTTAAAATTATCATTGCTATTTTCATTTAAATCTCATGTTTAGTAAAACACTTAGAAACTTTTTACACAAAATAAATCAATAAAAATCCTTCTAAAACCATATTCATGTACTCTTGAAAAATAAATTCTTTGTTTATTTTCCTTACTTTTCTAAACATCCATTTTCATCATTCAAGAAAATATTAATTTTGTGAACACCTATTTTGAGGTGTCTTGTTCGAAATCCACCATGTTCTAAGTACTCAAAAATCAATTCTTTTATTCTTGAAAATTTTCAACATGAACCCTAATCAAGGGCATCAAAACCGTAGCTCTTCCTTGGCTATTGGAGCCAAAAATCAATTTCCTTTCCACCATCAAGTCATGGCATATACATATATATTTCATCATAAATAATATAAGCATACCATCAAAGCCATAAAAGCATGTATAGCATATCAAGCATATCATCAAAGCTATAAAATCATGCAAAGCATATCAAGCATAGAAAATTAATCAAAGCTCATAAACACCCACAAATTAATTACTTGACCATGGATATGAATCCTCACATGGATTTCACATCCATCAAATAAAATACCATCTCTCACCACCATGCTTGGTTGGTGAGATGGATCTCCCTCTTACCTCTTGAAGATCCTCAAAAGCTTCTTGATTTGCTTCTTTTTTCAAGTCCTTCATCACCAAGAGCTTCTCAAATTCAAAACAAAATACATAAAAATTAGTATACTAAGCTTGATTAAGAAAACCATGGATCAAACATGGTTTAGATTATGAAAAAGAAGAGAAGAAATGAAGTTTCCTTACACTTCACCATAATTACCCCATAACTTGGATCTTGAAGAAAGTCCATGAAGATGAATGATTTAGAAGAAATCTTCAACATGAAAGTTGCTTAGAACATCATGTAGATTCAAGATCTATGGTTGGATGAAATTAAAAGAGATTGGATGGTGGTTTTGAGTGTCTTGACCGAATGGTTTCTCTTGAAGCACAAAGATGGAATTTTTGATTTTTGATAGAAACTTGAAGCTTGCATTTGAAGCCCAAGATGAATGATTTTGGAAAAACTCATAACTAGAGATGTTCTTAGAATGGTGTTTAGGTTTAGAAAATCAAGTTGGATGAAATTAAAAAGTGATGGAAGGTGTTCTTGGAGTGCTTGGCCAAAACATGAAGAAGGAGAGAAATGGAGAGAAAACTTGGTAACTTAGCTTCTTGAAAATGTCTAATGATGACCAAGGATGACAATAATGGTCTTCAAACTTTTTCCTATGTCCTAAAGCTTCTCAATTTCGTAGCTCCCCTCCAATGCATTCTTTTTGAGTGCAAATTGATCAATAATGATCAATTATGATGAAACATTGACCAAGACCACTTAACAATGACATAAAGCAATTAATAATGGTCATAAAGCCTCTTTTTCTTTGTCTTCTAAACAATCCAAAACCATCCCCATCCATGCATGCTTCTCCTTGTGCATTTAATAAATGACCATAATAATTAGCCACCATTTAGAGCATTTCTAGCCATTCATTAATTCAATGGTTAGGATTAATGTAGATTTTTGATTTAGAAGACTTAATCTAGTCCATTAGATTTTTCTCCTTTAAATTCTAGTCATTGGATGTGTCTCCAAAAATTAATGGTCAAGATTGCTCCTTCAAACTTTTAATCCAAGGGTCATAATTAGTCTTTGTCACTTTTTAAGACTAAATCTTCACCATTGATTAAATTAACATCCAATGGTCATAAATGGTCTTTGTTACTTTACAAAACCAAATCTCCACCCTTGATCACTTCTAAATCCAATGGTTACAAATGGTCTTTGTCGCTTTACAAGACCAAATCTCTACCCTTGATTTAATCTCCATCTAATGGTTATAAAAGGTCTTTGTTACTTTTTAAGACTAAATCTCCACCCTTGATTTAATCTCAATCCAATGGTTATAAATGGTTATAGCCACTTTATATGATCAATTCTACACCGTTGATTAAATCTATGGTTGATATTGAAGCCTTCCTTATTAAGCTTGTCTAGATTAAATCTCTACCATTGATTAGATCAATGGTTAACATCCAATGCTTATTCATTAAGTTTATTTCTCAACCGTTGATTAAATCAAGATCAAGTCTCCATCATTAATTAAATCAATGGTGGATATCCAAACCACCAATGTTGACTTAAGTAATATAATTTCTATTTTTATCTGCTAAAAACCCCACGAAAGAATATATTTCTGTATTTTTATCGTCCGATAAATAAATACAGTACAAAACACAGTACAAGAAATTTTCTAAAACTGTCTCCGGATTCAGGTTTAGTAAGATCCCCTGTCTCCGTCTAAACAGTACAAATTTTTCTATGCGTAGAAAAATTTTTGCTTTGCAGG
The DNA here is from genome assembly GCA_029884605.1 of Ormosia emarginata. Lineage (NCBI taxonomy): Eukaryota > Viridiplantae > Streptophyta > Magnoliopsida > Fabales > Fabaceae > Ormosia > Ormosia emarginata. The sequence continues at coordinate 3,913,539 of JAQQTP010000052.1, forward strand.
ACCCACTTGGGCCCACGTAAGGTCATCTGGGCCTACATAGGACCACCTGGGCCCATATATAGCCAAAAAAATTCATAATCATCCACAAAAATCACAAATATTAGAAAACGCACAAATATCAAATCAGATTACGTAAAATAATTATCTAACGGTAAAAATTAAATTACGTAAAGTTTTTCCCGGCCCGAAAATTTTTATTTTCCTGACACGGAGTAAATCACTCAAAACGATCAAATACGCTGACGGAATAAACAAAATAATTTTACAGTGCACAAAAATTACTAAACAGTAAAATTCTGTTAACTGTCAAAATTACTGTTTAAGAGATAGGAAATTTGGGGTGTTACATCTTCCTCTTACCTAAGTGAAGAAATCAATAGAAACTCCAAGAAATCTCCTTGAAATTTCAGATTGCACCTCCAAAAACCCTAGAAATTTTGACTTGATTAGAATAGCATATGGACATGAAAAATGGAATGTAAATGGCCATTAGAAGACTCTTGAAACCGAAAATGAAGAGAAGAGAAGAAGAGTCTTGAAACTTACACAAAAACTCCAAGCTTGAAGCTTGAGAAAAGTGATGAAGATGGTGGAATCTCAAGATGCTCTAAGCAAGAAAGATGTTTAGGAGAGGGAGAGGATTAAGGAAATGCTGTTGGAAGAAATTTTTGTGAAGGTTGAGGTGAGGGAGAGGGGACTGCCATCGAGGTGTTCTAGAGAGAAGGAGGAGAAAAACCAAATGAAGGAAGAAGGAGAAGGGTAGAGAGAGAAAGGCTTTTTAGGTTAAATGAATTAAAGTGTGGTGAATTTGATTAAATGAAACAAATTAATTTCCCTCCCTTGTTTTGGGCTGCTGCTACCGAGCTTGAGGAGAGAGGGAGGAGAGAGTTTTTGGCTTCCCTTGGAAGCTAAGGGCTTTTTAGTCATTAATTGGTCAAAGCTTCTCAAAGAAGCTTTGATTATTTTACATTAAATTTGAATTAAAGTGAATTGATTAGACATGAAGTAGATTGCATTTGGATAATGTGATAGGATTTTTATTACATACTGTTTGGGAGTTAAAAAACCTTTGTTTGGGAGTGTTAAAAATAAGAGGGAAAGGAGAGGGGGATTTTCGGATGCCCTCCAAAACCCTTCCATTTCAGTTCCCCCAAATTGGGGGGTTTTGGTACAAAATTACATATTTATCCTTCATCCCAAACCACTCACTTCACCCACCATCTTCCTCAAGCCTTCCAGCCTGACACCGTCGCCGTCGCGTCTAGTACCACCGCATCCAGTACTACCTTCCACCAGCCGCTCTTCGTCTGCGTACATATCCGCCATTCGAACCCGTTCCAGCCCGAAACCGGCACCCACTGAGTCGGACCGCATTGTCTGCATATCACGTCGACGTCGCCACTCCTCCTGGTCGACATCGCCAAACTCGGAGCCATTCGATCGCAACCCACACTGCCGATCCACCAACCAGTCGCACCACAACCCACACTAGATTTTGCCATCTGCAAAGTGCCGATCTCTCCGCCTGCATTGCGCCGCCCAATCGGTGCACTGCTGTCCTTCGAACCGCCAGCCTTCATTGAACCCACCATGACAATATCCCAACAGAACCACCCCATTTGGTTCTGCTATTTTCGTAAAAAGCAAAAGCTAATTTTTTTAGATTTAAGTTTTGTTACTTTTTTTTTTAGTGGGCTTGGGGTGGTAAATTTGTTGAGCTAGGATAAAAATGAAAAAAGTTAAAAAATTTAAAAAATATAAAATATAAAATAATTAATAAGGATAAAATGGTAAAAAGTATATCCTAAATCTTCTATTTTCTTCCCTTTCTATATTTCATACTCTCAAACAAGGGAAAGGTAAACCTCTCATTTTCCTTCCCTTCCTTTCCTTTTAAATCCTTCCCTTTCCTTTTCCTCCAAACTCCCAAACATAGCCTAACGTAACTGAGCATCTATTACAATGCTTCAACAAAAGGGATGTTGATATGAAGTTTCTTGAAAACTTCCAAAAACTTCTTAAATTGCTCATCCATCTTATGCTTGATTCGCCTATTTGTAAAAGGTAAGGGATGAACGTAAGGCCTATTGTCCACTTTCTTGTCCTCGGCCTTCTTTTGGACTTTCTCATCATCTTTTCACTTTCCCCATCTTTCTTGTCTTCCACTATCTTGTGGACCACTTCATCTTGGTCTTGGGTCTTGTCTACCTCACCCGCTAGCAATTTTGTCTTCGGATTTCCCTCTATATCCTTCCTACTCCTCAGTGAGATAACCTTACAATGCTCATTTGAGGCACCCTTAAGATTATTAACTATATCACTAGGGAAGGTGCTTGGGGACCTATTGTTGATGGCGTTAGCTAACTGCCCCACTTGAGTTTCCAACGCTCTCATCGTAGCAATTTGGCTTTGAATCATTCTTAGCTAAATGAGCATCCGTCTTCGTCATGTAAGAATCAATCTTAATCATAAGCTGCATAAAAATATCCTCCAAAGAAGGCTTTTTATCTTGCATTGGTTGTCTTGACTGAGAGGGGAATCCAGGAGGATTGTAAGGTCGCTCATTCATAGGAGCTGAGGAGGAAGTTCCTTGATTATCTTTCCAAGAAAAATTTGGATGGTTCCTCCATCCAGGGTTATACTGGTTGGTGTATGGGTTATTTTGCTAGCAGCGATAGTTGCCAACATAATGTACACTTTCTGACATAGAAATGCACCTATCACTTGTATGGTTATCTCTACATTTATCACATAACACAACTGGACTATGGTGCGAATTTTGTCCCATACTATCCATCTTACTTGCTAGAGCTGCAACATGTGCAAATAACAAGGTTAATGCATCTACTTCATGCACTCTAGCTATCCTCCGTGGAGTGTTCCTTGCTACTGGCCATTGATAGCTATTAGCAGCTAATTCCTCCAAAAGCTAGAAAGCCTCATCGAAAGATTTGCTTAGCAAGGAACCTCCAATTGCAACATCAACAATTAGGCGATGGTGCAGTAGTAGGCCCTTATGAAATGAGTAGATTTGGTGCCAATGTGGTATCTCATGACGTGGGCACCTTCTCAGTAAATCCTTGTACTTTTCCCAGGTTTCGTGCAAGGATTCTAATTCAGTCTGAGTGAATGATGTAATATCATTCACCATTTCCGCAGTCTTGGCAGGGAGGAAATATTTATTCAAAAATTTAGTACATACCTCTGCCCAAGTTGTAATGGATCCTACTGGAAGAGAGTGCAACTAACTTTTGGCTTTATCCTTCAAAGAGAAAGGGAAAAGCCTTAGGCGAATAGCATCCTCGAATACTCCATTGTGCCTAAACGTATCGCAAATGTCCAAGAAGTTTGAGAGATGCGTGTTGGGATCCTCATTAGATAAGCCGCCAAACTGTACAAAAGTTTGGGTCATTTGAATGATGTCTGGCTTTATCTCGAAATTATTAGCCTGGATGGCAGGACACCTAATACTGGATTGCAAATTATCCATCTGAGGAGTTGCAAACTCCCTCAATGGACTTGTGCGATAATCATCCTCGACCTCATGCGTAGCATTTTCGTCCGCCATCATATATTTACCTAATGCAAATAACAAATAAGAAAAATTAAATCAATATGCACAAAAAGAAACTTGAACTAGAGTTACTTAAACTCATTGCTAATATTAGCGCTACTTAATTTAATCCATTGTCCCTGGCAACAGCGCCAAAAACTTATTCGTTTTTTTGCTTACCACAAGTGCACGGATTACACTTGTAGTGTAGCTAGGAGTCAGATATCGTTCCCATGAGGACTATGGTTAAGTTCAATACTAACTATTAACCAATAGTTTAAGAATTTCTATTTAGGAACATATAAATCGAGAAAGGGTATGTTAATTAATTTAAAGATCTTAAAAACTAAAAAATTGGATTAAGTAGATGATTAGAGAATAGGGAATTTCTTTTCACCTTCTACTTCCATTGATAACAAGTAATCCTTACGAGTAATATAAACAAAATGATTATGTTAGCATGAGAATCTAATATAGTTAAAAGCCTATGTCTAAGTCAGTTAACCATGCTTCGGTTACCTAATTCACTATGTTTTCATGAGAATTAGTGTAAATACACTCATTAGGATTTATTCCCAATCAATTACAATGCATGACCAATAGGAATATTTCTATTCTATTAACGAATCATCACATCCAAACCAATTGAATGAAATAGAACAAGCATTAATCATATATACGATCTCAAATCCAAATTCATATGTCTAGATTCATTAGATTTTATCAAATCACTTAAAAGCTGATCAAACATTCAAGAGCATTAAGCATTATATGATTGAGCAAAACCAAATCATGTATATATACACCAAGGATTACAATATTATTCAATATCCATAGGAGGATCCAAAGAAAAACCCTATAAACAGCTTAGCCACTCATGACAAATGAAAATATATCACAAATGCTCATTGTCATGATAAGTAAGGAGAGGAAGATGAAGGAAAGAGAAGAGAAAGCTCAATGGAATGATCTTTCAAGCTTCAAACCTCCTACAAGGAGAAGATAGCCTTCAATCTTTGTCATTTTTGCTTCTTATCAGTGTAGAATGTAAAACCCTGGCCACAGCTTTGCAAAAATAACCCTAACTCGCTTTAGAAAACTAATGTAACAGTATTTATAGGGCTTAGAAAATAGAATCATGCTGCGGCATTCAACTTCCTATGCCGCAACACGTATACATTTTAGGTCACCACGCCGCGGTATTCAAATGCCATGTTGCAGCACTAAATTTCATAGTTTTCTGCCTGAACAGGGGAATGCACCACACCACGACATTGATATGTCTACGCCGCGATGTGATAAGCTGATCCTTGCTCTTGGATTTTTCTTGCAATGCTGGTCCAATTCTTCAAAGTTTCACTTAGTTGGACCCCTACCTGCTATAGAGAAATTACCAATTCAATAATAAATGCAAATGTATTCAATCTATCAAACAATTGGTAACATTTTCTCAGAAATAGAATGGAAGACACAGAAATTGAATTTATATGAATACGAAGCTAATATAAATGAAATGATTAGGTAAGCCTAAGAATCTAATATAGTTAAAAGCCTATGTCTATGTCAGTCAATCATGCTTCATTTACCTAATTCACTATGTTTTCATGAGAATTAGTGTAAATCCACTCATTAAGAATTATTCCCAATTAATTACTATGCATGGTCAATAGGTATATTTCTATACTATTAACGAATCATCACATCCAAACCAATTGAATGAAATAGAACATGCATCAATCATACATACGATTTCAAATCCAAATTCCTATGTCTAGGTTCATTAGATTTTATCAAAAAAGGTTGATCAAACATTCAAGAGCAATAAGCATTATATGATTGAACAAAACCAAATCATATATATATATATACTCAAAGGATTACCATATTATTCAATATCTAAAGGAGGATCCAAAGAAAAACCCTAGAAATAGCTTAGCCACTCATGACAAACGAAAATATATCACAAATGCTCATTGTCATGATAAGTAAAGAGAGGAAGATGAAGGAAAGGGAAGAGAAAACTCAATGGAATGATCCTTCAAGCTTCAATCCTCCTCAAAGGTGGAGATAGCCTTGGTCACTTTTGCTTCCTATCAGTGTAGAATGTAAAACACTGGCCGTAGCTCTCCAAAAATAACCCTAACTCCCTTTAGAAAATTAATGTAACAACATTTACAGGGCTCTGAAAATAGAGTCACGCCGCAGTATTGAACTTCCTACGCCACGATGCGTACACATCTAAGGTCGCCATGCCATGACATTCAAATGCCATGTCATGGGGTGCGAATTTCGTAGCTTTTTTCCTGAACAGGGGAATGAACCACGCTGCGACATTGATATGCCTACGTTGCGGTGTGACAAGGTGATCCTTATTCTTGGTTTTCTCTTACAATGTTGGCGCAATTCTTTAAAGTTTCACTTAGTTAGACCCCTACATGCTATAGAGAAATTACCAATTAAAAAATAAGTACAAATATACTCAATCTATCAAAGAATTGGAAACATTTTCTCGGAAACAGAATGGAAGATGTAACGCCCCTTTTTCTTAATACCGCGAAGAAGGAGCGTTGCACCATAATACTAAGAAACGAAATAAATTTTTTTTGAAAAATAATAGTTACAATGATTAATTAAGACCCGGTTCATTTTTAACACATAATTAAATAATTTGCATTCTTGGATTGTAAGGTGATTGAATATCGAATTATGTGTAAAAGATAGCAATAATTACAGATGCAATAAAATTGACACAGTATTGAACATAATACTTTCACAATATAAATATATATATTTTATATGCATCAAGCTGTTTAATTACAATATAAATTATACAAAAAACAAAAGATGTACCCACCCAAAGAGATATAAATATACACCCATCTAAAATGGAAAAACATCAGGCTTCCCCAAAAAGATAAACAGTTAGCCATCAGTAGCCACTGACAGTATCAACCCCTATGATTGACGAGAATGGACCGTAGCCGGGTCCTCCTTAAGGTCCTCATCATTGGATGAAATTGCCATCGAAGCGACCAAGTTTTAGGCAGAAGCCCGAGCAGTGGAGAGGAAAGAATCTTCTTGAGGGGTGTAGAACATATCACTCCACATGTCCCTCACGGGTAGGTGAAACTCTAAAATAACAAAAGCAGAAAAATCAAAGACAGGGGTGCCATAACGACCCCAAGATAAGGACACCATCAGCTCGCCGCGATAGACACAGCGGTCCGTCTCCACATGTAAGTGCCAGCAATCGGGTCCTCCGTGAAAGGTTAGCTTCATGTACCCTAAGAAGCGGCATGGGGGCGACGACATCCTAAGTAGGCCCTAATTGTAATGTAGCCAAAAACTCGGAAACTCAAGTGTTTCCTTGTCTTCCTCACAAACGTCTTCTCCGAAGTACATAATCTGACAGAAATACAAAAAATACAGAAAGAGGTGAGACACTCAGCTTTCAGTACTAAAATGGCAGCAAGAAAATAGAACGGCACTGGACACCCACATATGAACACAGTGATAATCACAATTAACAGTAAAAGTAAACAATATTAAACAACAGTAAGCATTATCAACAGTAAACAAGCCAAGTAATTTTTATAGTAATAAGAATAGATATTATTCCACAGTTATGAATGTTCATACTCAATGAATTATGAGACTGACAATTCACAATGCAAAAGGGTACCAAGATTCCTACTCCATGGAGCTAGACATAAACATTTTAGGAGTGAATGATCAAGGAGTAATGCCAGTATACCGTCAGCCTTATGCTCATCACATAAAAATAATATTTGCGCAAAAATGGTTCATAGATGGCATCTCAACAATCGATCACGATATAGGATAGCGTCTCAGTCCGGATCATCGGTGCGTTTGCATCGGTCTATCCCACAGACTTAGTGGAGCTACCACTGTCCATTATGAGACACCCGCACCCCAACGCCCTCAGGGCCAACCACTATGACCCTACGCTAGTCTATTCGCACCCGCACATAAGTGTTGTTCAAACTCCTAGGCAACATGGCCTTTTCAACAATGTCCAATGGACAACATATATGCATGACGACACCATGTACATCACACATGTTTATCAATGATGCATTCATCATGAGCATACCACAATGGCATATATAATCATTTCTCAAGTACATAGTCAACACGTACTTAGCCCACTTTGGGTCCATAATTACATCAAATCAATTCCCCACATCAACTTATATCTATGGTTCATCAATTACCATAAGTTCATATTATGGATCCTCACATTTCAATAGTCTTAAGCTTTGGTCAATTATGGAAGTTTTAGGTTCAACAACCCTTCAAAACCGTGGTCCTCTCAAGTGTTATTATCCAAATTAATTCTTCCACTTGATTATGGATTATGCATGTCTCTAAATTCTTAAATCTTCAAAGATACATCAAGCATTATTTTACCTCAAAATTTTCTCTCCAAAACCGTAGCCTCCCTAAGCCACCAAGGTTCCTATTTCTTTCCATTTTATACCTTAACTAATCAATATCTAATCACTTAAATTATATTTTTCACAAAAACCAATCCAATCCCTCAATTCCAATGTCAAAACTGTAGCCTCACATTAAATTAGGAATCCTTCAAAATTTTCATTCATTAATTCTAACATTTTCATTCAACCTTCAATTACATAAACTTTATTTCATTATGTACAAAAACCAAATTGAACCCCTAAATCCAGTCAAAACCGTGGCATCACATTAGGGTAGGAAACTCCAAATTTTTCATTTAACAACCCTAACATGATCAAGCATTTCCAATACATCCAATACATTCAAGATCATCCATTAAGCATAAATCAAATTTCAAGAATACATAAACACACAAAATCACCAAACAAAGTGAGCAAACAAAGGTTCCCTCACCACCAAAATGGTTGAAGTGAGTAGTCTCCCTCTTACCTAAAGGAAAAACACAAAAAGGATCTCCTCATTGCTTCTTGGTAGTTTTGGTTTTGAGCTTCCAAAGCCCTAGGAATTTCAAGATAATGAATCAACATGAAGAGTTTAAAAAGAAGAGATCCATGGTCATCAAAAAGACCATGGAGCACGAAAATGAAGAGAAAGAAGAAGAAAAATGAAGACTTTACCTTCAAGCTTGAAGCTTTGTCTTGGATGGCAATGGAGGTGAAGATGGAAAATGAAGAAACTTTCTAAGTAGAGAAGGTAGAGAAGATGAAGGTGAGTGTAGAAATGAGCTTGGTGAAGAGAAAAGTGAAGAAAAGTGGTCACAATGGGGGCTGAAATTTTCGTATGAAGAGGGGAGAAGAAGAGAGAAGGAAGAGGAAATGTGAAGAAGATGAAGTTAGAGAGAGAAAGTGTTGTATGAAAAGTAAAATTTTTGGGTGATTATTGACTAAGTTGGGAGGCAAAATTTTGCCTCCCTTGGAGGACATTGCTGCGGCAACAAGAGGAGAAAGGGGGGAGATTTTGGCTTCCCCAACAAGCTAAGGGCATCATGGTCATTAGTTAGTCAAAGCTTCTCAAAGAAGCTTTGATTATAATACTATAAATTTGAATTAATGTAGGTTTGATTAGACTTAAAGTAGATTACATTAGGATAATGAGATATGATTTTTATTACATGTTATTATTTAAGAGATAATTGTTACAGTTGACAAAAGTCAGTATTAATTTATTTGACAGATAAAATTTACACAGCGATTTATTATTTTATCTATTAAAATTTCTTGAAAAACATGAAACCTTGTAAACCATGTCCAACCTCGAGTTTAGTAAGATCCCCTGTCGACGTTTCCACAGATCAAGGTTCTCAAGAAAAATATCTCATTTTCCTGACTCCGCTTAGTTTGCACGTAAAATGAGAAATAATATTAAAATATTCCGCATTCTCAGAAAAATCCAGAAAAATTCCCAAAAATCACAAATATTGGAAAATGAATATTTATCACAAAATGAATAAAATTTGGGGCGTTACAACTCTCCCCAACAAATAAGAATTTCGTCCTCGAAATTTTGTACTTTAAAATAGTTCTGGGTATTGCTCCTTCATCTTGTCCTCCCGCTCCCATATCGCATCTCCAGTTGCTTCGTTCCAGATTACTTTCACCAATGAAATGTCTTTCCCTCTGAGTTGCTTCATTCTCATATCCTCAATCCTTACAGGAGTTGTTTCATAAGTCAAGTTTTCCTTTAATTGTACTGAATCAGGTACAATGACATGATTATGACTCAGAATGTATTTTCGAAGTTGTGACACATGAAAGACATTGTGAAGGTTTGAAAAAAAAGGTGGTAAAGCTATGTAGTAAACAACAGGACCTATCCAATGAAGAATTTGATAAGGTCTAAGGAATTTTGGAGTGAGCTTTCTAGATTTGAGAATCTGACCGACCCCAGTCATAGGCGTGACTTTCAAGAACACATGCTCTCCTTCCTCGAACTCAAGAGGTTTTCTCCTTCTATCCACATAGCTATTTTGTCAACTCTGAGTCATTCTCATTTTTTCTTGGATCATCTTAACCTTTTCGGTTGTCTGCTGAATAAGATCAGGTTCGACTGTAAGTCGTTCATCGTCTTGATACCAACATAAAGGCATTCGGCACCTTTGTCCATACAGAGCCTCATAGGGTGCCATCCCTATGCTCGAATGGTAACTGTTGTTGTAGGTAAACTCCACCAATGGTAAAATTTCATCCCAACTTCCAGTCTGCTCTATGGCATAAGCTCTCAACAAATCTTCCAATGATTGAATTGTTCTCTCTGATTGGCCATCAGTCTGAGGATGGTATGCGGAACTCAATCGTAGCTTTGTCCCCATTGCTTCTTGAAGACTTTGCCAAAATTTCGATGTAAATCTCTGATCTCTGTTAGAAATGATACTCGTAGGTACACCATGTAGTCTGACAATTTCACCACTGTACAACTGAGTCAACTTCTCCAATGAATACCTTATGTTGATCGGCAAGAAGTGTGATGACTTCGTAAGTCGATCCACAATTACCCATATGGAATCATATCATTTTTTAGTCTTTGGCAATCCAACAACAAAGTCCATGGCAATACTATCTCACTTCCATTCGGGAATAGTCAAGGGTTGTAACATTCCAGATAGTCATTGGTGCTTAATATTTTTCCTGGCAAACCAAACAGGAAGATACGCATCTAGCAATATCTCTTTTCATCCCATGCCACTAAAATAATTTCTTCAAGTCTTGATACATTTTAGTCATTCCAGGGTGCATACTCAACTTGCTTGTATGAGCATATTCTAGAAGGTATTTCCTAAGTTCTTCATCTTTTGTCACACAGACTCTACCTCGGAATCTCAAAATTCCATCGCTTCCTTCCTCTAATGTTGACACACCACCCTGCCTCATCAGCTCTCTTTTTTCTTGTAAGAACTTATCAATGTTTTGCTTCTCTCGGATGTCATCCATTAAGTCATTTGAGATAGTGACCATATTCTTGCAAATCTTACCCTGCATTAGTTCCACAAAAGACCATATGTCTCTGAATTGTTCTATCAAATCTTTTTCCCTAATCATCATAGCAAAAATACTGACTGCTTTTTGACTTAAGGCATCGGCCATAACATTCACCTTCCCAGGGTGATACTGAAGTTGGAAATCGTAGTCTTTCTGGAATTCTAACCATCTTCGTTATCTTATGTTCAGCTCTTTTTTATCATACAGGTACTTTAAGCTCTTGTGATCGCTGAAGACGTTGAATGTTGCTCCATAGAGATAATGTCTCCATATCTTCAAAGCAAATACAACAACAGCTAGCTCCAAGTCATGCGTTGGGTAGTTCTTCTTATGCACTCGCAGTTGTCTTGAGGTATAAGCCACCACTTTTCCACCTTACATAAGGACACAGTCCAATCCTTGGTATGAAGTAACATAGACACCTTGAATGGTTCATTCGAATCTGGTAGAACTAACACTGGTGAAGTAGTTAGTCTCCTTTTCAACTCTTGAAAACTTCCTTCACAAGCATCCGTCCACTCAAAAGCTTGATTCTTCTGGGTGAGTTGAGTGAGGGGTCCAGTAACCTTAGAAAATCCTTCAATAAATCTCCGGTAATAGCCCACTAGTCCAACAAAGCTTCGAATCTCCATCACCATCTTCGGCCTTTCCCACTGAAGAACAGCTTCCACCTTCATTGGTTCTACAACAATTCCTTCCTTTGAAATCACATGGCCTATGAATTTGACTTCATCCAGCCAAAACTCATACTTCAACAACTTGGCATACAACTCTTTTTCTTTCAATGTCTGAAGAACTATTATGAGATGCCCGGTATGATCTTCCTGACTTTTCGAATAGATCAAGATATCATCGATGAAAATAATGACGAATCTGTCTAAATAAGGATGAAAGATTTTATTCATATAATCTATGAATATCACAGGTGCATTAGTCACACCAAAAGGCATCACCAGGTACTCGTAATGTCCATAACGAGTACGAAAAGTCATTTTAGGAATGTCTTCCACTTTCACTCTGATTTGATGGTAACCCGATCGCAAATCGATCTTTGAAAACACAGCTGCTCCCTTCAACTGATCCATCAGGTCATCTATCCTTGACAATGGATACTTGTTCTTGATTGTTACCTTGTTTAACTGATGATAATTCACGCACAATCTTGAAGTACCATCCTTCTTCTTAACTAGCAATACCGGTGCTCCCCAAGGTGATACACTGGGTCTCACGAATTGCTTCTTCAAAAGCTCTTCCAATTGCTTCTTGAGCTCAGCTAGCTCTGCAGGCGACATTCGATAAGGCGCTATGGAAATAGGACCACCTCCAGGCATAAGATCAATGGCAAACTCGATTTCCTACTCCAATGGCAAACCAGGTATATCTTTAGGAAAAACTTTAAGGAACTCTCGAACCACCGAGATTGTGTTCACATCTACCTCATTCTCGACTTTCAAGGAAGACAACAGCATGTATCCTCAAGCTCTTTCTTTCAAGAAATCTTTCACTTGGTTGGCAGTCAAAAATCTAGAATTCTCATCTAAAGGGAAAACTATAGTTTTTCTAGAACAATCTAATACGACATAGTTAGCAGATAACCAATCCATTCCTAAGATCACATCTAATTGAGATAATGGCAAACAAATCAAATCAACAAAAAATATTCAACCTTCAACAATCAATGGACAATTTAAACAAACTTTGGTAGTAAGAACAGGTTTAGCAGTGGGAGTTGAAACAATCAAATCAAATGGCAAAGAAGACACAGATAGACTAAGTCTTTTCACACAGTCATAGGAAATGAAAGAATGAGTCGCACCAAAGTCATACAGTACATTTAAAAGATTACCTTCAATGAGACCTTCTCCTTGTAAAAGATCTTCGGATTCGGAGGCTTCAACACCACTCAGGGTATAAACCCGACCTCCAGCCCGCGGTTTAGTAGTTCTAGCAGCATTGACAGAAGGTTCCGCCTTGGGTTGATTATAGTCACGAGAAATGTGTCCAGGTCTCCCACATCTGAAACAGATCATTCCCTTAATAGTGTAGTCTCTCGTGTAGTGATCCTTCCCGCACTTCAGGCATTTCGGCGGAGACGCCGTTGTTTGACTAGATTTGCCCAAACTTCCTCCCGGACTTCCACCGTGTGGCCTCTGTTGTTGATTTCCAGGTGGTTTGGAATAGGGCTTTCTTTGGTAACGATTAGTGTTACTGCTTCCTCCTCTTTAGGACCGAAAAGGCCTAAAGTATATGTTCCTTGAATCACGTGTCGATCCAAGTCTTCCACACGATGACACATATCAAGTAGTTCCGAGAACTAAGTAATCTTCAAAGTTATGACGGCTCTCTTCACGTCATGTCTCAGACCTTCCTCGAACTTTCGACACTTCCATGCCTCGTTCGGTTGATGTTGAAAGTAGGTTGAGAATTTGGACAAACTCTCAAACTTGGCACCTTATTCACTCATAGTCATATTTTCTTGCATTAAGCCAAGGAATTCCATCTCCTTAGCATGTCTAGCGCTTTCTGGGAAGTACTTATTCAAGAACCTCTCCTTAAATAATTCTCGGTTGATTGCTTGATTTTCTGCCTCCAATAGCCTTTGTTCTCCGGCCCACCAATCCTCTACGTCCCCAATCAGCATGAATGCAGCATACGTTACCTGTAACATCCCGAAAAATATCTGTTTAAGTATAAATGGTCATTTTATATTATTCTTGATTTTTAAGAATTTTTTAAAATTTTTCGGAAACGACGAATATTTTAATATATTTCTCGTTTTACGCGCACACTGAGCTGAGAATTGCTGAGGTCAGTATAACGCTCCGGAAATTAATTATTTCACCACCAATAGTCATTTCCTAATATTTGTGATTTATGTGAAATTTTCTGGAATTTTTCGGAAACGATAAATATTTTAATATATTTCTCATTTTGCGTGAAACTTGAGCATAGTCTAGAAAACGACTGTAATGCTTCAAAAATTAGAAAATTTTATGACGAATAGTCGTTTTATAATATTTGCAATTTTTGAGAATTTTCTGGGAATTTTCCTGAAACGTTGAATATTTTAGTATATTCCTCGTTTTGCGAGCGCGCTGAGCAGAACCGGAGAAACGCGATGTTTCCTCCGCGAACCTTGGACTATGGACATGTCGACGGGAGATCTTACTAAATCCGAGACTTGACATAGTTTACGAGATTTCACAATTTTCGAGAAATCTTAACTGATAAAATAAATCAATACAGCGAAAAATTCATCTGTCAGATTAATTAAATACTGACTTCTGTCAACTGTAACTATTACCCATTGGATAATAGTGTGTAATAAAAATCCTATCACATTATCCAAATGAAATCCACTTTATGTCTAATCAATCTACTTTAATTCAAATTTAATGATAAATTAATCAAAGCTTCTTTGAGAAGCTTTGACCAAACATTTGACCCAAATACCCTTAGCTTCCCTTGGAAGCCAATTTCCCTCTCTCTTCTCTCTCTCTTTGCATGGCTGGTTGCAGCCCATGCAAGCCAAATAATTGCATTTCATTTAGTTAATTTTACTACACTTTAATCATAATTATCAAAACACTTTCTCTCACTACCATTTCTTCTTCTTCTTCTCCATTTTTCTTCTCCTCCTTCTCTCTACAAGGCCATTCGGCCAGCAGCCTCTCCACCACCCTATCCATCACAAAAATTCAAACTAATTACATTTCCTAACTCCTCTCACCATTCTAAACACCTTTTCTTCTTGGAGTTTCTTGAGATTCCTTCATTTTCACCATCTTCTTCAAGCTCCAAGCATTAAGCTTTTTGGGTAAGATTCAAGACCACTCTTCCTCTCCTCTCATTTTCGTGATTATGATCTCTTTAATGACCATCCATGACTTATTTTTCAAGCCTTAGTATTGATTCTAACAAAGTCACCATTTTTAGGGTTCTTGAAGCTCAAATCCGAAATTCAAAGGAGGTTCTTAGTATTCTTCTTTTGTTTTCTTCACTTGGGTAAGAGGAAGACACTCCTCCTCAACCTCTCTTAGCATCTAGGAACCTTGATTGTGTTGGTTGTGGAAAAACCCTAATGAGGGTTATTCTTTGATTATGTGATTAGTATGCTTATGTGTTGATTTTATTTGATTTATGCCATTGAATTGATTTGTTGTATATAATGGAATATTGGATTGGTTTGAATGGTTTGAAATGGACAAAAATTAATTGAACACCCTTCTTGGAGTGCCACGGTTTTGGGGTGGAAAAATTGGATAAATTGTGGTTAATGTGTAACAAGCATAAGATTAGGATTAATCAAGTAACAAGATGGAATGTAGTGGAGGAAAAAAAATTGGAATTGAATTCTATGTGATGGCTACGGTTTTGAGGCCAAGAATTAGGATTCTTGGTGACCTAATTTAACAAGTGAACAACTTAAATGAATTAAGGGAATGACATGTAATAAGATGACTTGAAAGGTTTGGAAATTGTAACCATTGGGAGGCCACGGCCTCTAAGGTAGTTTTGAGTGTAAGTATGTAACCTTGGTAATTTGGAAGCAAAAGTAATTAGGTAATTAGAGACCTATGTAATGAGATGAACAATTGGTGAATTAGAAGAATTAAATATAACCAAGACTCCATAAATTTTAAAGGACTAAGAGTGAAACTATCACAAGACTTAAGGTAAATCTAAGTGAGTGAAGAACATGAGCGTGTGAGGCCTAAGAGCTTGAATAAAAATGCAAGTCATAGCAAATTGAATTGCTTTGAGATATTACGTTGATCATAAGAATTGATTTTGAACATGAACCTTGAAAAGGAAACAAACCCTAAGTTAGGATCTATAATGAATCTAATGGCGCATTAATTGACTTGATCTCTATATTGTGATGCTATGGGTCCATGTGAGAGACCATTTGGATATTGATGCTTACATTGGCCTGTTGTTGCATATTATGAAATTGTATGAAATTGTGGATCATACGTGTTCATGTATAGTGTCATATGCATTGTGATTGTCCATGTGGACTGTTGTAAGGCCAAGTTGCCTAGGAGATTGAACACACCTTAGTGCGGGTGCGAGTAGACAAGTGTGGGTCTTGTTACGACCTTGGAGGCGTCAGGGTACGGGCCCTCCACAATGGGTAGTTGGTAGCTCCTCTGCCTGTGGGCCAAACCGATGCAAACGCACCGACGATCTGGACTTAACACTGTCCTATATCGTGATCTAGTGTAGAATGTCTGTACAATGCCATGATTGTGCACGAGAACATTTATTGATAGCACTGGCCTCGGCAGCCGAGTTACAGACATGTCTCCTGATCTTTCTCTCCGACTGTTTGAGTCTAGCTCCATGGAGTAAGAATTTGGGAAAGCATGCATGTGAGTCATATTATACATTGTCATTGTTAATACTTATTTTTCATGACTATGACCGATTTGATTATTACTGAGATGACTATCTGCCTGGAATTGTTTATTTGCTTACTATTGGAATTGCTGCTTATTAGTTGAATATGATATTCTGAATTGCTATTTGGGCGCGTGGCGCCGTACTGTTTCTAGCTGTTATGATTGGTAATGATGGTAGGATGTCTTACCTCTTTCTGCATTTCCATTATGTGGTATTTGTGTATGTATGTTGTGCTCACTGAAGACGACGACAACGAGTTAGAAACCCCTGACTTCCCTGGCTTATGGCCCGAACGAGATTAGCTTCTACCAAGACGATGGCGGCACGTATGCGCGGATTCTTAGGGGATGTGCGTCTGACCTTCCTCGGAGGGCCAGAGTGCTGGCACATCAACTTTAATTCCGAACGCTGCATCTACATGGGAGATGTGTCGATAGCTTTAGCCTGGAGGCATCATGAAGCACCTGTCCTCACCTGCCACATCAGCCTGCGATTGGAGTTTTACTTGCCCATCCATGAGATGTGGGGCGATCGCTACTACACCCCACGGGAGGACTCCTTTGATTCCACCGCCCGGGCTCCGTCCCGTGCTTCTGTGGTTCCAATGGAGGTTTCCTCGGAAGAGAAAGATCCCGCTGAGGATCCGGACACGGTTCCTCCTCATCTGAGGGATTGATTTTACTGGTGGCTACTGATGGCTGCCAGTGTTTTTATTTTGGGGGCCTGATGTATTACTTTTGGTGGGCTGTATGTTTTGTATATGCATGATGGTTATATATATACATGATTTCCTTGGGGCAGGTATAGTTTTTGCTTTTTGGATGTATTCAGGCTTGTATCTAAATTACAGTTGTGTTTAAATGTTGATATATATATATATAAACACACATTATTCAGGTAGAAAGTCTGTTGATTATTTTATTCCTTACTTTTCTTCTGCCTTTTGTATTATTACAAAAAAAAAATATCCCGCTATTTTCTCATGCATTACGGCATTAAACGAGTTAACTTTGATTAAATGAACCGGGTCTTAGTTTGTTTGATTATTTAATTCCGCATTTTACTTTATTTGACAATGTGACGTTCCCTCCCAAAAAGGGGCGTTACATCACCTTACTGTCATTGGCACAGTTCATGCCCATGAATATCTTTTCCAGCTCTTTGATCCACAGAGTAGCCTTCTCAGGATCATACTTTCCCTTAAATTGTGGAAGGTTAGTGCGTCGAAATTCTGCCAGATTCTGGGCATCAGCAGTTGCCTCCAATTGTTGTGCAGTCCTCGCTTGCTGTTGAGCCGTTTGCTAGTTTTGTTGCAGCATAACTTCAGCCATCTTCTGAATTGCTTCAATCGCAACAGTCATGTCACCTCGACGAGCCATAATTCTCCTTAAATCAAGCTATACAAAAACACAGAGAAAGTCAAATGTATCCTTGCAGAATACCAAACACAGAGAGTCACATAGCACAAACAAGACAGTCCAAAACCACATGACCCAAAAGAAAACTTAAACCAGGGCTCTGATACCAAGACAGTGTAACGTCTCTTTTTCTTAATACCACAAAGAAGGGGCATCGCACCATAATACTAAGAAACAAAATAATTTTTTTTTAAATAATAGTTACAATGATTAATTAAGATCCGGTTCATTTTTAACACATGATTAAATAATTTGCGTTATTGGATTGTAAGGTGATCGAATATCGAATTATGTGCACATTTTTATTTTTCTTTTTTTAAAATAAATAAATAATGGTAAAAGATAGTAATAATTACAATTGCAATAAAATTGACATAGTATTGAACACAATACATTCACAATATAAATATATATATTTTATATGCATCAGCCTGTTTAATTACAATATAAATTATACAAAAAACAAAAGAAGTACCCACCCAAAGAGATACAAATATACACCTATCTGAAACGAAAAAACATCAGGCTTCCCTAAAAAGATAAACGGTTAGCCATCAGTAGCCATCGACAGTATCAGCCCCTACGATTGACGAGAAGGGACTGTAGCCGGGTCCTCCTCAGGGTCCTCATCATCCGATGAAATTGCCATTGGAGCGACCAAGTTTCGGGCGGAAGCCCGAGCAGTAGAGAGGAAAGAATCCTCTTGAGGGGTGTAGAACATATCAGTCCGCATGTCCCTCAAGGGTAGGTGAAACTCCAAAATAACGAAAGCAGAAAAATCAAAGACAGGGGCGTCATAATGACCCCAAGATAAGGACACCGTCTACTCCCTGCGGTAGACATAGTGGTCCGTCTCCACATGTAAGGCCAGCAATCGGGTCCTCCGTGAAAGGTCAGCTTCACATACCCTAAGAAGTGGCGTGGGCGTGATGACATCCTCAGCAGGCCCTAATTGTAATGCGGCCAAAAACTCGGAAACTCAGGTGTTTCCTTGTCTTCCTCACGAATGTCTTCTCAGAAGTACACAATCCTACAGAAATACAGAAAATAGAGAAAATACAGAAAGAGGTGAGACACCCAGTTTTCAATACCAAAATGGTAGCAAGAAAATAGAATGGCACTGGACGCCCACATATAAACACAGTGATAATCACAATTAACTGTAAAAGCAAACAATATTAAATAGCAGTAAGAATTATCAATAGTAAACAAGCCAAGTAATTTTTAAAGTAATAAGAACAGATATTATTCCACAGTTATGAATGTTCATGCTCAATGAATTATGAGACTGACCGTTCATAATGCAAAAAGGTACCAAGATTCCTACTTCATTGAGCTAGACATAAACATTTTCGGAGTAAATGATCAAGGAGTAATGCCAGTATACCGTTGGCCTTGTGCTCATCATATAAAAATAATATTTGACGAAAATGGTTCATACATGGTACCTCAACAGTTGATCATGATATAGGACAGCGTCTCAGTCCGGATCGTCGGTGCGATTGCATCGGTCTATCCCACGGACTCAGTGGAGCTACCACTGTCCATTGTGAGACACCCACACCCCGACGTCCCCAGGGTCAACCAATATCACCCTACGCTAGTCTATTCGCACCAGCACATAGGTGTTATTCAAACTCCTAGGCAACATGGCCTTTTCAACAATGTCCAACGGACAACACATATGCATGACGACACCATGTACATCACACATGTTTATCAATGATGCATTCATCATGAGCATACCACAATGGCATATATAATCATTTCTCAAGTACACAGTTTACACATACTTAACCCACTTAGGGCCCATAATAACATCAAATCAATTCCCTACATCAATTTATATCTATGGTTCATCAATTACTATAAGTTCATATTATGGATCCTCACATTTCAAAGTCTTAAGCTTTAGTCAATTATGAAAGTTTTAGGTTCAACAACCCTTCAAAACCGTGGTCCTCTTAAGTGTCATTATCCAAATTAATTCTTTCACCTGATTATGGATTATGCATGTCACTAAATTCTTAAATCTCCAAAGATACATCAAGCATTATTTTACCTCAAAATTTTTTCTCCAAAACCGTAGCCTTCCTAAGCCACCATGGTTCCTATTTCTTTCCATTTTATACCTTAACTAATCAATATCTAATCACTTAAATTATATTTTTCACAAAAACCAATCCAATCCCTCAATTCCAATGTCAAAACCGTAGCCTCACATTAAATTAGGAATCCCTCAAAATTTCCATTCATTAATTCCAACATTATCATTCAACCTTTAATTACATAAACCTTATTTCATCATGTACAAAAACCAAATTGAACCCCTAAATCCTAGTAAAAACCATGGCATCACATTAGGGTAGGAAACTCCAAATTTTTCATTTAACAACCCTAACATGATCAAGCATTTCCAATACATCCAATATATTCAAGATCATCCATTAAGCATAAATCAAATTTCAAGAATACATAAACACACAAAATCACCAAACAAAGTGAGCAAACAAAGGTTCCCTCACCACCAAAATGGTTGAAGTGAGTAGTCTCTCTCTTACCTAAAGGAAGAATACAAAAAGGATCTCCTCCTTGCTTCTTGGTAGTTTTGGTTTTGAGCTTCCAAAACCCTAGGAATTTCAAGACAATGAATCAACATGAAGAGTTGAAAAAGAAGAGATCCATGGTCATCAAAAAGACCATGGAGCGCGAAAATGAAGAGAAAGAAGAAGAAAAATGAAAACTTTACCTTCAAGCTTGAAGCTCTGTCTTGGATGACAATGTAGGTGAAAATGGAAAATGAAGAAACTTTCTAAGTAGAAAAGGTAGATAAGATGAAGATGGGTGTAGAAATGTGCTTGGTGAAGAGAAAAGTAAAGAAAATTGGTCACAATGGGGGCTGGCATTTTCGTATGAAGAGGGGAGAAGAAGAGAGAAGGAAGAGGAAATGTGAAGAAGATGAAGTTCGAGAGAGAAAGTGTTGTATGAAAAATAAAGTTTTGGGTGATTATTGACTAAGTTGGGAGGCAAAATTTTGCCTCCCTTGGAGGACATTGCCGCAGCAACAAGAGGAGAGAGGGGGGAGATTTTGGCTTCCCCCAACAAGCTAAGGGCATCATAGTCATTAGTTAGTCAAAGCTTCTCAAAAAAGCTTTGATTATATTACTATAAATTTGAATTAAAGTAGGTTTGATTAGACTTAAAGTAGATTATATTAGCATAATGAGATAGAATTTTTATTACATGTTATTATTTAAGAGACAATTATTAGAGTTGACAGAAGTCAATATTAATTTATTTGGCAGATAAAATTTACACAGTGATTTATTATTTTATCTGTTAAAATTTCTCAAAAAATATAAAATCTCGTAAACTGTGTCCAGCCTTGGGTTTGGTAAGATCCCCCGTCGACGTTTCCACAGATCAAGGTTCTCGGAAAAAATATCTCATTTTCCCGACTCCATACAGTTTGCAAGTAAAACGAGGTATAATATTAAAATATTTCGCGTTCTCAAAAAAATCTAGAAAAATTTCCAAAAATCACAAATATTGAAAAATGAATATTTATCACAAAATGAATAAAATTTGGGGTGTTACAGAAGGCATTGAAATTGAATTTATGTGAATACGAAGCTAATATAAGTGAAAAGATTAGGTTAGCATAGGAATCTAATATAGTTAAAAGCCTATGTCTAGTTACTATGCATGACCAATAGGTATATTTCTATCCTATTAACGAATCATCGCATCCAAACCAATTGAATGAAAAAAAACATGCATCAATCATACAAACAATCTCAAATCCAAATTCCTATGTCTAGGTTTATTAGATTTTATCAAATCACTTAAAGGCTGATCAAGCATTCAAGAGCATTAAGCATTATATGATTGAACAAAACCAAATCATGTATATATACTCAAAGGATTACAATATTATTCAATATCCATAGGAGGATCCAAATAAAAAACCCTATAAACAGCTTAGCCACTCATGACAAATGAAAATATATCACAAATGCTCATTTTCATGATAAGTAAAGAGAGGAAAATGAAGGAAAGAGAAGAGAAAGCTCAACGGAATGATCCTTCAAGCTTCAATCCTTCTCCAAGGTGAAGATAGCCTTCAATCTTGGTCATTTTTGCTTCCTATTAGTGTAGAATGTAAAACCTTGACTGCAACTCTGTAAAAATAACCATAACTCCTTTTAAAAAATTAATGTAATAGTATTTATAGAGCTTCGAAAATAGAGTCACAACGCAGCATTGAACTTCCTATGTAATGCCCATTTTTCTTACGTCACGAAGAAGGAACGTCACACCATAATAGCTTGAAAACATAAAATGAGAAAATAATAATTATTTTAAACCTCATAGATGTATAAGTTCCTCTCTAATTAGCATTACATTTTTTTTGTTTAAATTATATTATCAACAGGTAGTGTCAAAAGAATAAATTTAGGAATTCTCTTCGTAGCGAGATAATAGTTCAAACGATCGTAATAAAAACCAATCGTGAAATAAACCATACATCCATACATGACATATATATATATATATATATATATATATATATATATATATATATATATATATATATATATATATATATATATATATGCAACAGCCTGTTTAATTACATCATGATTTACACAAAAAGCAAAAGATGTACCCACCCAAGATGATACAAATATACACCCATCAAATACAGCAAAACGTCAAGCTTTCCAAAAAGATAAATGGTTAGCCATCAGTAGCCACCGATAGTATCAGCCCCTAAGACTGATGAGAAGGGATCGTAGCCAGGTCCTTCTCAAGGTCCTCTTCATCCGATGAAATTGCCATTGGAGCGATCGAATTTCGGGCAGAAGCTCGAGCAGTGGAGAGGAAAGAGTCCTCTTGTGGGATGTAGTAAAGGTCATCCCACAGATTTCTAACAGGCAGGTAAAATTCCAAATGAACAAAAATGGTAAAGTCAAAAACAGGCGGGTCATAGCGGCTCCACGCCAAAGACACAGTCAGCTCCCTGTTATAGATGCAATGGTCCGTACTCAAGTTAATGTGCCAGCAATCGGGTCCCTCATGAAAGGTCATCCTAGCATACCCTAAAAATCGACGCGAACGCGAAGACATCTTCAGCAAACTCTAGTCGTAGTATGACCAAAAACCTGGAAACTCAGGTGTTTCCTTTTCTTCCTCACGAACGTCTTCTCAGAAGTACATAAATAAACAGGAATACCAAAATGCAGAAAGAGGTAAGACACCCATCTTTCATTACCAAAATGGTAGCAAGAAAACAGAACGGCGTTGGATGCCCACATAGCATTACAACATATATATTCATCCACAGTAATAATAAAATTGACAGTAAAACAGAACAACTATAAATAATGGTAAAAATTAATAATAACAGACAGATAACAATAATATCTTCAGCAGTCAACAGTCCAATAGCCAGATCATTATTGCAGTAATAAGAACAGATATTTTCCCAGTTATAAATATTCATGCTCAATGAATTATGAGACTGACAGTTCACAATGCAGATGGTACCAAGTTCCTACTCCATGGAGCTAGACACTAACACTTCGGAGAGAATGATCAAGGAGTCATGCCAGTATCTCGTTAGCCTTAAAAATAGTGTGCTTCATCTCATAAAAATATTTGCGCAATACAGCTTATACATGGCACCTCAACAGTTAATCACGATATAGGACAATGTCTCAGTCTGGATCGTCAGTGTGTTTGCATCGGTCTATCCCACAGTCGTAGTGGAGCTACCACTGTCTATTGTGAGACACCCGCACCTCGACGCCCCTAGGGCCAACCACTATGACCCTACGCTTAGTCTATTCGCACTCGCACATAGGTGTTATTCAATCTCCTAGGCATACATCGCCTTCCCAATAATGTCCAACAGACAACACATATGCATGACGACACAATGTACATCATGTATGTTTATCAATTATACATTTATCATAAAGCATACCATAATGGTATATGATCATTTCTCAATATCAACATGTCACATTTTCATCAAGTACTTAGTCTTACATAGGAACTCACAATAACATAGAACCAATTCTCAATATTAACATTTATTTATACATGGTTCATCAATTATCACAATCACATGTAATGGAATTCAACATTTCCAACATCTTAGGTCTTGGTCAATTATGAGAAGTTTAGGTTAAATAATCCTTAGAAACCGTGGCTCCCTTAAGAGTTATTACTCAATTTAGTTCTTCCATCTCATTATGGATTATGCATATCTCTAAATTCTTAATTTCCAAAAATTCACCAAGGCATCATTTGAACCCAAAATTTTTTCTAAAAACCGTGGCCTCCCTAGGTTTTCAAGGTTCCAATTTCTTTCCATTTTATGCATTAATTACTTGATATCTAATCACTTAAATCATATTTCACACAAAATCAATCCAATCCCTTAAATTCCAAGGCCAAAACCGTGGACTCACATTAGGGTAAGAAACCCTCAAAAGAATTATAAATAAAAACTTACCCAAGTTGTAAAAGAATTAATTTTGTAAAAACACTGATTTTAAATTTTCTTTTGCGAAATAACAGATAATAAATAAAAACTTTAAACATAAAACATAATTAAAAACTAACACACCTTATATTACATATTACAAACCTTGTTCACAAATAATTTACATAGTTACACCTCCAAAAGTTATATATACAATACGCACCAAAATAGAACTACTAAACTAGAACTCCATCAGACTAAAGGTTCAGGCTCTCATTGGGATCCTCCTCCTCCTCATCCTCAGTGTTGTCATCAAAGAAACCTGGCGTATACAGTACATGCCTGGTTGGTGTCCTGGCAGTTGACATCATGGATTCCTCGTGTGGAGTATAAGTATTATTATTCCTACTCCAAATCTCACGTATAGGCATATAAAACTCTAAATGCACAGACATATGTTGTGTCATGACAGGAGTACCATCCTAGTACCACTTAAGGTTAGAATTAGATCCCTGGTATACACAAACCTTTCCTGTCTAAGTTAACCCGCCACGCATCAATCCCATTGTGGAATCGAACCATGACAAACCCTAAAGCTTGGCGCCTCGCCGCCATATTAGATAAATACAGAAAAATAGCTACTAATAATAAAACGACTTATCAGCCTCCTCGCCTCCTCGGTCTTCATCAAATACATACAATACACAAATATAATATAATAAAGAGGTGAGATCCCCTTTCATAAATACCAATGAGGCAATATAAAAAATGACAGTAAAAGATACAGATATAATATATTATATACAATCATATCATATCATATCATATCATAGAAAACATATTAAACAGGCATATTTGTCACACCAATATGCTGACCCATTATGCAAGTGTACAAGGACCCAATTCCTACTCCATGGAGGTAAATATAATTTCGGAGTGAATGATAGGGAGTACATGTTTGTATACTATTAGCCTCATATCATGTGTCATTTATCATATCATGGTGCGCAACATGGCTAATACAAGACACTCTCAACCATATCACAAAAAGAGTAGTAACTCCGTCAAGACTGTCGGTGTGTTTGCAAAGGATACCACGACGCAGTGGTGCTACCAACTGGCCACATATGACATTCCACACCCCGACGTCACTGAAAATCGTAACTACGCAATTCTCACCCGCACAAAGGTGTAATTTCCATCTCCTAAGCCAATTGCCTTACTTGGCATGCTTTTTCATGCATGATGTATGATTCAAAAATACATCCAATCATTATTTTACGGTATTTCACAAATACGTGTTTTTTTCAACAGTATCACTTTTCAATATAACGGGGCCCACCATAACAGCCCGACAGTCAACTGCTGTAATTTAACCTAATGGGCCCTACCACGACAGCTCGACAGCCAACTACTGTAATTTCTAATCGCGTAAATATTTTATCACATTTTTGAAATAGCGTGATATTTTTCTTACGTTTTCAAATAACATAATTATTTTTCAACGTTTTTGCAAACGCGTAATTAATTTCAAATGTTTTTAAATCTCATAAATATTTTTAAGCATTTTCTAAATCACATAAATATTTTCAACGCTTTTCAAATCATGTAAATATTTCCAAACGTTTTTAAATTGCGTAGAGGTTTTTAAACGTTTTCTCAATTGCGTAACTATTTAAAATCATTTTCTCAATCGCGCAACATAAAAATAAATTGCGTAGCTTAAAAATAGCAATTTCTAAATTACATAATGATTTTCTAGCATTTATCACTTACGTAAAATATTTTCTCAACTTTCTAAGTTTATTTGGTAAAATCCTTATTTATATAAAATACACATTTTGGCTTTCTTGGAAATATTTTCATTCTAAAAAAAATCCTTTATGTATTATTTTCTTTGGTTCTTTCCAAAAATTTAATTTCTTTGATTTAATTAAATACTATAGCTTTAATAAATACTAATCTACTTCTAACCCTTAAATCTAGTTTTCTATTTCAATTATAAATTCCTTAAACCCAATTCTTGTTAACTAATTAACAAAATCCACACTTGGTAAAATAATTTAGGATTTAAAATAACATACTTTGGTGTGTTGGCCGAATTTAGGTTTAGGTTCCATATTCAAACTTAACCATTTTTCACCACCAAAATCCTTTAATCCAAATTTTATCCTTAAAATCATTAATCCATAACTTAGGAATTAATTTAAATCATCTTGTTTCCTTTGTAGTAGTCAAAACCGTGAGCCTCCCCTAGGTTCTTTGGAACCTTCATACAATTCATATTCTACTTTACACAATATTCATCATGCTACCATAAGCATATAAACAAGCATATAAGCATATAATCTACTTAAACAAGCATATAATCAAAGCTTAAAAATAAACCAACCATAAATAAAGCAAGCTTAAACCATACAAGTGAATAAATCCTTATGGATTTTTCACCACAAACAAGGTCATCTCCTCACCACCAACATATGGTTGATGAGGGTAATCTCCCTCTTACCTTAAGGAAGACAAAACTCCTTCTTGCTTGATTTTCTATGAATTTCGTGTGGCTCCAAAGGAAAACCCTAACAAACTTAAACTAACCAAAGTCACAAACAAAGCTTGAAGAAGAGAAACCATGGAACAATCATGGTTTAGAAACTCAAAAATCAAATTAGAAACAAAGAAGAACTTTTACCTTGAAATCTCAAGAACACTAACTTATAGAAAAGGTAGTAGATGAAGGATTTTGCTTAAGTCTTCAACATAGAAGTGTCTTAGAAGGATGTTTAGATGTAGGAAATAAGGTTAGATGAAATTTTGAAAGCTTGGATGGTTTTCTTTGGGTGTTGGCCGAATGGTGTCTTTGGAGGAGAGAAAAGATGTTTTGGCTAAGTATAGAAAATGAAGAAATAAAGAGAATAGCTTAGGAGACATAGGTGATATAATTGTGATAGTCTATCCTAGAGCTCCTTGTCGTGGAGTGCTAGTTCTAGCATGGGAAAATTATTTGCATGGTCAATCAAGGTGCAAAATCAAACACATGGCACCAGGTCTTGCTTTTGGTCAACATTTGATGATTCATTGGCTTTTTGAATGTCCTAGAAAGCCCCTTCATGGCCGTGTGACATCCTTGCTAATTACTACCAATTATTGTTTCAATATGTGACCATTTAAGCTTAAATTAGTTTACTAATTCATCTAGCTTAGTAATTAATTTAAACAAGTCATTTTTGTTGACTTATTACCATTGGTTAATTTTTATGACTAGCCACCAAATTTGACTTCTACTATCAAGTGACACATGGCCATCACATGACTAGTACCTAGCTAAAGCTATAAAAATTTATTACTCACAGAATAAAATTACGGCTCACAAATCGGTAATTATTATACAGTGAATAATAAATTCACAGTATAAGAAAAATTAGTAACTGTATCCAGTTTTTGGTTTAGTAAGATCTCCCGGCCCTGTATCAATAGTACAAAATTTTCTGGCCAATAAAATTTTTTAGTGTTTTCGGGTCCACTGTGGGCCCCATGACGGCCCAAAATATTATTAAAATATTTTTATTCTTAGAAAAATCCAAAAAAATTCTCAAAAATCACAAAAATTGAAAATTAATATTTGTGCAGAAAAAACGAAAATCAGGATGTTACAACTTTCCCCTGCTAAAAAAAATTTTGTCCTCGAAATTTACCATACCTCAGAACAATTAAGGATATTGTTCTTTCATTTTGTCTTCTAACTCCCATGTAGTATCTCCCGTTGTTTCATTCCAGATCACTTTTAGTAATGGAATATCTTTCCCTCTGAGCTGCTTCATCCTCCTGTCTTCAATCTTAACAGGAAGTGTCTTATACGTCAAATTTTCTTTCAATTGTACCTCATCGGGCTGAAAAACATGAGTTGGATCGGGAATATACTTTCTCAATTGAGATACATGGAAAACATTATGTAAATTGGAAAGAAAAGGTGGCAAAGCAATTTGGTATGTGACTAAACCTATCCGACGAAGAATTTGATAAGGTCCAATAAACTTAGGAGTGAGTTTTCTAGATTTTATAACCCTTCCTACACTAGTCGTAGGTGTAACTCGTAAAAACACATGCTCACCTTCCTCAAATTCAAGGGGTCTTCATCTTTTATCAGCATAGCTTTTCTGTCTACTTTGAGTCACCTTCATTTTCTCTTGGATCATCTTCACCTTTTCAGTTGTTTGTTATATCATTTCAGGTCCAATGGTTATACTTTCACCATCCTGATACCAACACAAAGGTGTTCAGCATCGTCGTCCGTAAAGCGCTTCATAGGGTGCCATCCCTATACTTGAGTGAAAACTATTGTTATAAGTAAATTCTACCAAAGGTAAAAATTCATCCTAACTCCCTTTTTGTTCTAACACACACGCTCTTAACAGATCTTCCAGTGATTGTATTATCTTTTCCGTTTGACCATCCGTCTGCAAATGATAAGTAGAACTCAAATGAAGTTTAGTCCCCATAGCTTCCTGTAGACTTCGCCAAAACCT
The DNA here is from genome assembly GCA_029884605.1 of Ormosia emarginata. Classification (NCBI taxonomy): domain Eukaryota; kingdom Viridiplantae; phylum Streptophyta; class Magnoliopsida; order Fabales; family Fabaceae; genus Ormosia; species Ormosia emarginata. The sequence continues at coordinate 3,942,407 of JAQQTP010000052.1, forward strand.
TGACATAAATCTTGGATCCCTATCAGAAATGATACTAGTGGGTACACCATGAAGTCTTATGATTTCACCAATGTACACCTGAGTCAACTTTTCCAATGAATACCTGATATTGATTGACAAGAAGTGAGCTGACTTTGTAAGCCTATCAACAATGACCCATATAGAATCATATCCTTTTCTGGTCTTTGGCAAACTCGTAACAAAATTCATTGCTATACTATCCTATTTTCATTCTGAAATAGTGAGAGGTTATAGCATACCTGCTGGCCTTTGATATTCAACCTTCACTTTCTGACACACGAGACATGATGACATATGTTCAGCAACATCTTTCTTCATTCCAGGCCACTAAAATAATCGCTTCAGATCATGATACATTTTGGTCATTCCTAGAGGTATACTCAATTTGCTGGTATAAGCTTTATCTAGAATAGCCTTTCTAAGATCAGGATCATTAGGTATACAGATTCTGCCTTTAAACTTTAGGATCCCATCAGATCTTTCTTCAATCGTTGCAACTCCACCATATTTCAACCGCTCTCTTTCTTCTTGTAAAAATTCATCATCATATTGTTTTTCTCGAATTTCTTCAAGTAAATCATTTAGAATAGTAACCTTATTCAAACGCATCCTTCCAGGAGCTAACTCTACCTACAACCCCAAATCTCTGAACTGCTCAATCAGTTGTTCCTCTTTGATCACCATAGCAGAAACACTGAGCATCTTCCTACTCAAAGCATCTGTCACAACATTTGCTTTTCCAGGATGATATTGGAGTTGAAAATCATAATCCTTCATGAATTCTAACCATCTTCTCTGCCACATGTTCAACTCTTTCTGATTAAACAGATACTTCAAAGTTTTATGATCACTGAAGACGTTGAACGTAGCTCCATATAGAAAATGTCTCCAAATTTTCAATGCAAAGACAACTGCAGCTAATTCCAAATCATGTGCTGGGTAATTCCTTTCATGTACCTTTAGTTGTCTTGAAGCATATGCTACCACTTTTCTATTTTGCATCAAAACACATCCTAACCCTTGGTATGAAGCATCACAATATACTTCAAAAGATTCATTTGGATCTAGTAGAATCAATACTGGTGCAGTAGTCAATCTTTTCTTTAACTCTTGGAAACTTTCCTCACACTCATTTGTCTAGACAAAAGCTTGATTCTTCCTGGTGAGTTGTGTAAGAGGTCCGGCTATCTTGGAAAAATCTTCAATAAATCTTCGCTAATATCTGGCTAATCCAACAAAACTTCGAATCTCAGTCACTGTAGTTGGCCTTTCCCACTGAAGAACCATCTCCACCTTTGCTGGATCTACTGCAATTCCATCTTTCAAAATCACATGACCCAAAAATTGAACCTCGTCCAACCAAAATTCACATTTAGACAACTTTGCGTACAACTTCTGCTCCTTTAAAATCTGAAGAACTATACTGAGATGTTCAGCATGCTCTTCCTGATTTTGAGAATAGATCAGAATGTCATCAATAAAAACGACGACAAATCTATCTAGATATGGATGAAAAATCCTATTCATGTAATCCATGAATATAGCAGGAGCATTCGTCACCCTAAACGGCATTACAAGATACTCATAATGACCGTAACGCATTCAAAAAGCTGTCTTAAGTATATCCTTTACCTTGACACAAATTTGATGATAACCCGATCGTAAATCTATTTTAGAGAAAACATCTGCTCCTTTCAAGTGGTCCATCAAATCATCAATCCTTGGAAGTGGATATTTGTTCTTGATTGTGACTTTGTTCAACTGACGATAATCCACACATAAGCACGAAGATCCATCCTTCTTTTTGACTAGCAGCACTGGAGCTCCCAAGGTGAAACACTAGGTCGCACAAACTGTTTTTCCAACAGTTTCTCCAATTGCTTCTTCAGCTCTACTAACTCAGATGGTGACATCCGATACGGTGCAATTGAAATTGGACCCGCTCCTGGTACAAGATCAATATAAAATTCTATCTCTCTTTCTGGTGGTAGTCCAGGTACATCGTCAGGAAAAACTTTAGGAAACTCATTTACAACAGGAATAGCATTCACATCATTTTCACTCTTGACTTTCAAATAAGATAACAACATATATCCTCATGCTCCATCCCTCAATAAAGATTCGACTTGATTGGCAGTCAAAAATCCAGAAATCTCATCCTCAGGAAATACTAAGGTCTTTTTGGAACAATCTAACAGAATATGGTTAGAAGATAACTAATTCATTCCTAAGATTATATCAATATCGGTAAGAGGCAAACAAATTAAATCAATAGAAAAGACTCAATTTTTTATAGTAACAGGACAATTTAGACAAACCTTAGAAGTACTAACAGGTTTGGCAGTAGGTGTAAAAACAATCAATTGGAAGTTCAAAGAAGACACAGGCAATTCCAAATGGTCCACACAGTCATTTTCAATAAACGAATGAGTTGCACCTGAATCATATAGTACAGTTAAAAGATTACCTGATATGAAACCTTCTCCCTTGATAAGATCATCAGACTGAGAGGCCTCGGTTCCACTCATTGTATAAACTCGTCCTATAGCTTGAGACTTGTCAGCACGAACATTGCTTACTGAAGGCTCCACCTTCACTTGATTACAATCCCTTGCAAAATGACCATGTTTTCCACATCTAAAGCAAATGATTCCTATGATCGTATAGTCCTTCGTTGCATGACCATTTCCACACTTCAAGCATCTTGTTGGCAGTGCCGCATTTTGACCAAAACGATTGTTATTATTACCTCCACCACGAGACTGCTGTTGTTGTTGTTATTGACTTCCTAATGGTCTTGAATATGGTTTGAGCTGAAACCGGTTGTTGTTACTGTTGCCTCCCCTTTGGAACCTTGATGGTCCAAAATTACAGTTCCTGTTATCTCACGATGGCTCCAACTCTTCAAGTTTGCAACACATGTCCATCAGTGCCGAAAACTGGTTCATTTTCATTAGTATTACTCCCTTCTTCAGTTCAACCCTTAATCCTTCCTCAAACTTGTGACATTTCCAATTCTCATCAGACTGAATCTGAAGATAACGTGAGAATTTAGACAAACTCTCAAACTTTGCTGTATACTCATTCACTGTCATTCCTCCTTGTCTTAATCCAAGAAATTCTATTTCCTTCGTATGCCTTGCACCCTCGGGGAAATATTTGTCCAGAAACGCCTCACGAAATACCTCCCACGTAATTGCCCTTCGTTGTTCTTGTAAAACTCTACGAGTAGCCTTCCACCAATTTTCACCGTCTCCCAGCAACATGAAAGTGGCATAAGTCACCTTGCGTCCTTCTGCACACCTCATTCCTTCAAAAATCTTTTCCAGCTCTTTTATCCACAGACTTGCCTTTTTCGGATTAAACTCACCTCGAAATTGCAGTGGATTGTTTCGACGAAATTCTGACAAATTCTGAACATCAGCATTCGCTTCATGTTGTTATGTAGCTTGTTGATTTTGTTGCACAATCACTTCTGCCATACGCTACATTGCCACTGCAGCCGCTGTCATTGGATCATCATTGTGTCCCACGTTCGCACGTGCACCTCTATTACGAGACATAACTTTCTTCACAAGCAACCAAAACACAATAAGAGTTAGATATCATCTTTTGAAAACAAAACACAGAGAATCACACAACTTAAGCAAAATAGACCTAACCACAAACCTAAAAGACTCTAACCGGGATGCTCTGATACCAACTAATGCAATACCCACCGTAGGGTATCACATTTAAGACTAATCCTAATATAACTTACCCAAGTTGTAAAAGAATTAATCTTGTAAAAACACTGATTTTAAAATTTCTTTTGCGGAATAACAGATAATAAATAAAAACTTTAAACATAAAACGTAATTAAAACTAATACACCTTATATTACATATTACAAACCTTGTTCACAAATAATTTACATAATTACACCCCCAAAAGTTATATATACAATACGCACCAAAATAAAACTACTAAACTAGAACTCCATTAGAGTAAAGGTTCAGGCTCTCATTGGGATCCTCCTCCTCCTCATCCTCAGTGTTGTCATGAAAGAAACCTGGCGGATACAGTACACGCCTGGTTGGTGTCTTGGCAGTTGATATCATGGATTCCTCGTGTGGAGTATAAGTATTATTATTCCTACTCCAAATCTCACATATAGGCATATAAAACTCTAAATGCATAGACATATGTTGTGTCATGACAGGAGTACCATCCCTAGTACCACTTAAGGTCAGAGTCAGATCCCCGGTATACACAAACCTTTCCCTATCTAAGTTAACCCGCCACGCATCAATCCTACTGTGGAATCGAACCGTGACAAACCCTAAAGCTTGGTGCCTCGCCACCATATTAGATAAATATAGAAAAACACCTACTGATAATAAAACGACTTATCAGCCTCCTCGCCTCCTCGGTCTTCATCAAATACATACAATACACAAATACAATATAATAAAGAGGTGAGATCCCCTTTCATCAATACCAATGAGGCAGTATAGAAAATGACAGTAAAAGATACAGATATAATATATTATATACAATTATATCATATCATAGAAAACATATTAAACAAGCATATTTGTCACACCAATATGCTGACCCATTATGCATGTGTACAATGACCCAATTCCTACTCCATGGAGCCAAACATAATTTCGGAGAAAATGACAGGGAGTACATGTCTGTATACCGTTAGCCTCAAATCATGTGTCATTTATCATATCATGGTACGCAACATGGCTAATACAAGACACTCTTAACCATATCACGAAAAGAGTAGTAACTCTGTTAAGACTGTCGGTGTGTTTGCAAAGGATACCACGACGCAGTGGTGCTACCAACTGACCACATATGACATTCTACACCCCGACGTCACTGAAGATCGTAACTACACAATTCTCACCTGTATAAAAGTGTAATTTCGATCTCCTAGGCCAATTGCCTTACTTGGCATGCTTTTTCTTGCATGATGTATGATTCAAAAATACATACAACTATTATTTTATTGTATTTCACAAATACACATTTTTTTCAACAGTATCACTTTTCAATATAACGGGGCCCACCGTAACAGCCCAACAACCAACAGTTGTAATTTAACATAACGGGGCCTACCACGACAGCCCGACAGCCAACTACTGTAATTTTCAATCGCGTAAATATTTTATTGTATTTTTTAAACAGCGTGACGTTTTTCTTACGTTTTCAAATAACATAATTATTTTTCAACATTTTTGCAAACGCGTAATTAATTTCAAACGATTTTAAATCTTATAAATATTTTTAAACATTTTCTAAATCACATAAATATTTTCAACATTTTTCAAATTGCGTAAATAATTACAAACGTTTTTAAATCGCGTAGAGGTTTTTAAACGTTTTCTCAATTGCGTAACTATTTAAAATCAATTTCTCAATCATGTAACATAAAAATCAATTGCATAGCTTAAAAATAGCAATTTATAAATTACATAATGATTTTCTAGCATTTATCACTTACGTAAAATATTTTCTCAATTTTCTAAGTTTATTTGGTAAAATCCTTATTTATATAATATATACATTTTGGCCTTGTTGGAAATATTTTCATTCTAAAAAAAATCCTTTATGTGTTATTTTCTTTGGTTCTTTCCAAAAATTTAATTTCTTTGATTTAATTAAATACTATAGCTTTAATAAATACTAATCTACTACTAACCCTTAAATCTAGTTTTCTATTTCAATTATAAATTCCTTAAACCCAATTCTTGTTAACTAATTAACAAAATCCACACTTGGTAAAATAATTTAGGATTTAAAATAACATACTTTGGTGTGTTGGCCGAATTTAGGTTTAGGTTCCATATTCAAACTTAATCATTTTTCACCACCAAAATCCTTTAATCCAATTTTTATCCTTAAAATCATTAATCCATACCTTAGGAATTAATTTAAATCATCTTGTTTCCTTTGTAGTAGTCAAAACCGTGAGCCTCCCCTAGGTTCTTTGGAACCTTCATACAATTCATATTCTACTTTACACAATATTCATCATGCTACCATAAGTATATAAACAAGCATATAAGCATATAATCTACTTAAACAAGCATATAATCAAAGCTTAAAAATAAACCAACCATAAATAAAGCAAGCTTAAACCATACAAGTGAATAAATCTTTATAGATTTTTCACCACAAACAAGGTCATCTCCTCACCACCAACATATGGTTGATGAGGGTAATCTCCCTCTTATCTTAAGGAAGACAAAACTCCTTCTTGCTTGATTTTCTATGAATTTCGTGTGGCTCCAAAGGAAAACTCTAACAAACTTAAACCAACCAAAGTCACAAACAAAGCTTGAAGAAGAGAAACCATGGAACAATCATGGTTTAGAAACTCAAAAACCAAATTAAAAACAAAGAAGAAGAACTTTTACCTTGAAATCTCAAGAACACTAACTTGTAGAAAAGGTAGTAGATGAAGGATTTTGCTTAAGTCTTCAACATAGAAGTGTCTTAAAATGATGTTTAGATGTAGGAAATAAGGTTAGATGAAATTTTGAAAGCTTGGATGGTTGTCTTTGGGTGTTGACCGAATTGTGTCTTTGGACGAGAGAAATGAAGTTTTGGCTAAGTGTAGAAAATGAAGAAATGAAGAGAATAACTAAGGAGACAAAGGTGATATAATTGTGATAGTCTATCCTAGAGCTCCTTGTCATGGAGTGCTAGTGCTAGCATGGAAAAATTATTTGCATGGTCAATCAAGGTGCAAAATCAAACACATGGCACCAAGTCTTGCTTTTGGTCAACATTTGATGATTCATTGGCTTTTTGAATGTCCTAGAAAGCCCCTTCATGGCCGTGGGACATCCTTGCTAATTACTACCAATTATTGTTTCAATTTGTGACCATTTAAGCTTAGATTAGTTCACTAATTCATTTAGCTTAGTAATTAATTTAAACAAGTCATTTTTATTGACTTATTACCATTGGTTAATTTTTATGACTAGCCACCAAATTTGACTTCTACTATTAAGTGACACATGGCCATCACATGACTAGTACCTAGCTAAAACTATAAAAATTTATTACTCACAGAATAAAATTACAGCTCACAAACTGGTAATTATTATACAGTGAATAATAAATTCACAGTATAAGAAAAATTAGTAACTGTATCTGGTTTCGGGTTTGGTAAGATCCTCCGGCCCCGTATCAACAGTACAAAATTTTCTGGCCAATAAAAATTTTTAGTGTTTCTGGTCCTACCGTGGGCCCCACAAACGACCCAAAATATTACTAAAATATTTTTATTCTCAAAAAAATCCAGAAAAATTCTCAAAAGTCACAAAAATTAGAAAATTAATATTTGTGCAGAAAAAACGAAGATTGGGATGTTACATAACTCCCTTTAGAAAATTAATGTAACAGTATTTATAGGGCTCAGAAAATAGAGTCATGCCACGACATTCAACTTCCTACGCCGCGACATGTATACATTTTAGGCTACTAAGCAGCAGCATTCAAATGCCATGTCATGACGAGCAAATTTCGTAGCTCTCTTCCTAAACAGGGGAATGCACCACACTGCGGCATTGATAAGCCTGAGCCGCGGCGTGACAAGCTGATCCTTGTTCTTTGCTTTCTCTTTCAATGTTGGTCCAATTCTTCAAAGTTTCATTTGGTTGGACCCTTACCTGCTATAGAGAAATTACCAATCCAACAATAAGTGCAAATATATTCAATCTATCAAAGAATTGGAAACATTTTCTCAGAAACAGAATGGAAGACACTGAAACTGAATTTATATGAATACGAAGCTAATATAAACGAAATGATTAGGTTAGCCTGAGAATCTAATATAGTTAAAATCCTATGTTTAGGTCAGTCAACCATGCTTCAGTTACCTAATTCACTATGTTTTCATGAGAATTAGTGTAAATCCACTCAATAAGATTTATTCCCAATTAATTACTATTCATGGTAGGTATATTTCTATCCAATTAACGAATCATCACATCGAAACCAATTAAATGAAATAGAACATGCATCAATCATACATACGATCTCAAATCCAAATTCCTATGTCTAGGTTCATTAGTTTTTATCAAATCACTTAAAAGCTTATCGAACATTCAAGAGCATTAAGTATTATATGATTGAACAAAACCAAATCATGTATATATACTCAAAGGATTACAATATTATTCAATTTCCATAGGAGGATCCAAAGAAAAATCCTATAAACAGCTTAGCCACTCATAACAAATGAAAATATATCACAAATGCTCATTGTCATAATAAGTAAAGAAAGGAAGATGAAGGAAAGAGAAGAGAATGCTCAATGGAATGATCCTTCAAGCTTTAATCCTCCTCCAAGGTGAAGATAGCCTTCAATCTTGGTCATTTTTGCTTCCTATCAGTGTAGAATGTAAAACCCTGGCCGCAGCTCTCCAAAAATAACCCTAACTCCCTTTAGAAAATTAATGTAATAGTATTTATAGGGTTTTGAAAATAGAGTCATGCCACGGCATTGAACTTCCTATGCCGCGATGCGTATACATTTTAGGTCACCACGCCATGGCATTCAAGTGCCACGTCTTGGCATGCAAATTTCATAGCTTTGTGCTTGAACAGGGGAAAGCACCACGCCGCGGCGTGACAAGTTGATCCCTGTTCTTAGCTTTGTCATGCAATACTGGTCCAATTTTTCAAAGTTTTAGTTTCACTTGGTTGGACCCCTACCTGCCATAGAGAAATTACCAATTCAACAATAAGTGCAAATTTACTTAATCTATCAAACAATTGGAAACATTTTCTAAAAATCAGAATGGGAGATACTGAAATTGAATTTATGTGAATACGAAGCTAATATAAACGAAATGAATAGGTTAGCCTGAGATTCTAATATAGTTAAAAGCCTATGTCTAGGTCAGTCAACCATGCTTCAGTTACCTAATTCACTATGTTTCCATAAGAATTAGTGTAAATTCACTCATTAAGATTTATTCCCAATCAATTACTATGCATGACCAATAGGTATATTTCTATACTATTAATGAATTATCGCATCCAATCTAATTGAATGAAATAGACATGCATCAATCATACATACGATCTCAAATCCAAATTCCTATGTCTAGGTTCATTAGATTTTATTAAATCACTTAAAGGCTGATCAAGCATTCAAGAGTATTAAGTATTATATGATTGAACAAAACCAAATCGTGTATATATACTCAAAGGATTACAATATTTTTCAATATCCATAGGAGGATCCAAAGAAAAACCCTATAAACAACTTAACTATTCATGACAAATGAAAATATATCACAAATGCTCATTATCATGATAAGTAAAGAGAGGAAGATGAAGGAAAAAGAAGAGAAAGCTCAATGAAATGATCATTTAAGTTTCAATCCTCCTCTAAGTTGAAGATAGCCTTTAATCTTGGTCACTTTTGCTTCCTATCAGTGTAGAATGTAAAACCCTGGCTGCAACTCTCCAAAAAAGACCCTAACTCCCTTTAGAAAATTAATGTAACAGTATTTATAGGGCTCTGAAAATAGAGTAATGCCACGACATTGAACTTCCTACGTCATGATGTGTAAACATTTTAGGTCACCACGCCACAACATTCAAATGCCATGTCGGGCGTACAAATTTCGTAGCTCTCTACCTGAACAGGGGGGTGCACCATGCCGCGACATTGATATGCCTACGCCGCGACGTGAAAGGTTGATCCTTGTTCTTGGCTTTCTCTTGCAATGTTGGTCCAATTCTTTATAGTTTCACTTGGTTGGTCCCCTACTTACTCTAGAGAAATTACCAATTCAACAATAAGTGCAAATGTACTCAATCTATCAAAGAATTGGAAACATTTTATTAGAAACAGAATGGAAACCACTGAAATTGAATTTATAAGAATACGAAGCAAATATAAATGAAATGATTAAGTTAGCCTGAGAATCTAATATACTTAAAAGCCTACGTCTAGGTCAGTCAACCATGCTTCAATTACCTAATTTACTATGTTTTCATGAGAATTAGTGTAAATCTACTAATTAAGATTTATTCCCAATTAATTACTATGAATGGCAATAGGTATATTTCTATCCTATTAACGAATCATTGCATCCAAACCAATTGAATGAAATATAACATGCATCAATCATACAAACGATTTCAAATCCAAATTCCTATGTCTAGTTTCATTAGATTTTATCAAATCACATAAAGGGTAATCAAACATTCAAGAGCATTAAGCATTATATGATTGAACAAAACCAAATCATGTATATATACTCAAAGGATTACAATATTATTCACTATCCATAGGAGGATCCAAATAAAAACCCTATAAACAGCTTAGCCACTTATGACAAACATCAATATATCACAAATGCTCATTTTCATGATAAGTAAATAGAGGAAGATGAAGGAAAGAGAAGAGAAAGCTCAATGGAATGATCCTTCAAGCTTCAATCCTCCTCCAAGGTGAAGATAGCCTTCAATCTTGGTCACTTTTGCTTCTTATCAGTGTAGAATGTAAAACCATGGCCGTAGCTCTCAAAAAATAACCTTAAGTCCCATTAGAAAGTTAATGTAACATTATTTATAGGGCTACGAAAATAGAGTCACACCACAACATTGAACTTCCTAGCCGCGATGCGTATACTTTTTTGGTCCCTATGCCATGGCATTTAAATGCCACGTCGCTGCGTGCAAATTTCGTAGCTCTCTTCCTGAATAGGGGAATGCTCGATGCTGCGACATTGATATGCCTACGCCGCAGCATGACAAGCTGATCCTTGTTCTTGGCTTTCTCTTGCAATGCTAGTCCAATTCTTCAAAGTTTCACTTGGTTGGACCCCTACCTGTCATAGAGAAATTACCAATTTAACAATAAGTGCAAATGTACTCAATCTATTAAAGAATTGGAAACATTTTCTCAGAATCGGAATGGAAGACACAGAAATTGAATTTATATGAATACAAAGCTAATATAAACGAAATGAATAGGTCAGCCTGAGAATCTAATATAGTTAAAAGCCTATGTCTAGGTCAGTCAATCATGCTTTACTTACCTAATTTACTATGTTTCCATGAGAATTAATGTAAATCCACTCATTAAGATTTATTCCCAATCAATTACTATGCATGATTAATAGGTATATTTCTATCCTATTAATGAATCATCGCATCCAAACTAATTAAATGAAATAAGACATGCATCAATCATACATACGATCTCAAATCCAAATTCCTATGTCTAGGTTCATTAGATTTTATCAAATCACTTAAAGGCTAATTAGGCATTCAAGAGCATTAAGCATTATATGATTGAACAAAACCAAATCATGTATATATACTCAAAGGATACAATATTATTCAATATACATAGGAGGATCCAAAGAAAAATCTTGTAAACCACTTAGCCACTCATGATAAACGAAAATATATCACAAATGCTTATTTTCATGATAAGTAAAGAGAGGAAGATGAAGGAAAGAGAAGTGAAAGCTCAATGGAATGATCCTTCAAGCTTCAATCCTCCTCCAAGGTAAAGATAACTTTCAATCTTGGTCATTTTTGCTTCTTATCAGTGTAGAATGTAAAACATTGGCCGCAACTCTCTAAAAATAACCATAACTCCCTTTAGAAAATTAATGTAATAGTATTTATAGGGCTCCGAAAATAGAGTCATATCATACATTGAATTTCCTACACCGCGATGCGTATACATTTTAGGTCTCCATACCATGACATTCAAATGACACATCGCGGTGTGCAAATTTCATAGCTCTCTACCTAAACAGGGGAATGCACCATGCCGCGGTATTGATATGCCTACGCCGCGGCGTGACAAACTGATTCTTGTTCTTGGCTTTCTCTCGCAATGCTGGTCCAATTCTTCAAAATTTCACTTAGTTGGACCCCTACCTGCCATAGAAAAATTACCAATTCAACAATAAGTGCAAATGTACACAATCTATCAAAGAATTGGAAACATTTTCTCAGAATCAGAATGGAAGACACTAAAATTGAATTTATCTGAATAGGAAGCTAAAGTCTTCCAATTATGCATCAAAACATAGACTAAGCCATCAATATAGCATAGATATAGGGCACAAGTAACTACAATTTGTGGAGTTATCAGATATTACGCACCTCCACCAATCCACACTCATGATGAGGAATTACTTACCTCATTGTTCAATCCATTTAAAGAGGATATTTTTCACCTCATTACTCAACAACATAAAGAGGATATTACTCACCTCATTAGTCAACAACATAGAAAGGATATTACTCACCTCAATATTATTAAAACAACATTAAATTACTAAGGGTAGTAGACATTTTCCTAAGTCAATCCCTCTCTTTGGGTTGCTCAAAGGTCTAAACTTTTCCAATACATAGTAAAACATGCATAAGAGTCTTTATTAAATCATGGGTGTTCATGACTTAGCTTAAACTAGCCTTATATGAAGCCTAAGAATGAATAACTTAACCTTGTTAAGGTCCTTGCCCTTATTCTTCCTTAAAAGTTGGCTACGACAAGCCATAATCTAACTTTGGAACCATTCGTATCCAGTTACATGGTTTCTTATAATCAGTTATGGGCTTAATGAGGATCAACTTGAGTCTCTATTCTAATCTCATAACCGATTAGACATTCTTCATAATCGGTTATGGCCCCTTTTACAGAAGACGTGATTCTCTGCCTCTTTCCCATAATCGGTTAGCCAACACCCATAATCGATTATGGGTGTATACATCAAACAGGAAAATGCAGAAAATAAGAGCACAACTACTGTGCTATCGGATCCCTATCACTTTCTAGCCTCCATGTCTTGGATTCTAAGTGATATCCCATTCCAAATACGATTTCCAATCATATTAGAATCATCAACCACTAATTCTAACTCATTTACACATGGATTTAGCCATCAAACTAACCTAACGACCCATTTCTCACTTCACTATACATAAACATCCAAACTTAAGGATAGCCTCGGGTTGAAAACCAACTACCATGCATCAAACAAGTTTCTATCATTCCTATTTCAACTAAAGAAACAAGATCCAAACTTCAACAATCATAAACATCTCAAGAACACATCCTTTTATTCATCAAAGAAAACTAGGAACAAAGAGAAGGTGAACAAGAGAAATATGAAGTTAAGCTCCCCTACCTTAAGGTCTTGAACATGGTCAAGGATTGACTATGAAGTTCTAAGCTCTACACTTGATTCCTCCTCCTTCTTCCTCTTCCTTCTCCTTTATTCTTTTCTTTCTTCTCTTTTCTGCTTTCCCAACCGTGAGATATTTATGTAGCAAAGTCTCACTTTGCCATTTATAGGATGGGTACTAACTTGTACCAAAAATCCCGATCTACTAAGAACACTCAGATTTCACCAAATCTAATTCTCTAACCTCCAACAGACCTAAAATAAATCCTATGATTCATTAAAAAATTGTTTTCACCATTTTCATATTTTTCCATATCTATTAGCTATCAATTCAGCATTAAAACACACAACTAGTATACTTAAACATACCAAACTAACTTCGATAAATCTCAAATTTTTACTGTAGCACAGTTCACATATTTGTGACCTAGAAACAAGTTCTCCACATTAATTTCCATTAACTAAGCAGTTCAAGCCACTTCCAAGGCTAAAAATAACTATTTTTCACACATAGCATTACTGCAAAGTGCCTAAACGTATTCAGATAGTCACAAAACTTAACAGGTATGATAAACAGGTATTGAACTACCTTAGTAACTATATACAAGTCTATCATGATTTTCAGGGTGTTACAGGAAGAATGGAGAATTTTCAAGAGAAAGCAAAGTCGATGGGTGGACTAAATTTGTGATAAAATTTTGTATTTATTAAATACATTTTAATATTCTGAAGGTAAGTTTTCAAGTATTCACAAGTGTTATAGAAAATTTTAGAACTCATCTTTGTACTTGAATTTATTTTTCCATAACTTTCTATATACTGCTATTTATCAGTTAAGTTTTATTACTTAGTCCTAAGTTAAATTAAACTGAGAGATTAAGTAATAAGCTTTCTGATACTTATCTTGGTTGGCATTTTATACTAAAATACTCCTTATGTCTTACTTTTCATCTCCAAGAAATTTCATAATTTTCTGAGTTATTTAGTTGTTCCTCAACTGTTCCGTTAATTATTCTTCAATATCCTTAAAAATACTGAACTAACTCAGTTGATGCTCCAAAATTTTCTACAATTCTTATCAATGGTTCTTAGCTAAGAAATAAATTTTTCATATTTATTTCTATCATATCAATTGATTCTATGGATACTTTAATTATTCTTTTATTTTCAATGTTATAGAATTATGCTCAAGCTAATCTAAAAAATTACCCAATTTAATAGGTAACTCATAGCAGAGTTACTGAGCTTCTATAACCCTGATTAGGACTATTAGATTAGGAAGAATGTTACAATTTTCCCTCTTTTATAAATTTTATCCTCAAAATTTGCTTACATTATACAAAAAGTTCTGCATAGTTTTGTGCCATTTTAGACTCTAGCTCTCATGTGGCTTCCTTTGAGTCACCTGCATCCTATAACACCTTCACTAGAGGAATTTGTTTCCCTCTGAGCACTTTCAATGCTCTATCCAAGATCCTTATAAGTTTAACTACATAAGTTAAATCATTTTTTAACTATACTATTCTTTTATTTTCTATGATTCGTGAAGGATCCAGATTATATTTTTTAAGTTGAGAAACATGAAAGACATCATAAAGGTTTGAGAGATTGGGTGGTAGGGCAATCTGTAAGCAATTGGTCCGAGTCTTTTTAGAATCTAGAAGGGACCAATGAATCTAGGGTTTAACATTTTAGTTTTGATGGACTTACCAACTCTCATAGTAGAGGTGACTCTAAGGAACACATATTCTCCCTTTTTAAATTCCAATGGCTTTTGTCTCTTATCCACATAACTCTTCTGCATACTTTGGGCTACTAACAACCTATGCTTGATCTTTTTTATTTGCTCAGTAGTTTCTTTCACTAATTCCGGACCTAGGATAGTTTGTTCTCTCGTTTCATACCAACATAAGTGAGCCTACATTATTTGCCATACAGAGCTTTATATGGGGCCATTCCTATACTAGTATGATAACTATTATTGTAAGCAAATTATGCTAAGGGTAAGATTCTATCCCAACTACCCTATTGTTCTAACACACAAGCTCTAAACATGTCTTCAAGGGTTTGGATGGTTCTCTTAGTTTGACCATCTGTTTGCAAATGATAGGCAATACTAAAGTTCAATTTGGTTCCAAAAGCTTTTTGTAGGGCTTTCCAAAACCTAGAGGTGAATCTAGGGTCCCTCTCTATCCTATTAGCGAATCAATCTACCCCGCCATTAGAATGAAATTGAACATCCATGTACCATATGTATGATCTAAAACCCAAATTACTATGTTTAGGCTCATTAGATTTCATCAAATCACCTAAATGTTGATCAAATAAGTAAGAGAATTAAGCATATTATGATAAAACAAAACCCAAATCATTCATATAAGCTCAAAAGAGTACAAATCAATCAATATTCATAGGGGGATCAAAAGAATACCCTATACACAGCTTAGCTACTCATTGAACACGAAAATATATTAAAAAATTTATATTCAAGATAAAGGGAAGAGAGAAGAAGAAAGAACAGAAGATGAAGCCCAATGAAGTGAGCCTTGAAGCTTAAATCTCCTTCCAAGATAAAGAAAACCTTTAATCTTGGCTCTTTCAACTCTCTTTCAGCCCATAAAATAAAGATCTAGCTGTTTGGTTCTCTAAAAGATCTAAGCTAAAAGAGTAAAATAAAAGTTCTCTAAGAGAAGAGGAGAGAAACCTAGAGAGAGCCACTGAAATCTGTTTAAAAGGTATTTATAGGCCCACAGATTTCACACTTCACGCCGCGACGTTACACAACACATGTCGCGGCGTGTAAAAATTAGGGCATCAGTGTCGTGGCATTCCCTTCCTTGCACCGCGGCGTGATAGCCTCGGGTTGATAGGGTGCACAGGTAGAGAGCAGGACGTCACGATGTAAGCATTCCAACGCCATGACGTGATGTACTAGAGCTTGTCTTATGATTTCTCATCCAATGCAGGGCCTTTGCTTGTATTAAGTAGGTTCTTTTGGGCTTAACCTACAGTTGAAAAATCTCTCAGTCAAATACAAATGTAATCAATCTTAATCAAATCAAAGAATAGGAAGAATTTTAGCAAGATTAAAGAGGAAGACCTCAACATGGATTTTACATGAAAATGGAGCTAAAATCTTCTAATAATGCATAATAACAAGGACAAAGTCATCGATAATGCACAAAAATAGGGCACAAATAACTACATTCTATGGAGTTATCACTTGGGTCCATTCAAAGGTACTACCCTTTCTGGTTAGCCTAGTGAAAGGTAAAACTATTTGAAAAAAACCTTTTATAAACCTTCTGTAATACCCCGCTAAACCCAAAAAACTTCTAATTTCAATTATAGTGGTTGGTTGTTCCCATTGTAAGACTGCTCTACTTTACTAGAATCTACACATATCCCTTCACCAGATATTACATGTCCTAGAAATTGTAACTCTTTTATCCAAAATTCACACTTTGATAATTTAGCATACAATTTCTTTTCCTTTAGGATTTCTAGAACTAACCTAAGATGTTCTTCATGTTCTTCAGTTGTCTTTGAATAGATGAGGATATCATCTATAAAGACAATAACAAATTTATTCAGGTATGGTCTAAAAATTCTGTTCATATAATCCATAAATACTGCAGGTGCATTAGTTAGACTAAAGGACATTACAAGATATTCATAATACCTATATATGGTCCTAAAGGCAGTCTTAGGAATATCTTCTTCTCTAACTTTAATTTGATGATAACTTGACCTTAAGTCAATCTTTGAGAACACAGTTGCACCTCTTAACTGGTCCATCAAATCATCAATTCTAAGAAATAGGTATTTATTTTTAATAATGACCTTATTTAATTGCCTATAGTCTACACACAACCTCATACTACCATATTTCTCCTTCTTTATCATGCTGAATCTGATCATCAAGAGCTATCCAGAGTAGAGCTACTCTCTCTAGTTAGACTTCAGGATGAGCAAATTCAGCATTAGGATGAAAGAATTCATAACATGGAAAGAGCAGCTAACTGGGACCATGAAGGCGAAAACTGCTCTTTGAGAAGGAAACACGAAAATAGAAGAGACAAGGCTTAGGAAGATGGCTGCCGTCTAGAAAATTCCAAGATAGCATATTCTACTCGTAATACCGAACTTGTCTGTGATAAAAAGTAGGAACACAAAGTAAGAAGCTCAATTTCACAAAATCAGGCTTTCTTTAACAGACTAATATCCTATAAGATCCTTAGGCGCTTCAAGTATCTTACCAATATTGAAGCCTATGATGGGACCATGGACCCTTAGGAACATCTAGACGTTTATGTCTCTGCACTATTATTTGATGAGGTGATGATTGTCTCATATGTCGTACTTTCCCCCTGTTATTAAATAAAACTGCCTTAAGACGGTTCACCACCTTATCGCCTAAGTCTGTTGATTACTAGGCAGGCTTGTGCTTGAGATTTTTACTACACTTCATCACTAGTAAAGTACAGCCTAAATCCATTTCATGCCATTCCCAGATCAAGCAAGGAAAAAATGAATCTCTCTGAGACTTTATATTCCAGTTCAACAAGGAGATTGTGAACGTGTGTGATAAGGATGAAAGGCTCGAATTATTCTACATCAGAGAAGGACTCTGACCAGGACCATTCTCCTTTTTACTTGCAAAGAAGGAGCCCAAGACCATGGATAAGTTCCATGCCAGTGCTAATAAATACATCAATGTTAAAGACATTCTTCGAGCTAGGAAGCGTCTTGAGAAAGAAGAGGCTAAGAGCAAGTGCTGGGAGCAACCAAACCAACATGGTTGAAATTCAAAGCTACTTTTCAAAGCGAAGTATGAGAACTATACTCCCTTCAATACACCTCAGGCTCAAATTTACCAAGAGGTTATGAACACCGAGCTCCAGGCTGTGTAGAGACCTCCCCCTTTGAAGAAACATTCACAGAGGGAAAAATCCAAGCACTGCGTTTAGCATGATAGCCATGGTCACAACACGGAGGATTGTACTAACCTCCAAGATGCCATCTGTAACAACCTGAAATTTGCTATTCCTCAATAAATTCCTGATTTTACTATTTTGTAGTTTTTGTGCACTGTAAATTTATTTTGACTATTCTGTGACTGTTTTTGATCTTTGTGTGTGATTTACTCCGACCACAGAAAATAAAAATTTTCGGGCTGGGGAAAAATCTTCAATGATTTATTCGAAGCCAGGGGAACTTACTAAACCTGAATCTGAGAGTCACGTTCTCAATCTTTTGCTTTTTAGAATTTATCTATCTAATAAAAATTATTTGCATTTTATTATCCACTGGATGATACCTAGTGACTTGTGAGCAGTAGCTTCTGCCCATTGGGTAATAATTCCTATAACTTTTGTCTATTGGACAATAGACTTGGAAAAGTCTTTGTTAACTCACATTCTTGTGAACCAATTAGAAGGCTTGAATCTTAATGTAAACTAATGGAAATTGGTCAACAAAAATGGCTTGAAAACTTAGTTATGAAACTAGATGAACTAACTTCCTAAACTAAGTATATTTGGAAACAAATTGAATCAAAACTTTGTTAGCTTACTCCATTAAGCTACACGGCCAAGGAGTGTTCTTGTGCCTTCTAGAGTGCATGATTCACTTGTATGACTCTTAAGGTTTAACCAATAGAAATTAGAGTGACCAAAGTGTGACCAACTAATGACCTAAGCCATGTGCTATTTGTAACGCCCCTTTTTCTTATCCAATGCTCGCAAAGAAGGAATGTCACACTATTATATTTATATAATTGTAAAAACATAAGGTAAGATTATATTGCGGAAAATAGTACTTGGTTTGAATTTCCATAAAACCCGGTGTATTAATGCTGGTTTAATTTATCTTAAAACTTTCGCCATACTCTTATTATAGTATCATTATTGTATATTTCTTTTTTGTGTAAGTCATTGTAAGTAGTACAATAGTAAATTAGAAAAAAAAATCCCTGTTGTAGCAGAACTTCAAACACTAAATAGTTAACATACAGTCAACAGAAATTAAACCATACATCGAAACTACATTATCATAATTATACGTACAAGCTTGTATTAATCACATTTCCAAAATGTACACAAAAAGCAAAATATGTACCTACCCCAAGAGATACAAATATATATATACCCATCAATCCAATAATATGTCAAGCTCCCACAAAATAAACGAACAGCCATCAGTAGCCATCGATAAAAAAAATAGTCCCTTAGACTGATGAGAATGAGAAGGAACCGTAGATGGGTCCTCCTCAGGGTCCTCCTCATTTGAAGAGACATCCATCAGAACGACGGAACAGCGGCCAGGAGCCCGAGCAGTGGACAAGAAAGAGTCGTCACGTAGGGTATAGCACATATCTGCCCACATATCTCTCATAGGCAGGTAAAATTCCAGCCATATAAAGGCATGGAAATAAAAATAGAAGCATTATAACGTCCCCATGCTAAGGACACCGTCAATTCGCCATGGTATACACAACGATCAGTCTGCACGTTGATATGCCAACAATCCGGACCACCATGAAAGTTGATCCGCACGTAACCAAAGAATCCACGGGGGTGAAATGACATCCTTAACAGCCTCGATCTCAGTCAAGATACGGCCAGAAACCCTAAAACTCAGTGGTTTCCTTGTCGTCCTCACGAACGACTTTGGGCAACCATATGATAATATACAATAATAGAATATACAATAAAGAGGTGAGATACTCATCATTCATTACCAATAATAGCAGCAGGAAACTAAACGGCGCTAAACACCCACATATAACACAGTTTGTACATTTAAATCACAACAACATTAAAATTTACGGTAAAAGCAGAGTAACAACGTTTAAATATTAGAAATATTATCAACAATCAGCAGTTCAAGTGACTAACAATTATTACAAAAATAACAATAAATATGCTTCACAATTATTAATGCTCACGCTTAATGAGATATGTGACTAGCAGTTCACTTATGTAAAAGTGTATCAAAAACCTACTCCATGGAGCTAGACATAAACATTTTTAGAGTGAATGATTAAGGAGTAATACCAGTACATCGTTAGCCTCAGAAAATATAGTGTGCTTTATTTTATAAAAATGTTTGTGCAGTGGCTTATACATGGTACCTCGACAGTTGATCGCGATATAGGACAACGTCTCAGACAGGATCATCGGTGTGTCGCATTGGTCTGTCCCACGGCCCCAGTGGAGCTACCTCTGTCTATTGTGAGACACCCACACCCCGACGCCCCCAGGGTCAACAACATATGACACCTACGCTTAGTCTATTCTCACCCGCACATAGGTGTTATTCAAACTCCTAGGCCCACACAGCCTTTCTAACAGTGTCTAACGGACGACACGTATGCATGATGACACAATGTCAAATCATGTAAGTTTATCATAGTCACTTATTAAAATCACTTTATCAGAATATTTTTACGGTACGTAACCATCGAGTATTTAGTCCACAAAGAAGGTTCACAATAGCACAGAGTCAAATTTTATGTCAATACCGCTTCCTAATTTTTATTCATCCTTATGGTCCACATTGTAGATTTTCACTTTTTCAAGTTATATGATATTAATTTAATGTGGTAACTTTGGGTCACTTTAATTCCTTGTATCCATGACATTCAAGAGTCTTTGAATTTCCATTCTTTCACCGCATTAGGTATTAATTCATTATCACCAATTCTTTTAATTTCATTAGTCCATCAAGGTTAATTTCTTACCATCTCAATTTGGTCAAAACCGTGGCCCTCATTAGATTCTCAAGTCCAATGTTTGATTGCATTTTCTTCATGTACTAGTGTCTTACTTTAAATCCACTTTAAGTGTTTACTTCAAGTCCTCCTAAACTCACACACTCATGTTCTTTCTCTTTGAGTCAAATTCTCCAACTTGCCAAATTAAGACTTTAATTAATTTTCCTTACACATTATGGATTCCTAATTACCATCTAATGTCCAATTTCACAATCCTTTATCCAAATCACAATTCTTCACCATTTTTCTCCTCCAAGGCCGTAAGCCTCACAAAGTTAGGGTTCTAGGATTTTCATGTCTTCATTAGTCATTAATTACTTAATAAACACCAATCCATTAAGCTTTAAAATTTTAAGCACCAACACCCCACCAAGGAGGGTGTGGCTGTGAGCCTCCATGCCTCAAGCAAGGGGCTTTTGTTGAATTCTTATCAATTTCAATCCATCACAATTATTACAATGTCAACAAGAACCAATTCTATCTAACAAATCAATTAGAAAAACGAAAATTTAAAGGATCAATGGTAAGAAAATAAAATAGCAAGAGTAACCCCTATTAGGGTTTCTCACAAATCATCAAATAACAAGTCTCCAACCACCATTTTTTGTTGAATAGAGTGGTCTCCCTCTTACCAAAGAGGAGAGCACGAAAATGACCTCCAAGGTGCTCCTTGTGATTTCGGTTTTGTGCTCCTCAAAACCCTAGAAAACGAAGTCAAAGAGTCAATCACCATATCTTGAAAAGGAAAGCATCCTTGACTATGAAAATGGTCATGGAACATGAAAAGGAGAAGAGAAGAGAAGAAAGTTGTGATTTTTACCTTAAAGCCTCAAACTTTACCCTTGAAGAAGATTAGTGAAGATGAAAGATTTCGATGTAGGGTATGGAAGGAAAAAGGTTTAGAATGATGAAGGGAAGCTAAAAATGAGATTAATGAAGCAAGAAAATGAAAATGGGGATAGTGGAAGTGGCAACCCGAAATGGAGAGAAAAGGAAATGGAAGATTTTGGTGAAACCTTGTGAAGAAAAGTAGTAGAGATGATGATAGAGAGTAAAGAAATGTGGTTGATGAAGAGAAAAGATTAAGAGATCAAGTGGAGAGTGAGCTGCAGATTTCAGTTTGGCTATGGAGTTTTAGAGAGAAGGGAGAGCAAGGAAGAAGATGAAGAGGTAGAGAGAGAAGTTGTTAGGTTAAAGTGTGATAGTTTGATGTGTTTTGGTTAAGTGAATGAAACCAAATCCCCCCTCTTTTGCTTGGTGGCAGCCGCGAAATAGAGAGAGAGAGAAAAGAGAAATTGACAAGCTTTTTAAGCAAGCTAAGGGTAGTTAAGTCCTTTCTTGGGTCAAAGCTTCTAGAAACTTGATTAAAATAACAATATATTTGAATTAAAGTGGATTTGTTATGACATAAAGTAGATTACATTGGGATAAAGTGATAGAATTTTTATTACATGCTATTATCCAAGGGATAATAGTCACAATCAACAGAGGTCAATATTAATTAATTTGACAGATAAATTTTACGTAGTGTTTTATTATTCTATCTGCCAAAATTTCTCAAAAAACGTGAAACCTTGCAACTATATCCAGCCTTGGGTTTAGTAAGATCCCCCGTCGACGTTTCTATAGTTCAAGGTTCTCGGAGAAAATACCTCGTTCCTCCGGCTCCGCTTAACGCGCACGTAAAACGAAGAATATATTAAAATATTTTGCATTTCTGAAAAATTCCTAGAAAATTCTCAAAAATTGCTAATATTATAAAATGACTATTCATCATATAATTTTCTAACTTTTGGAATGTTACAGTTATTTTCCCGACTCTGTCAACTGTTCATGCAAAACGAAGAATATATTAAAATATTCCGCGTTCTCAAAAAATTCCAGAAAATCATAAATATTACAAAATGAATATCGATAGCAGAATGGATAAATTTTGGGGTGTTATAACTCTCCCCAACAAATAAGAATTTCGTCCTCGAAATTTTCATACCTTAAAATAGTTCGGGGTATTGCTCCTTCATCTTATCCTCCAGTTCCCATGTCGTATCTCCAGTTATTTCATTCCAGATTACTTTCACCAGTGCAATGTCCTTCCCTCTGAGTTGCTTTGTCCTCCTATCCTCAATCCTTACAAGAGTTGTCTCATAAGTCAAGTTTTCCTTTAATTGTGCTGAATCAGGTGCTATGACATGATCAGGACTTGGAATATATTTTCTGAGTTGTGACACATGAAAGCCATTATGTAGATTTGAAAGAAAAGGGGGTAAAGCTATTTGGTAAGCAACAGGACCTACTCGACAAAGAATTTGGTAAGGTCCAAGGAATTTTAGAGTGAGCTTTCTAGATTTGAGAACACGACCGACTGATAATCACATATTTTATTCATTAAGAAACCCTTATGTTTAGTCATTTACACTCTCCATATTCTTAATTGATTGAGTTTGGTATGATTTTGTGAGTTTGAGCTCAAATTGGTCCTAATTGAATATTTTCAGCATTATTGAGATTTGACATTGTTTCTGTATTTCGGCCATAACTTGAGTTCCTGATATCTGATAATCATGAATTTTACCTTGTAGGAAAGCTAAGAGGAAGCTCTACAACTTTGATGAAGAGCTTGAAGTCCAAAACAGATGTCTAATGGACCTAAGTTTACATAGAAGTCAGAATACGGGTTCTGTCACTAGAATCCGAACGGTGTGCACTCATAAAATCATATCTCAAGCTGTAATAATGGAGATGGGCTGAAATTTGGATAGTTGATAGTCAAGATCCAAATAAACAACTTTTATGAAGAACACTTTTTGAAAAAATGAAGTCTAATGGGTCAGTTTGAGCCTGCAAGTCGGAACAGAGGTGCTGAAGTTGGGTTTGAGTGACCTACGGTATTTGGCCCATATCTTGGGCTGTAGGAAGCCAAATTGGACGATCCAGATATGCATGTTATAGCCAAGACAAAGATCTACAACTTTCATGAAGAGTACGTTTCGTGGATCTGAAGTCTAGTTGGTCATTTTTGGCTTCCAAGTCAGACACGAAATTTTCGTCCTCATCCACCCACTCATCCACTCATCCACTAATCCAACCACTCAACCACTCCACCCACTCATCCACTAATCCACCCACTCATCCATCCACTCACCCATTCATCTCCATAATTTCCTACTCACCAAAAGTCCTTTGGCATTTTCCACTCAACCAACCCACTTAACCATTCCACTCACTCATCCACTAAACCAATCCACTAAACCAACCCACTCAAACACTCCACTCACTCACCCACTCATCCACCCACTTCCCTTTGTCATTTTGTTACCCTAGACTTCTATAAAAGGCACCATTGGTTATCATGAACAAGAGGTATTCTCCTTCATTTCTCTCATAGTTTCTTCTTGTTTCTTCATAGTTTCTCATAGTTTTTGTATATTTTGATGCTCCCTTCACATGGTAATGGAGGGCTAAGCTACTTTGGGTCAATTTAGAACTCTTGAAGAGATTGTGGTTTGGATTCTTGAGACCTTGGTTATGTATTGTATTTGATTTGTAATTGAATTCCTCCTTTCTTCTTCTTTTTCTTCTTCTTGATCTTGAATGCATGAATGGTGATTCTATTTATGTTGATCTGATTGATCTTGGTTTAAGAATGAGATTTGTGATGAAACTTAGAACTGATTGATCTAAATTAATGACAGAATTGAAAAGGTTAGGTTACTGATTTATGCCTAAGTTAATTGAATTCGGTACTTGAAATTAACATAGATCTTCATGAATGGTGCGATTGCGGATTTGTGTTTATCACTTGTTAATTGAATTCTAGACGATCGTCTAGTATGAATTCTGGATTTGATGCAGAGATCTCGGTTAGATCCAAATTAACAATTCAATTGCGCTTCAAGTGTTCTATGAAGGGTCTATGATTGAATCCACCCAATCTTGGATAGGTTTCTAAATTGACTGCTCTTTAATTGTTATTTCTTCCTTTAATTTTGTTAAGTGCGATCTTAAACTGTCAAACCCCCCTTTTTGCTAACTTTCACTTGATTTGATTAAATTGCATTTACGATCCTTGAGGAGATGATCTGGTATTGTTCACTATACTACAAGTTTAGGTAATAACTTCGGTTATAATTTTGACTGAGTTCGGCGCTCGTCACCGACCCTAGTCGTAGGTGTGACTTTCAGGAAGAGATGCTCTTCTTCATCAAACTCAAGAGGTTTCCTTCTTTTGTCCGCATAACTCTTTTGCCGACTCTGAGCCGTTTTCATTTTCTCCTGAATCATTTTGACCTTTTCGGTTGCCTGCTGAATAAGTTCAGGTCCAACGGTAAGCCGTTCCCTATCTTGATACCAGCACAGAGGTGCCTGACACCTTCGTCCATATAAAGCCTCATAGGGAACCATCCCTATACTTGAATGATAACTGTTATTGTAGGTGAATTCTACCAACGGTAAGATTTCAGATTGACCATCAGTCTGTGGATGGTATGAAGAACTTAATTGCAACTTCGTTCCCATGGCCTCCTGAAGACTCTGCCAAAACTTCAATGTAAATCTCAGGTCTCTATCGAAAATAATACTCGTGGGTACACCATAAAGTTCGACAATCTCACCAATATATATCTGAGTCAACTTATCCAACGGATATCTTATGTTGATCGGCAAAAAGTGGGCTAATTTTGTAAGTCGATCCACAATTACCCATATTGAGTCATATCCTTTCCTTGTCCTTCGCAACCTGACAACAAAGTCCACGGCGATACTATCCCATTTCCACTTGGGAATAGCCAATGGTTGTAACATTCTAGCTAGTCGTTGATGTTCAATCTTCGTCTTCTAGCAAACCAAACAAGATGATACGCATCTAGCAATATCTCTTTTCATTCCATGCCACCAAAATAATTTCTTCAAGTCTTGATACATCTTAGTCATTCCAGGATGCATACTCAACTGAATCGAATGAGCATGCTCAAGTATGTACTTTCTGAGTTCCTCATCCTTAGGCACATAGACTCTTCCTTGGAACCTCATAATTCTATCACTTCCTTCCTTCAATGTTGATACACTACCCTGCCTTATCAATTCTTTCTCCTCTTGTAGGAACTTATCGATCTTCTATTTTTCTCGAATATCATCCATTAAGTCATTCAAGATAGTAACCATATTCATGCAGATCTTACCCGGTGTTAACTCCACAAATGACCATACGTCTCTGAATTGTTCTAGTAGATCTTTCTCTTTGATCATCATGGTAGAAACACTGACTGTCTTCCTACTTAAGGCATCGACCACCACATTCGCCTTTCCAGGGTGATACTGAAGTTGAAAATCATAGTCTTTCAAAAATTCTAGCCATCTTCGTTGCCTCATATTCAGCTCCTTTTGATCATACAGGTATTGCAAACTCTTGTGGTCACTGAAGACATTGAATGTTGCTCCACACAATTAATGCCTCCATATCTTCAATGCAAACACCACGGCAGCTAACTCCAAATCGTGCATTGGGTAGTTCTTCTCATGCATTCATAATTGTCTTGAGGCGTAAGCCACCACCTTTCCATTTTGCATAAGGACACACCCCAAACCTTGATATGAAACGTCACAGTATATTTCAAACGGTTCATTAGGATTCGGTAAAACTAACACGGGTGACGTAGTTAGTTTCCTTTTTAACTCTTGAAAACTTCCTTCACAGGAATCTGTCCATTCGAAAGCTTGATTCTTTCTGGTGAGTTGAGTGAGTAGTCTAACGATCTTAAAAAATCCTTCAATAAATCTCTGGTAGTATCCGGCTAATCCGACAAAGCTTCAGATTTCCATCACCGTCGTTGGTCTTTCCCATTGTAGCACAACTTCTACCTTCGAAGGATCCACAGTAATTCCTTCCCTCGAGATCACATGACCCAAAAATTTCACTTCATCTAGCCAAAACTCACATTTGGATAGTTTCGCATATAGCTCTTTTTCCTTCAAAATCTGGAAAACTATGCTGATATGTTTAGCATGATCCTCCTGATTTTGTGAATAGATCAAGATATCGTCGATGAAAACAATGACGAATCGATCCAAATAAGGATGAAAGATCCTATTCATATAGTCCATAAATACTGCAGGTGCATTAGTCACACCAAAAGGCATCACTAGGTACTCGTAATGTCCATAACGAGTACGAAAAGCCGTCTAGGGAATATCTTCCACTTTCACTCTAATTTGGTGATAACCCGATCGCAGATTGATCTTTGAAAACACAGCTGCTCCCTTTAATTGGTTCATCAAGTCATCTATCCTCGACAATGGATACTTATTCTTGATTGTAACTTTGTTCAACTGACGATAATCCACGTACAATCTTGAAGTCTCATCTTTCTTCTTAACCAACAACACAGGTGCTCCCCAGGGTGACACACTGGGTCTCACGAATTGTTTTTCCAGAAGCTCTTCCAACTATTTCTTAGGTTCCACTAGCTCTACTGGTGCCACACGGTAAGGCACTATGGATATAGGGCCAGTTCCTGGTACCAAGTCAATAGCAAACTCGACTTCTCGTTCCAGGGGCAAGCCAGGTATATCATCAGGGAAAACTTCAGGAAATTCTCGTACAACAGAGATTGCGTCCACATCAACTTCGCTCTCGACTTTCAAAGAAGATAACAACATGCATCCTCGAGCTCCTTCTTTCAAGAAAGCTTTCACTTGGTTGGCGGTCAAAAATCCAGAATCCTCATCCAAAGGGAAAACTACTGTTTTTCTAGAATAGTCTAACAAGACATGGGTAGCAGATAACTAATCCATTCCTAATATCACATTTAATTGAGATAATGGTAAACATATCAAATCGACAGAAAAGATTTGACCTTCCACAACTAAAGGATAATTTGGACAGACTTTAGCAGTAACAACACGTTTTGTAGTAGGAGTCAAAACAGTCAAGTCAAAAGGTAAAGAAGACACATACAATCCAAGTCTTTCCACACAATCACATGAAATGAAAGAGTGAGTAGCACCAGAATCATACAGTACAATTAAAAGATTACCTTTGATGATACCTTCTCCTTGTATCAGATCCTCAGATTTAGAGGCCTCAGCACCACTCGGGGTGTAGACTCTGCCTCCAACTTGTGGTTTAGAAGTCTTAGCAGCATTGACGGATGGTTCCGTCTTGGTCTGGTTACAATCTCGGGAAACATGACCAGGTTTGCCACACCGAAAGTAAATAATTCCTTTGATTGTGCAGTCTCTTGTAAAGTGCTCCTTTCCGCACTTCATACACCTCGGAGTAGTTGCAGCATTCTGACCCATCCTTCCTGGACTTCCAGTTGGACTTCCTCCTTCAGATCTTTGTGGCTGTTGGCTTCCAGATGGTCTGGAATAGAGCTTCTTTTGATAACGACTTGCGTTACCACCACCTCCTCGTTGGGACCGATCGAGCCCAAAATTTCTGTTTCTTGCCTCACGTTCTTGTTCCACACTTTCCAATCGACAGCAGGTGTCAAGCAGCTCAGAAAACTGAGTAATCTTCAAAGCTATCACAATTTTCTTCACCTCATGCCTCAGGCCTTCCTCAAACTTTCGGCACTTCCAGATTTTATCGGGTTGAAGTTGAAAATAGGTCAAAAATCTGGATAAGTTCTCAAACTTGGCGACATACTCGCTTACAATCATGCCTCCCTGTCGCAATCTTAGAAATTTCATTTCTTTTGCATGCCTAGCGCTTTCAGGGAAATACTTGTTTAAGAACCTTTCTTTGAACACCTCCCACGTTATCACTCTGTTTGCGGCTTGCAGTAACCTTTGTTCCCCTATCCACCAATGCTCAGTGTCTCCTATCAGAATGTATGAAGGATAGGTCACCTTCGTATCGTCAGCACAATTCATACTCGCAAATATTTTCTCCAGCTCTTGGATCTATAATGTGGCTTTCTTTGGATCAAACTCCCCTTTGAACTGTGGAGGGTTAGCATGATGAAATCCCTCTAAGTTCTGAACATCCGCCATAGCTTCTAGTTGTTGTGCAGCTCTAGCCTGCTGTTGAGCTGTCTGCTGGTTCTGTTGTAGCATTGCCTCAACCATCTTTTGTATTGCCTCTATGGCAGTAGCCATATCACCTCTACGAGCCATCGCTTCTTCTCAAATTAAACTACGCAAAACACAGAGAAAGTCAGATGTATCCTTATGAATACCAAACAACAAAAATCAAAGAGAATCACTCAACACAAACAAGACAGTCCAAAACCACATGACCCAAAAGAAAATATAATCGGGAGCTCTGATACCAAGACAGTGTAACGCCCCTTTTTCTTATCCAATCCTCGCGAAGAAGGAACGTCACACTATTATATTTATATAATCATAAAAACATAAGGTAAGATTATACTGCGAAAAATAGTACTTGGTTTGAATTTCCATAAAACCTGGTGTATTAATGCTGGTTTAATTTATCTTAAAACTTTCGCCATACTCTTATTATAGTATCATTATTGTATTTTTTTTTGTGTAAGTCATTGTAAGTAGTACAATAGTAAATTAGAAAAAAAATCCCTGTTGTAGCAGAACTTCAAACACTAAATAGTTATAATACAGTCAACAGAAATTAAACCATGCATCTGAACTACATTATCATAATTATACGTACAAGCCTGTATTAATTACATTTCCAAAATGTACACAAAAAACAAAATATGTACATACCCCAAGAGATACAAATATATATATACCCATTAATCCAATAATACGTTAGGCTCCCACAAAATAAACGGACAACCATTAGTAGCCATCGATAAAAAAATAGTCCCTAAGACTGACGAGAACGAGAAGGAACCGTAGATGGGTCCTCCTCGTCCGACGAGACATCTATCGGAACGACGGAACAGTGGGCAGGAGCCAGAGCAGTGGACAAGAAAGAGTCGTCACGTGGGGTATAGTACATATCCGCCCACATGTCTCTCACAGGTAGGTAAAATTCTAGCCATACAAAGGCATAGAAATAAAAAATAGAAGTATCATAACGTCCCCAGGCTAAGGACACCGTTAATTCGCCATGGAATACACAACGATCAGTCTGCACGTTGATATGCCAGCAATCCGGACCACTATGAAAGTTGATCCGCACATAACCAAAGAATCCACGGGGGCGAAATGACATCCTTAACAGCCTCGATCTCAGTCAAGATACGGCCAAAAACCCTGAAACTCAATGGTTTCCTTGTCCTCCTCACGAACGTCTTTGGGCAACCATATGATAATCTACAATAACAGAATATACAATAAAGAGGTGAGATATTCGTCATTCATTACCAATAATAGCAGCAGGAAACTAAACGGCGCTGAACGCCCACATATAACATAGTTTGTACATTTAAATCACAATAGCATTAAAATTTATGGCAAAAGTAGAGTAACAACATTTAAATAATGGAAATATTATCAGCAATTAGTAGTTCAAGTGACTAACAATTATTACAAAAATAACAGTAAATATGCTTCACAATTATTAATGCTCACGCTTAATGAGCTATGTGACTGACAGTTCACTTATGTAAAAGTGTATCAAAAACCTACTCCATGGAGCTAGACATAAACATTTTTGGAGTGAATGATCAAGGAGTAATACCAGTACATCGTTAGCCTTAGAAAATATAGTGTGCTTTATTTCATAAAAATGTTTGCGCAGTGGCTTATACATGGTACCTCGATAGTTGATCGCGATATAGGACAGCGTCTCAGACAAGATCGTCAGTGTGTCACATTGGTCTATCCCACGGCCCCAGTGGAGCTACTACCATTATCTATTGTGAGACACTCACACCCCAACGCCCCCAGGGTCTACAATATATGACACCTACGCTTAGTCTATTCGCACTCGCACATAGGTGTTATTCAAACTCCTAGGCCCACACAGCCTTTCTAACAGTGTCCAACGGATGACACATATGCATGATGAGACAATGTCAAATCATGTAAGTTTATCGTAGTCATATATTAATATCACTTTATCAGAATATTTTTATGGTACGTAACCATCGAGTATTTAGTCCACAAAGAGGGTTCACAATAGCACAGAGTTAAATTTTATGTCAATACCGCTTCCTAATTTTTATTCATCCTTATGGTCCACATTGTAGATTTTCACTTTTTCAAGTTATATGATATTAATTTAATGTGGTAACTTTGGGTCACTTTAATTCCTTGTATCCATGACATTCAAGAGTCTTTGAATTTTCATTCTTTCACCGCATTAGGTATTAATTCATTATCACTAATTCTTTTAATTTCATTAGTCCATCAAGGTTAATTTCTTACCATCTCAATTTGGTCAAAACTGTGGCCCTCATTAGATTCTCAAGTCCAATGTTTGATTGCACTTTCTTCATGTACTAGTGTCTTACTTTTAATCCACTTTAAGTGTTTACTTCAAGTCCTCCCATACTCACACACTCATGTTCTTTCTCTTTGAGTCAAATTCTCTAACATGCCAAATTAAGACTTTAATTAATTTTCCTTACACATTATGGATTCCTAATTACCATGACTGTCCAATTTCACAATCCTTTATCCAAATCACAATCCTTCACCATTTTTCTCCTCCAAGGCCGTAAGCCTCACAAAGTTAGGGTTCTAGGATTTTCATGTCTTCATTAGTCATTAATTACTTAATAAACACCAATCCATCAAGCTTTAAAATTTTAAGCACCAACACCCCACCAAGGAGGGTGTGGCCGTGAGCCTCCATGCCTCAAGCAAGGGGCTTTTGTTCAATTCTTATCAATTTCAATCCATCACAATTATTACAATGTCAACAAGAACCAATTCTATCTAACAAATCAATTATAAAAACGAAAATTTAATGGATCAATGGTAAGAAAATAACATAGGAAGAGTAACCCCTATTAGGGTTTCTCACAAATCTTCAAATAACAAGTCTCCAACCACCATTTTTGATTGAATAGAGTGGTCTCCCTCTTACCAAAGAGGATAGCACGAAAATGACCTCCAAGGTGCTCTTTGTGATTTCGGTTTTGTGCTCCTCAAAACCCTAGAAAACAAACTCAAAGAGTCAATCACCATATCTTGAAAAGGAAAGCATCCTTGACCATGAAAATGGTCTTGGAACACGAAAAGGAGAAGAGAAGAGAAAAAAGTTGTGATTTTTACCTTAAAGCCTCAAACTTTACCCTTGAAGAAGATTAGTGAAGATGAAAGATTTTGATGTAGGGTATGGAAGGAAAAAGGTTTAGAATGATGAAGAGAAGCTAAAAATGAGATTAATGAAGCAAGAAAACAAAAATAGGGATAGTGGAAGTGGCAACCCAAAATGGAGAGAAAAGGAAATGGAAGATTTTTGTGAAACCTTGTGAAGAAAAGTAGTAGAGATGATGATGGAGAGTAAAGAAATGTGGTTGATGAAGAGAAAAGATGAAGAGATCAAGTGGAGAGTGAGCTGCAGATTTCGGTTTGGCTATGGAGTTTTAGAGAGAAGGGAGAGCAAGGAAGAAGATAAAGAGGTAGAGAGAGAAGTTGTTAGGTTAAAGTGTGATAGTTTGATGTGTTTTGGTTAAGTGAATGAAACCAAATCCCCCCCTCTTTTGCTTAACGGCTGCCGCGACATAGAGAGAGAGAGAAGAGAGAAATTGACAAGCTTCTCAAGCAAGCTAAGGGTAGTTAAGTCCTTTCTTGGGTCAAAGCTTCTAGAAACTTAATTAAAAGAATAATATATTTGAATTAAAGTGGATTTGTTATGACATAAAGTAGATTACATTGGGATAAGGTGATAGAATTTTTATTACATGCTATTATCCAAGGGATAATAGTCATAATCAACAGAGGTCAGTATTAATTAATTTGACAGATAAATTTTACACAGTGTTTTATTATTCTATCTGCTAAAATTTCTCAAAAAATGTGAAACCTTACAATTGTGTCCGGCCTTGGGTTTAGTAAGATCCCCCGTCGACATTTCCATAGTTCAAGGTTCTCGGAGAAAATACCTTGTTCCTCCGGCTCCGCTTAACGCACACGTAAAACAAAGAATATATTAAAATATTTTTGCGTTTCTGAAAAATTCCTAGAAAATTCTCAAAAATTGCAAATATGATAAAATAACTATTCATCATATAATTTTCCAACTTTTGGAACGTTACAGTTATTTTCTCGACTCTGTCCACTATGCATGCAAAACGAGAAATATATTAAAATATTCCGCTTTCTCAGAATATTCCAGAAAATCATAAATATTTCAAAATGAATATCGATAGCAGAATGGATAAATTTTGGGGTGTAACAACTCTCCCCAACAAATAAGAATTTCATCCTCAAAATTTTCATACCTTAAAATAGTTCGGGGTTTGCTCCTTCATCTTATCCTCCACTTCCCATGTCGTATCTCCAGTTGTTTCATTCCAAATTACTTTCACCAGTGCAATGTCCTTCCCTCTTAGTTGCTTTGTCCACCTATTCTCAATCCTTACAGAAGTTGTCTCATAAGTCAAGTTTTCCTTTAATTGTACTGAATCAAGTGCTATGACATAATCAGGACTTGGAATATATTTTTTGAGTTGTGACACATGAAAAACATTATGGAGATTTGAAAGAAAAAGGGGTAAAGCTATTTGGTAAGCAACAGGACCTACCCGACGAAGAATTTGGTAAGCTCCAAGGAATTTTGGAGTGAGCTTTCTAGATTTGAGAACACGACCAACCCCAGTCGTAGGTGTGACTTTCAGGAAGACATGCTCTCCTTCTTCAAACTCAAGAGGTTTCCTTCTTTTGTCCGCATAACTCTTTTGTTGACTCTGAGCCATTTTCATTTTCTCCTGAATCATTTTGACCTTTTCGGTTGTCTACTGAATAAGTTCAGGTCCAACGGTAAGCCGTTCCCCATCTTGATACCAGCACAGAGGTGTCTGACACCTTTGTCCATATAAAGCCTCATAGGAAGCCATCTCTATACTTGAATGATAACTATTGTTGTAGGTGAATTCTACCAACAGTAAGATTTCATCCTAACTTCTAGTCTGCTCTATAGCACAAGCTCTCAACAAGTCTTCCAACGACTGAATTGTTCTTTCAGATTGACCATCAGTCTGTGGATGGTATGAAGAACTTAATCGCAACTTCATTCCCATGGCCTCCTGAAGACTTTGCCAAAACTTCTATGTAAATCTCAAGACTCTATCGGAAATAATACTCGTGGGTACACCATGAAGTCTGACAATCTCACCTATATATACCTGAGTCAACTTATCCAATGGATATCTTATGTTGATCGGCAAAAAGTGGGTTGATTTTGTAAGTCGATCCACAATTACCCATATTGAGTCATATCCTTTCCTTGTCCTTCGCAACCCGACAACAAAGTCCATAGCGATACTATCCCATTTCCACTCAGGAATAGCCAATGGTTGTAACATTCTACCTGGTTGTTGATGTTCAATCTTCGTCTTCTGGAAAACCAAACAAGATGATACGCATCTAGCAATATCTCTTTTCATTCCATGCCACCAAAATAATTTCTTCAAGTCTTGATACATCTTAGTCATTCCAGGATGCATACTCAACTGACTCGAATGAGCATGTTCAAGTATGTACTTTCTGAGTTCCTCATCCTTAGGCACACAGACTCTTCCGTGGAACCTCATAATTCCATCACTTCCTTCCTTCAATATTGATACACTGCCCTACCTTATCAATTCTTTCTCCTCTTGTAGGAACTTATCGATCTTCTGTTTTTCTCGAATATCATCCTTTAAGTCATTCGAGATAGTAACCATATTCATGCAGATCTTATTCGGTGTTAACTCCACAAATGACCATACGTCTCTGAATTGTTCTAGTAGATCTTTCTCTCTAATCATCATGGTAGAAACACTGACCGTCTTCCTACTCAAGTCATTGGCCACCACATTCGCCTTTCCAGGGTGATATTGAAGTTGAAAATCGTAGTCTTTCAGAAATTCTAGCCATCTTCGTTGCCTCATATTCAGCTCCTTTTGATCATACAGGTATTGCAAACTCTTGTGGTCACTGAAGACATTGAATGTTGCTCCATACAATTAATGGCTCCATATCTTTAATGCAAACACCACGGCAGCTAACTTCAAATCGTGCGTTGGGTAGTTCTTCTCATGCATTCGTAATTGTCTTGAGGCGTAAGCCACCACCTTTTCATTTTGCATAAGGACGCACCCCAAACCTTTATATGAAGCGTCACAGTACACTTCAAACGGTTCATTAGGATTCGGTAAAACTAACCCGAGTGACGTAGTTAGTTTCCTTTTTAACTCTTGAAAACTTCCTTCACAGGAATCTGTCCATTCAAAAGCTTGATTCTTTCTGGTGAGTTGAGTGAGTGGTCTAGCGATCTTAGAAAATCCTTCAATAAATCTTCGGTAGTATATGGCTAATCCAACAAAGCTTTGGATTTTCATCACCGTCGTTGGTCTTTCACATTGTAGCACAACTTCTACCTTTGAAGGATCCACAACAATTCCTTCCCTCGAGATCACATGACCCAAAAATTTCACTTTATCTAGCCAAAACTCACATTTGGATAGTTTCGCATATAGCTTTTTTTCCTTCAAAATCTGGACAACTATGTTGACATGTTTAGCATGATCCTTCTGATTTTGTGAATAGATCAAGATATCGTTGCCGAAAACAACGACGAATCGGTCCAAATAAGGACGAAAGATCCTATTCATATAGTCCATAAATACTGCAGGTGCATTAGTCACACCAAAAGGCATCACCAGGTACTCATAATGTCCATAACGAGTACGAAAAGCCGTCTTGGGAATATCTTCCATTTTCACTCTGATTTGGTGATAACCTGATCACAGATCGATCTTTGAAAACACAGCTACTCCCTTTAATTGGTTCATCAAGTCATCTATCCTTGGCAATGGATACTTATTCTTGATTGTAACTTTGTTCAACTAACGATAATCTACACACAATCTTAAAGTCCCATCTTTCTTATTAACCAACAATACAAGTGCTCCCCAGGGTGACATACTGGGTCTCACGAATTATTTTTCCAGAAGCTCTTCCAACTGCTTCTTAAGTTCCACTAGCTCTGCTGGTGCCATACGGTAAGGCGCTATGGATATAGGGCCAGTTCCTGGTACCAAGTCAATAGCAAACTCGACTTCTCATTCCGGTGGCAAGCCAGGTATATCATCAGGGAAAACTTCAAGAAATTCTCGTACAACAGAGATTGCGTCCACGTCAACTTCACTCTCAACTTTCAAAGAAGATAACAACATGTATCCTCGAGCTCCTTCTTTCAAGAAAGCTTTCACTTGGTTGGCGGTCAAAAATCTAGAATCCTCATCCAAAGGGAAAACTACTGTTTTTCTAGAACAGTCTAACAGGACATGATTAGCAGATAACCAATCCATTCCTAATATCACATCTAATTGAGATAATGGTAAACAGATCAAATCGACAGAAAAGATTCGACCTTCCACAACTAAAGGATAATTTGGACAAACTTTAGCAGTAATAACACGTTTTGCAGTAGGAGTCAAAACATTCAAGTCAAAAGGTAAAGAAGACACAGACCATCCAAGTTTTTCCACACAATCATATGAAATGAAAGAGTGAGTAGCACCAGAATCATACAGTACAATTAAAAGATTACCTTCGATGATACCTTCTCCTTGTATTAGATCCTCGGATTTAGAGGCCTCAGCACCACTTAGGGAGTAGACTCTGCCTCCAACTTGTGGTTTAGAAGTCTTAGCAGCATTGACGAATGGTTCCGTCTTGGTCTGGTTACAATCTCGGGAAACATGACCAGGTTTCCCGTACCGAAAGCAAATAATTCCTTTGATTGTGCAGTCTCTTGTAAAGTGCTCCTTTCCTCACTTCATACACCTCGGAGTAGTTGCAACATTCTGACCCATCCTTCCTGGACTTCCAGTTGGACTTCCTCCTTGAGGTCTTTGTGGCTGTTGGCTTCCAGATGGTTTGGAATAGGGTTTCTTTTGATAACGACTTGCGTTACCACCACCTCCTCTTTGGGACCAAACGGGCCCAAAATTTCTGCTTCTCGCCTCACGTTCTTGTTCCACACTTTCCAATCGATAGCAGGTGTCAAGCATGTGTTGGTGGTGAGGAAATGGAATTGTTTGTGGTGAAAAATCTATAAGAATTTATTCATTTGATTGTTTAAGTTTACATTATTTGTGATGGTTTTGTTTGGTATGCTTTATAGCTTTGATAATATGCTTGAGTGTGTGATTATGAAAGTATGTTGATTATTGTATAAAGTAGGATGTGATTTACATAATGAGGAAGTGTATGAAGGTTCCAAAGAACCCTAGAGGCTCAAGACCTCAACATCAAGTTTTGAAGCAAAATGTTCCAAAATATTTTACTAATTATAGATTAAGTGATTTAATGACAAGAAATTAGAATAAAGGCTTTTACAAAGAACAATGAGATAAAAAAATAAATAAATATCATTTATGAAGCACAAATGGATTTTTGGCCAACATGCCAAGATTTGATATCCTAGATCCAAAATTATTTTCCTAAGTGTAGACTTAGGTAATTAATTAACAAGAACTCAATTTAATGGGTTTTTAGAGAAAAAAAAAAGAAAGTGAACTAATATTTAGAATTAATTTAGTGCAATTAGGTTATGATGAGAAATAAAATTAAAACTTGAAATTTACTGACGTATAGCTCACCCTTTGGGTTTTGAAGCGCGTTAGAAAATTTCAAGCTGTAATATCTAATTAAACCAAAGAAGTGTAATTTTGTGGGAAATAGTAGAAAATACTACTTAAAGGATTCTTAGTGAGAAAATATTGTAAATAAGGCCAAAATATCTACATTATGTAAAAAGTTTCAAAAAAATGAGTTTAGAAAGCTAATAAATATTTTACGCAATTGAAAAATATTACAAAAATATTACGCGATTCCAAAATAGTGGTTTCTAAGTTACGCGATTTAGAAAATGTTTAAAAAACTCTACGCGATTTAGAAAACGTTTGAAAATATTTTTACGATTGCAAAAAAGTTGAAAAATACTTGTGCGATTTGAAAAAGTAAGAAAAATGTTACGCGATTAGAAATAATAACAGTTTGCTGTTGGGCTGCTGTGGTGGGTCCAGTTGTGTTGAAAAATAATACCGCCAAGTGATGGCATGTGTTAGAAGAAAATAGTGATAATGATGTTTATATGTGCATTTTGGTTCAGACATCATGCATTGAATAACGTGTAAGATTTATTGGTAAAGGCAAGTTGCCAAGGAGTTGAATTTATACCTTTGTGCGGGTGAGAATTGCCTAGTTACGATCAGTTATTGATCTTGGAGGCGTTGGGGTGTGAAATGTCATTTGTGGCTAGATGGTAGCACCTCTACGCCGTGATATTCGATGCGAACACACTGACGATCTCAATAGAGTTGCTACTCTTTTCGTGATTAGTTGAGAGTGTCTTGTATAAGCCATTTTGCGAATTTTGTTATGATATCTTGGCACACGATTTAGGGCTGATAATATACAGACATGTACTCCCGATCATTCTCTTCGAAATTGTGATTAGCTCCATGGAGTAGGAATTGGTTTATGTACATATGCATAGTTAGTTTGCATATTGATGTGACAATTATGTTATCTAATATATTTTTCTGTGATGTGATAACATGATTTGATGTGTTAACATTGTATATATATATTTACTATCATTTTCTGTATTGCCATACTTGTATTGATGTAGGGGATCTCACTTCTTTGTTATGCTATTCTGTTTTATCGTGTATGTTTAATGAAGATCATGGAGACGAAGATGCAGGAAATTATGTTTTCCATGCGTGATAGTTTTCCTTTTGTTTGCTTTTATGGCGGTAAGGCGTCAGGTGCTTGGTTTTGTTAGGGTACAGTTCCATGGGGGAACTGATGCATGGAGGTTTGATATGGACAATGAACACTTTGTGTATACTAGGGATTTGACTCTGAATCTTAGTGGAACTCGTGATGGGGTTCCAGTTATGTCAATGAATGTATCTATTCGTTTAGAGTTCTTGATGCCTATTCGAGAGCTTTTTCAATGGTGTCATCTGCTAGGACGCCAGTCTGGCGACGGATGTATCCGCTGGGGTTCTTTGATGATGATACTAAGGAGGAGGAGGATCCTTCCAAGGGCCCAAATCCTTAGTCTTTGGAAGTTCTAGTTAAGCAATTTATGTTTTAATTTATATGTTGTACATATTTATCTTTTGGAGTACAATATATTTATGTAAATTATTTATGAACAAGATTTCAGTATCTATGTATATTGTGGTGAGTTTTATTCAGTTACATATTGTACTAATAGGTTTTATTTCTTTTACAACTTGGGTAAGTTATATTAGTATTAGTCTTAAATGTGATTCCCTACGGTGGGTGTTACACCATCAAATCTATCATCTGGGATGGGCGTTTGGGCTGGTATGTGCGCCAAACCCAGAACAACAATCAAAGGGGGGGCATTACAGGAAGCACAATTATAGCCCCTAGAGTCCCTCTCCTCCCTGCCAAAGAAGACGTTCTCCAGCTAGGAAAGACAACCCAGGCCCACGCTCACCTCGGGTTAACATCCAAAATCAAGATAGGACACAACCCCAAAATGACAACCGTGAGGACAATCGTCATCACACTGAAGTAACTCAGATAATATTGTAATGCTT
This sequence comes from Ormosia emarginata, assembly GCA_029884605.1. Lineage (NCBI taxonomy): Eukaryota > Viridiplantae > Streptophyta > Magnoliopsida > Fabales > Fabaceae > Ormosia > Ormosia emarginata. Next base: position 3,982,048 of record JAQQTP010000052.1, read on the forward strand.
TTTAATTGTTACTTCTATTATGTAACAAGCATTCTTCGATATCAATAAATTAGTTATTTTTCCAACTGTTATTTTATCGAAGCCAATACCTCAACTGTGATTTTGAGTCCACGAGTACTTTGGCCAGGCATAATCTAAGCTAGTACCTCGGTAGCGACTTTTAGTCCACCAGTACTTTGGCCCGACATCATCTAAGCCAGTACCTCGGCCGTGACTTTGAGTCTACGAGTACTTCGGCTTAACACACACTACACAAGGTTAACACACCTTGGAAAGGTCCAAGGAATACAAGGTATGAAAAGGATCATCTATTCCAATATATCTACATGATAGCCAAATAGGGGAATTCACTTGACTATTGTCCGAGGTCAAGGTGTGCATTCAAGGGTTTTTACCCGTACCCTTTTGTGTCTGACTTTAACCCATAAATTAACTAGATTTATAGAGGTTAAGTGTATTTTTTACATGATGGCCAGACAGAGGAATCCACTTGACTATTGACCAAAGTCAAGGAGCACATTTAAGGGTTTTCACCCATAACTTTATGTCCTGACCTTAACCTATAAACCAACCAGGTTTATTGAGGTTATAGGTTTTAAATCGTTGCCTGGGATAATGAAAATTACTCTAAGAGGCTTCTGTGTTATTTTACACCTTAAGTTTGACTAAGTGTCAACTACACTTAAATGAACCTAACTTATGATATCAAGCATTGGACTCACCTCGGCTAGGAAAAATAAGTGTCATTAATAGCCACAGAGATCGAGCGTTGGACCCATCTCGGCTTTGCGAAGACAAATTAGGCAAGTATCAAACGAAGTCACCAAGATTGGGCGTCAGACTTATCTCACGCGAAAGGAAAAAGACATCAATTTGAAGAAGATGCTAAGTATTAAAATTAAGCAAAAGATGCCTGAGGTCGGGACTTGTCCAAATATATCAATAAGACCCCATGCAAAGGGCAATGGGATGAAAAACCAAGCTTGGGCATCAGAAGGTGTGGCTTGAACCTTCTAGAGTAACCACCGTCTTGGACCGCTTCGCGTCGATCTACACCACCTTAGCCTGCACTTCCTCAGCCACCACTACCCGAGCTTCGTCTTGTCCAACCTCCGATGTAGTTTTTGTCACTCCTCCGCCATCCACCTTTCAGTCCACTTGGTCATTTAGGGTAGCCTCAGGAATAACAACATCCACAATTTAGCCATCCTGGACCTCCCTCAGAGTACTGATCCCTTCTTCATTAAGACTTGGGTTAAGTAGGCAGAGTTAGTTGAGAGCGTTCTCTGATTGCAGGATTAAAAGATGCAAACCCAAGTGCAGGTTGTCTCAAGTAATAAATTCTCAGGACTCCGAGGTCGATCCACAGGGAATTGATGAAGAAAAATTAATTGAGGTAAGAAAAGGATTTGTCACAACACCAAAAGTAATAAAAGTTATTCACAAATGAAAAAGGATTTGCTTAGGTTAGGAGATCCATTCTCGATAATAAATTAGAGGCAAGATTATTTCTCTTTATAACTCAATTGAAATCAACATATAAAGGAAGTTCCAAACAAAAAATATAACATTCAAAGTTTAATTATATATGCAATCATATTATGATTCCTTTAATTATCTACTAACATTTGTAAATGAGTTCAAGCATTCACTGTGTCAATCCTTTTGTCTACAATAAATCAAGATTTCCATTATACAAAGAAGGTTTCTAAATTGATTGGAAACAAAATATAACACATATAATGTTCACTTGATAATATATCATTTAAGCACAAGAAATAGAATAATCTAACCTTATTTCATTACCAAGAGCTTCACTCTTTCACCCAAGCAAGATAAAAATTAAGTACTCATAATCAAGAAGAAAGAAAGAGAGTAGAAGAGAAAGATGAACATAACTTCAAATTAGAACAAAAGAAAATTACAACAAAGGAAGACAATATACAATAATGAACATAATTTCTCCTAACCAAGCCTAAAACCAAAGTCTCCTAAATGATCAGCTAATGGAACCTTTTATAGAGGATTAGAGATGCAAAATGACAAGGGAGCTGATTAAGAGTAGGTGAGGAGTAGGTGGATGAATGGAAAATGCTAAATGGTGAGTTGGTGAGTGGAAAATGATTATGATTCTTTGTCTCCAAAATCATTCAATGCTGATCTCATGGATGTCATCAGAATGAAGCAACGTGGTTTCATGAAAGTTGTAGCATTTTGTCTCATATTTCTAATGCCTCCAAAATGATTCAAAAATTCATCCTACATCCCAAGATATGACCCAATTACTGCAGACTATTTAGGCACAGTTTCAGCACCTCTGTTTTGACTTCTAGACTCAATATCACTTCCAACTGTCTGAATGAGCTCTTATGTTCTCATGAAAGTTGTAGATATAGGTCTTAACTTTCAAGTCATAAAATTTTAGCCCAAGAAAGTTCCTACAGCCCGAGTTATGCTCTGATTACTACACACTGTTCAAATTCTAGTCATAAAACCCGTGTTCTGACTTCCAAGCCCATTTAGCTCCTCTAGATATCCATATTTTACCTCGAGCTCTCATGAAAGTTGTAGAGCTCTCTTTTATCTTTCCTACAAGGTAAGATACATAATTTTTACACATATAGAACTCAAGATATGACGGAAATGCAGATATAGTGTAAGACTAAAATAGTGCTAAAAAAATCAATTAAGTCCAATTTGAGTCCAAACTTACAAAACATAACCAGGCTTAATCAATTAAGTATATGGAGAGTGTAAATAACTAAAAATGAGGGTTCATTAATGTATAAAATATGTAATTATCAAATTCTCCCATACTTAGCTTTTTGTACTTCTGGGCAAAACACATATGACCAAAGCTAGGAAAGAAAGAAAAATAATATAGACTTAAAAGCTAAAAACTCTAAAAGACTCGATGAAGCAAGAGAAGCAACAAGAAATTCAAGGGATCAAAGCATTAATGAGGTAACATTTCTTCACATCTCAAACCAACAAGCAAAGAAACTTCAGTTAAAAAGAATGAATCAAGAATGATAGATCCTCACAGAATTCATTCTCAATCTCTCAAGTGTTTAAAAGGTAAGTATTTCACATTATTCAACCCATGAACAATTGCACTACCATAAGTTTGCTTATCTTCTACTTCTCCTCTACTCAAACCACATGCATACGAAAATTAAGAAGACTTTATTCAAGGTTATAATGTGTAACACCCTAAAAATTAATAATTTTATGATAAATAATTATTTTATAATATTTATAATTTTTGTGAATTTTTTTGAATTTTTCTGTGAACGCGAAATATTTTAATATTATTCCTCGTTTTGCATGCACACTGAGTGAAACCAGGAAAATGAGATATTTTTCTTGAGAAACTTGAACTGTGGAAACGTCGATGGGGGATCTTACTAAACTTGAGGCCAGACACGATTTACGAAGTTTCACATTTTTTGAGATTTTTATCTGATAAATAAAAATCACAGAATAATTTTATTATCCGTTGGACAATAAATATCACTTTTTGTTAACTATGATTTCTGTCCACTGATAATAAATCCGATACAGTATTAGTCACATTTTAGAGAACGCTTTAATGACATCACCATGGTGACATAATCATCATAACATCACTTTGACTTTTCAAAGGGAGGAAGCTTCCTAGCACCTTCCTTTTGGCTTGTTGGAGAAGCTAGGAGGAAGCTTCCTTGCATTTTCCTATTAGCTTCTTCAAGAAGCCACATTTCTTATCTCCTCCTCTCCTCCACACATTTTTTAGGACTCTTTGTGGCCACACATTTTAATTCATACAGTTACACAAAATACACCTAATAACACATTTCATTTCCTTTCACTTTACTATCACTTTCTCTCTCTACACTTTTCTCTCAACCATTTTCTCCTCCTTCTCTCTAACTCCACGGCAATGCTTCACTTTAGGGGAGCCAAGATTTGCTTCTTCATTTTATCACTTTCATTCTTAATTTTAAAAGTTTCCAAGACACTCTCTCTCTCCATTTTCTCTCTTCTCTCATTCTTCTTCAATTTTTCTCTTTTCTTCTTTTCTTCCTCTCTTCATGGCCTCAGACCATTTTTGCACCTCCACCATCACAAAAATTTCATCCAACCACATTTCCTTGATCTCCACTACATTCATTGTTAGACTTGAACCTTCTTATTTTCTTCCTGTTGTTTCCAAGCATCCACCTTTATTATAGACTCTGATAATCCTTTGATTGCAACAGTGGTCAGTTTTGTTTTTTGATCATTTTGCACACACACCCCCACACTTGTTCAAGAACAAGGTCAATGCTCTCTTATTCCCTAAGGTTGGGTAAAAACATGTTTTTTTTTTTGCTTTTTTTTAAGGCACGTAATGAGCTAAAAATAAGGAATGGTCAAATAAGCTCAAAGGGGTTACACAAGGGAAAATATACAAGGATGGCTATTTGGTCAAAGTAGCTATTTCAAAATGCCTCAATCATGTTTCTGTATGCATGTGAAAATGTAGCCTAAAAAAGAATCAAAGCAAGTTCTAAAGTAACAATTCCATGAGTAAAAATCACACAAGAAAGAAGAGGATGGTACAAATGTTCAATCCATTTATCAATAGACTCAAAATCTCACAAAGTATATTTCTATCATTCTCAATCCACTAATTCAACATCCATAACCAAGCATGTGAAATTTAAGAAAGAAGATAATTTATTCAATCATGCTATAATCCCTGAATTTCAATTGCTTCAAAGGATATGAGAGTGCATTCACTTGAATCTTTCAAAGGAAATCAAACAACAAAACTTTGTTACTTCCACAAATAAACACTAAATAGTTACTACCCCAACTAAGATGCGTCTCAAGAGTAATAAATTATTTCCAAAATTTACTCCTTACTCTGTCATCCTTAATTGGTTTTACTATGAATAGGTTTCTGACAATCATATCACTAAACATACTTCCTAATTTAAATATGTCTCAAGAGTGAAATTACTCCTTACTCTGCCATCATTCATTGGTTTAGTAAGTCTATGATAATCATATCATACTTCCCAAAAAAGAAAAAAAATTGTTTAACTATCCTTCCCCCCAACTAGATCACAACATTGTCCTCAATGTTAAAATATAGATGAGTAAAGGATAGAAGATATTACCTGTTGGAGAAATCTGACACAAATTTAAACAGAAACAAAGTATGATAAATAAAATCAAAGGTAAAGGAAAGCTATAAACGAAGTGTCAAATCTTGCTTTCTTTTCATCCTGCTTCCCTCACTACTTCCTGCTGACTAATCTATCTGAGCTATTACTGGGTCAGGTTTATGAACAAAAGCTTCTAATTTATCAATTAACTCATCAATAGTGGAAGCAAAATAAGAAGTTGTCTTGCTGAAGGTGTGATAAATTTCTGTTCCATAACATGGTCAAGAAAAAATAAACAAAATATCAAAGAAATTATTTACATTCAACAAACCTATGGGTTTATGGTGGATGTTCAGTTGGGCCCAAGAGACAATTTGAAAAACTTCTTCCAAGGGACCAAAATCACCTAGTAAGGCAATGAATGCATCAGAGTTTTCAAGCATTATCTTCATTCGTTCATGCATTGATGATACCTTAAGTTCCTCTCTAATTGTCTTTCCAGTGATGTTCTGTTAAGCTAAAAGTCCAGGAAAGACACCTAAAACCTGACTGCTTCCTATATATGCAGCAAGTGATACAACCCCTATTAACCCACGATAACCTCCCCCATATACAAGATGAATATTCCTCGCAGCAAGTGATCGACCAATAGTGTTAGCTACGTTTACAAACTCTAAACCCTTCCCATACTTAGACCCACAAAATACATATATATTTTTAAGTTGACGAACAAAAACACCTTCCATTTCTATACTCACCTTTCTCTCTGAATGATTCTGAGTTAGAGGAAAGTAGAGAAAATGAAGTGTTTAAATAAGAAAAAGAATGGAAAGGGTAATACTCACCTTTATTTTTTTTTACTTCAAGAAAACCATCAGGGTAAAGAAGTCTAGAAACCTCTGAAGGACTCTGCTCAAAGGATTGTCTGTCTAAAATTAAAATATAGCAAAATCATACAAAGATAAAAGAAATATAATAACAAATGATGACATACCTTTATGTATAGTTTTCATGGCGTATCTTTATACTGCGCGTCATGAGTGCAGTAGTGGCATATCTTTATACTACGTGTCACTAGTACAGTAGACACTCACATCCATTTATTCGAAGAAAAGAGAAAGAAGAAACCATCATGGGTTTCCATCTTGGGTCGGAGAGCTCACACTTAGGCTCATAACATCAACAAAGATGCTAAAATCTGAAACCCATAATGTCCAAGATCCAGAACATCCTATCCCAGGGCGTTGAGAGCCCCTTCTAATAAAAGAGAGGATCAAGCTCAGATACCTCATACGCTTTGACAGCCGTAGGTTACTTCTCACTAATAACCAGAGTGGGATGCTTCTGCTTGTCCATCAACTCCACAGTGCCTAGATGGTAAACATTGGGTTATGGAGTGCAGCTCTCTACAGAGCATGGTACACAAACCTTTTTTAAGGACCAGCGTGCAAAGGTCTACCCAAGTCGATGATGAGTCAGTCAAAGGCTAGGGCTCCACAACTAATTAAAGCCATGATACTCCTTCCGGATCGCCCTTGTTCAAACATTTTTTTTCTTTTTTTTTCTTCTTTTTTTTAAAAGAAAACATGAAGAAGAAGAAGAAGATAATATATGCAGATTGTTGTGGATATGACTCACATCTGCCTCTGGTTCTCGTCCAGTAACGGCTTAAACACCTTCTATGAGTTAAGGATAAGCTTCCTATCCAATTTTCTTATAAATTGGCAAACAGTGTCTTTTAAAGTCAGATTCCCAAGACTGTAGTGTTTTTCTTCATCCTTGAAGAGATTCCAAAAATTAAGAAGTTCACGATGCACAAATCCACAAGAATGCATCTTAAGAGTCAATAAGATATCATCTAATGATTCCTTACTCAGTCTATTCTTAATGAAGAAAATTTTATCTTCTCTATTTGCGGAAACCATCCCAAAAGAATGACATCGCTTGTTACAATTCCATTGCGCACATTTTTGACAGACTTGTAACCTTTTTGCTCTTCTCCTTTTAAAATACGAACTTCTTCCAAGACTTGGCATATATGAGTCAAATGAAATTGAAGACTCACCTGCTACTCGGACCTTCACTTCAATTATCCAACATACATCTTCTGGTATACTCTTGTGCATTAACAGTCTCAATCTTTCACATCTAGCTTTGTAGATTTTTGTCAGAGCATTTTGAGGGAGGGAAAGAAAATGTTTTCTCAGGTTCGAAAGAATGACATCCATTTTAAAGGAGAAGAAGGATTCAGTTATTTTGGGAAACTGAAAAGCCAACCGACTCAAGAGTCACGGAGTACCATTATCTGTCACTTAACCGGCAACACAAAGAACTGCAAAAATAAGGCAACAAAATTAGAATAAATTCTATTTATAACAAGGATCAGAAAGAGAGATGAATTCTACCTCATCAACTTGGTTTTTTAGAAATGGTTTGAGTCTTTGTCCATTGACTTTAAACACATTACCATTCTTAGGATTCTCAATATCTATAGCCCCATGAGGATACACATGTTTGACAACAAAAGGACCACTCCACCTAGATCTCAATTTTCCAGGGAATAGGTGTAGATAAGAATTATAAAGCAGAACTTTTTAACTAATTTCAAAAGATTTTCTTAAAATTGTCTTGTCATGAAAAGCTTTTGCTCTAGCTTTATAAATTTTTGAATTTTCATATGCATCATTTCTCAATTCCTCAAGTTCATTTAATTATAATTTGCGTATCCTACAAGCATCATCAAGGTTTGGATTGAAAGCTTTAATGGCCCAAAATGCTTTATGTTCCAATTCTATAGGCAAGTGACAAGGTTTTCCATAGACTAACCGATAGGGTGACATGTCCAAAGATGTTTTAAAAGTAGTACGGTCAGGCCAAAGTGCATCATTTAGTCTTAAAGACCAATCTTTATGATTTGGGTTAACCGTTTTTTCCAAAAGTTGTTTAATCTCCCATTTGCTAATTCAACTTGTCAACTTGTCTGAGGGTGATAAGGGGTGATAATTTTGTGTGTAATATCATATTTCTTTATTAAAGATTCAAATGATTTATTACAAAAATGTATTCCCCTATCACTGATGATAGCTCGAGGAATTCCAAATCGACACAAAATATTTTTTTAAAAAAATTTGAGAACCGTTTTATGATCATTGTGTTAGCATGGAATTGCCTCAATCCATTTTGAGACATAATCAACTGCAGCCAAAATATACACAAATCCAAATGAAGATGGAAATGGGCCTATGAAATCAATTCCCCAACAATCAAAAATTTCAATGACAAGGATGGGGTTTAGAGGCATCATGTTTCTTTTTGAAATTGAGTCTATTTTTTTGACAATTTTCACAACTTTTGCAAAAAGTATAGCAGTCCTTAAATAAAGTAGGTTAATAAAATCCACAGTGCAAGATTTTTGCAACTGTTTTCTTTAAAGAAAAATGACCTCTACGTGCTTCTGAGTGACAAAATTTAATGACACTACCTACCTTACTGTCGGGTACACATCTTCGAAAGATTTGGTTAGGACAATATTTGAACAAGTGTGGGTCATCCCAATAAAAATTTTTCACCTCTGTCAAAAATTTCTTTCTATCGTGGTGCGTCCATTGAGGCAGCATCTTTCCTATTACAAGAAAATTGACTATGTTAGCAAACCAAGCCATGGAATTGACAGAAAATAAAAATTCATCGGAAAAAGAATCATTGATGGGTGTGTTATCAAAAGGTGAGCCTATTGTAAGTTTGGACAAATGATCAACGATAACATTTTTAGCTCCTTTCTTATTTTTTATTGTGATGTTGAATTATTGAAGCAACAAGATCCACTGTATCAATCTTGGTTTGACATCCTGCTTAGACATCAAATATCTAACAACAGCATGATCGGTGAAAATCATAATAGAAGAACCAATTAAGTAAGATCGAAATTTATCCGGTGCAAAAATTATAACAAGTAGTTCTTTTTCAATAGTGGTGTAATTCATTTGTGCACTATTTATGCAACACTCCAATTTTTAGAAAATGTACCGAATGTACTGTTTGCTGTTTTTCAAGCTTTCGTGTGAATGACCGTTGTGTCCCTATTTTACTATTTCTCGATTTCTGCATGAAATACAAATACGTTTATACAGGCTCAAATTTTATTTGGTCTTTTTACGTAATTTGTTTCGAGACGGTAAAATAAAAGTTTTTCCGAGCTACTATTTTAATTTTTCTGAAAGATATACAGACAATTAATACTGTCTGTAATTTTATTTGAACTTTTTGGATGATTAGCTACGTTGTGGGAAAAAATAGGAAAATGACCATTACGTCCCGAACGTCTTTGTTTGTCTTGTTTTTTTGCTGTTTTTAATTATTTTCTACTTGATTTAGTGTCCAATATTACTATATGTGATTTTATATGGACTTTTTGTGTGATTTGCTACGGGCAGGAAAATAATATTTTTTCGGACCGGTAAAATCTGTTTTTAATTATTCAGAGGCGGGGATCTTACTAAACCCAATTTGAATGAGCCTAAAATTAATCTTTTAATTTTTAGGATTTAATTGTCAAATAAAATATTTTTGTATTATTATAATATTATTTTATTAGTCAAGTATAATTTAGTGACAAAGTGGACCCGAAATGTTTTGCGGGACCCACGTTTAGCTAAACCAATTAACTTAGTAGCTTAATTAAACATGATTAGTGGAGGAATATTCTTGAACATGATGATAAGGCTTGATGACTAGGTTATTAGTGACTAAGCATGGTGACTAAGGCTAATGACTAGGTTAGGAGCAACCAATAGGAAACAAGCTTGCTAATCAAGGCTTAATCTTGACCTTTGATGCATCCAAGGGCTTGGATGAAGCCAAGCAAATGTCCACCTTGCATGGCTTGAAGTCTACGGCCATATGGCTTTGGGAGGACCAAAAATCTCTTCTCTTTCATGCAAATTCTCTCTTCTCTCTCATCCAAGAACCCTAAACACCATTGTTGCTTCCTTTCTCACCTATTTGGCCAAGCTTGATACTACACCATTCAATCACCCAAAATTTCTTCTAACCAAGTTTTCTAAACCTAAACACAATCCTAAGAACATCTCTAGTTGAGAGTTCTTTCAAAATCTTTCATTTGAAGCTTGAAAACCTACTTGGAAGTTTGTACCAAGGAGGTGAAATCTCTTGTTTTTCTTTTCTAAATTCTTTTTCAAAGTTCTAAGGCATGATTTATCCATGGTTTAGGTTCTTTTTCAATGGTTAGTAACTTGTAGTTTTTGTTTAAGTTTGTTAGGTTCTTGAAGGAGGAAAACCGTGACCCTAGGAGGAGTGAAAGAATCCATTTGTCTTCATTTAAGGTAAGAGAAAGACAAATCTTATCATCTATGGATGGTGGTAAGAAGATGGAGTTGATTTTGTGATTGTAGAATCCATAAGGATTCATGTGTGTGCTTGTTAGTAGCTTATTTGATGTGGTTGTGTATTTGTTAGTAGCTTTCCTATTTGTTGTTTGTAATAAATTGCATGTCTACAAGCTTTAAGTTGCATGTCTATAAGCTTTGATAATATTGCATGTGTTAGAATTGCATGATAAAGTATAGAATTGCATGATAATGTATAGGATGTGAATAATATGTCAAGGAAATGCATGTGTGTTCCAAAGAACACTCCATAATGCCCACGGTTTGTAACCAAATGGGGAACCAAAATGTTCTCTTAATTTTCCTAAAAGGTAAGTTAATTAACCTAGGAGAATTAGCAAGATATTAAGTTGTTTAGATCATGAAAAATGAATTTAGAAATCAAATGGTAAGAATTAGTATTTTGGGCCAACATGCCTAAAATGAATGTATTGATTTCAAAAACCATTTTCTAAAAATGATGGCTAAATGAATTTAGACAATACAATAAGTTTGACATGTATTTATAAGATGAAAAATAATTTAGAAATCAAATACAAAAGGGTTTATGAAATTCGGCCAACATGCCAAAATTAGGTAGTCTTGATTTCTAAAATCAATTCCAAACCATTTTCATTTATAAAGTTGCAATACATGTTAAAAAGAATTTTTCTAAAATAAGTTTTGAAGAAATCAATTGATTAGAATTAATTTAAGGAACTAAAATCAATAATTTTATTGTTATAAAGGAAATACAGTAATCTTTAAGAATTTCTAACATATGGCTCATGCTATATTTTGAAGCATGTTAGGAGTTTTTAAAAGATTAAATTATCCGGTTTATTTAAATAAACAAAGTTTTTACGAAAAATTAGGAAACCATTATTATTAAAATTCTAAACAAAATACTGTCAATTTTTAGTAAAAACAGACAAATAAGATAGAAAAGATGTCCAAAAGACAGTATACGGTATGGAAAATATTATACGTAACTTAAAAGTATTATTTATTATTTCTGTTTATTTAAACAGTAATTTTTAAGGAATTCGGTCAAGAAAATAATTTAAAAATCTTACGCGATTGAGAAAACGTATTAAAAATCCTACGCGATTTTGAAAATAGAAAAATATATTTACGCAATTTCAAAACGTTTATAAAAACGATGAGATTGTGAAAACGCGATAAAATTTCTACGCGATTGACCGAAACAGTATTTTTCTGGATTTCTGTAGTTTTTTCCGCTGTCGGGCTATGAGGTGAACCCGTACAGGCTTTGAGACAGTATTTGTCCAAGGGGGACTTACTGTATATTTTTGCCATTGAGGGCATATATTTTTATACCTTGAGGGTATTCTGGTAATTTACCAATTTTTGGTGAATTTTGGTTGACGAGGTGAATCACATCGTGTTGTCGATGCGATAAACGTAGTGTGATTCATTGTTCTAATGAACTTGGAGACGTTAGTGTACGGGATTCCATATATGGACAGTTGGTAGCTCCGCTGGGCCGTGGTAACCGATAGCACACTAATGGACTCGACACGCACTATATTTAATCGAGATTTGTAAAGTCTAGTAGTACATTTGCCCGTAGTGTCACGACGTGAGACAGTGAACTACACCACGCCTGGATGGTAAATTCCCAGTGATGTGGAGCTATAGACGCAACGTATGACCGCGGAATAGTTGGCTGGGCAGCCGTGGTACTAATAGATTTTTAGTTATTCCCTTTGATATCTGTGGTATCCGTGTTGTTTAGCTCCATGGAGTAGGAACGTGTCATATTTCTTATGAGTATATCCGGAACTTTATTTTATCTTATCGTCTATTTTATCCTGGTTAGTATTATGAGGATTATTTATACGTTTCTATTATTTTATCTCGTGATGTTTTATTTTGTGTCGTTATGATAATTAAATCTTTTTCTTTATTCTGTTACTAATTTCTATTATAGCTTTTCATATTGCATGAATTGTATAACTGTTGTTTGACGTTTTCTTATTTACCATGTTTGTGATGATTTTAGATTGTCTTACCTCTTTTCTGTATTGTGTATGTTTCCTGTATATTTATTTTACGCGGTAAAGAGTTTGAGGAAGAGGAAGAGGAACAGCCTCTTGAGGTTCTGTACCCCGAGGAGGAGGAAGATCAGCTAGCCGACGACCAGTTTGACGATCAAGAACCATCTGATCATCCATATCCATTGGATTGATTAGTTTTGGTATGGCGGTGCCTGGATTTTTGGGGTTCGTGACTCTCGAGTTTCACGGTGGATCGTTAGCGTGGCACATGAGAGGAGATAGAGACTCCGTGACGTATGTGGTACGGCTGACAGTGTCCCTACGTCATAGGTTTGATGAGGAGCCAGTGATGAGGACTACAGTGTTCCTACATTTGGAGTTACCGTTGTCCATTAGGCGTCATTTTGGTGGTATGACCACGGAGCCTAGTGAGATTAGTATCGTATCGACTGCGCGATCTCGTTATCGCCGAGTGTCGAGACATCCGAGATATTTGTCTCCTGATGATCATTTTCATGTTGAGAGTGATCCATCAGAGGAATAAATATTTATGATTTGTATTTTGGGTGCGTCTGCGTATGGTTGTAGAAATTGCTTTACTGTTTTTATTTACTGTTTCTGTTTAAATATTTATAGTTGTAGTTGTAAATTATTTGTATAACTTATAACTTGGAACATATGTATATTATGAGTGATGTTGTTCTGTTTATTTTATGTTTTCCGTAATATTTTATTTTTAATAATCTGTTTAACAGGAATTATTTTACGACCCATATTATTATGTAATAAATGTTTTATAACTTGGGTAGATTTTATTTATTTTCTTTATATATGTGACATCCTCCAAAAGGGGTATTACAATTTAAAGTTCTACTTGCGTAACAAATCACATGAGGCTTACTTTTCTTTCTTTGGCCTAAAACAGCGCCCACAGCAAAATCACTAGCATCACACATCAACTCAAAAGGTAAAGAACATTCATGAGATTGCATGATAGGAGCAGATGTTAGAAGACTAATTAATTTTTCAAAAGATTTTTGACATTCTTGAGTCCAATCAAATAGTGCATCTTTCAACAGAAGTTACATAATGGTCTAGATATGACACTAAAGTCCTTAATGAATCTTCTGTAAAATCTTGCATGTCCTAAAATGGAACGAACTTCTCTGACTATTTTTGGGGAAGACAAATGGGCAATTAATTCAACTTTAGCCTTATCAACTTCAATTCCTTTAGAAGATATCACATGACCTAACATTATTCTTGAGGTAACCATGTAATGACATTTTTCCCAATTTAGTACAAATCCTTTTTCTTCGCATCTTTTAAGAACTTTTTCTAAATTATTAAGACAATTTTCAAAAGAATTTCCAAAAACTATCAGATCATCCATGAAAACCTCTAAATAATGCTCAATCATGTCACTAAAAATGCTTATCATGCATCTTTGGAATGTTGTCGGAGCACTACAAAGGCCAAAAGATATTCTTCTATATGCAAAAGTACCAAAGGGACATGTAAAAATGGTTTTTTCTTGATCTTCTAATGCAATTGGTATTTAATTATAACCTGAATAACCATCAAGAAAATAGTAGTATGGATGTCCAGCTACCCTTTCCAGAATTTGATCAAGAAATGGTAAGGGGAAATGATCTTTCCTAGTAGCAACATTTAATTTTCTAAAATTAATACACATACGCCAACTAGATGAGACTTGCGTATGTATTAATTCACCCTTATCATTTTCAACTACTGTTATTCCAGATTTCTTAGGCACAACTTGTGTAGGCTTACCCATTGGCTATCAGAGATAGGATAGATAATTCCAACATCAAACAATTTAAGGACTTCAGCTCTAACTACCTCTTTCATGTGTGCATTTAATCTTCTTTGAGGTTGTTGAGAAGTTTTAGCATTATCCTCTAAATGTATTCTATGTGTACAAATTAATAGATTAATATATTTTATGTCTTTTAATGTCCATCCAATTGCACTTTTTTGCCTTTTAAGTACTTCTGTTAACATACCTTATTGTTCTTCAGTAAAAGATGAGGAAATTACCACTGGAAAGTTTTGTTCTTCTCCCAAAAAATTGTACTCCAACCTAGCAGGTAATGACTTTAGTTCCGGTGTTCATATTTCTTCATGGGCATTATCATTCATAGGTTTTAGCTCTTCAAATCTTGGCTTCCATCCCTTGTACTCCATTACCTGTGTACAATCAAGCAAAGAGCATATTTTAGAGATATTATCTTCTAATTGCATGCCTAACTCAAATGAATTGACTAAACAAATTTCTAATGGGTCAGAAGAACTCCTTGTTTGAAGATGATCATCAATAATGGCTTCAATTCCTTCAACTTCCTCCTTTTCATCAAGGACTTCCTGTGGTTGCTTGCACATCTTAAAAACATTGAGTTCCAGTGTCATATTTCTAAATGTTAGTTTCAATACTCCATTTTTGCAATTTATCAAAGCATTAGATGTTGCTAAAAATGGATGGCCTAAAATAACAAGAATAGACTTGCAACTATCAACCATAGGTTCAGTATCCAAGACAATAAAATTCACAAGATATATGAATTTATCAACTTGTACCAACACATCTTCCATTATTCCTCTTGGAATTTTAATTAATCTATCAGTATGTAAAAGAGTTACAGAAGTTAGTTTTAACTCACCCAAGTTGAGTTGCTGATAAACTGAATATGGAAGCAAATTGACACTAGCACCAAGATCAAGTAAAGCTTTTTCAATTTTATGTTCTCTAATAATGCATGAAATTGTAAGACAACCAGGGTCTTTATATTTCAACGCATTATTATTCTAAAGAATGGAGCTTACCTGTTCAGTCAAAAATGTTTTTTTTTTCACATTTAGTTTCTTTTTAACAGTGCACAAGTCCTTCAAATATTTGGCATAAGAAGGAATCTATTTGATAACATTTAATAGAGGAATATTGACCTTCACTTGTTTCAAAATTTCAAAAATTTCAGTGTTATGGTTCAATTTTCTTGAATTATTTAATGCTTGAGGAAATGGGGGTGGAGGAGGGATTTTGGTCTCCTTTTGGTCAACTTTTTCATTTTCTTGGGTAATTGGTTCATCTTCTTTCTCACAAGGTTCGGGAATTTGTTTTTCAACAACATTTCCACTCCTAAGAGTTATCATTGACTCGACTTGAGCTATTTGTTAGTTTTCTGAACTCCCCTCATTTAGACTGTACTGACCCTTAGGATTTGATTGAGGTTAAGAAGAAAATTTTCCTTTCTCATGAATGGTGAGTGAAAAAGAAAGTTTAGCAAGAGTTTCTTTTATGTCACTCATGATTTGATTGTTTTGTTTATTAATGGCCTCTTGCTTTGCTATGAATGCATGCAGTGTTTCTTTTAGGTTTTTCCTATATGGTGGAACATAAGGTGCATATCCTTGAGAATTTTGAGAGTCCTGTTGTGCTTGAGGAGGTGGTGGTTGCACGAATTGTGACTGATTATTATTCCTCCAACTGAAGTTCGGGTGATTTCTCTATCCCGGATTGTATGTATCTAAAAAAGAAGAAGTAAATGGCTTTTTAAAATTATTCATTGCATTTACTTGCTCGTGTACAACTTCTTTAAAAATAGGAATCTTAGGACATTCATGTGTTGAGTGTCCTAAGTCATCACAAATGCCACAAATTTCTTCATTTTGTATAAATTTGATTTCTTTTGCTTTTCTTAATTCCATGGCTTCAACCTTTCTAGCCAAACTGACAAACCTTGCATTTAGATCTTCCTCTTGACTAAGGTGATATTTTCTTTTATTAGCACTTGCAAGGTTAGATCTAACTGAATTTTCAGAAGGGTTAGTACTATGCCAAGATTGAGAATGTTCAGCCAACTGGTTTAAATAGTCTAAAGCTTCATCAGGTTCTTTATCAAGAAACTCACCATTGCATATTGTTTCCACAAATTATTTGGTTTTAGGTGTCAAACCTTCATAAAAGAAGCTTATAGCGTGCCATTTTTCAACACCATGATGTGGGCAAGAATTTAACAAATCTTTAAATCGTTCCTAACATTGAAAATATGCTTCATTTGAATTTTGAGAAAAATTATGGATTTGTCTCTTCATAGCATTGGTTTTATGTATTGAAAAAAATTTCTTTAAGAACTCACCTTGCATTTCTTGCCATGTGCCAATTGATCTTGGTTTCAAAGTGTTAAGCCAAGATTTTGCTTTATCTTTTAAAGAAAAAGGAAATAGTTTAAGCTTAACAATCTCTTCAGTGCAATTTTGATCATTGAAAGCAATACATACTTCCACAAATTATTTTAGATGTAAATATGGGCTTTCGGATTCTAAACCATGAAAATTAGGAAGTAAAGAAATCATACCTTGCTTGAATCTAAAATTATTGGCATTGAGTGGAAAGATAAAACATGAGGAATTAGAATTTCGAGGTGGTTACAAATATTCACGCATGGTTCGCAACAATTGATTTTCATGTTCATCATGTACACTTTGATTTTTAGCCATTGTGTTAATTGCGTGTAATTGTGATTCAAACAAATCAATATATAAAGTGCCAGGATTAATTTTAACTAAATAACCAGAATTTAAATCTCGATACCAATTAAGCATAAATAAATGACTTAAAATAGAAAAAATAATGTATAAGTCGGCAGTTTACACCAGCCATTAAATATTAACAAGGATGTGATATAAACTAACCACCCAATAAATATTAACAAGTAAAAAGTTAGATAACTGATAAAGTAAAATGTTAGATAATTAGAAAGTTAATAATTAAGTTAGAAAGTGCAAAAAGTAAAATACAAAAAATAAAGTGCAGAAAGTAAAGTGCAGAAAGTAAATTACAGAAAATAAATTTAAAATATGAAAATCGGAGAATGGCAGAGCCCTACTAGAGCCGGCGAAAGAGAAAAGAAGAAGAAAAATTATTTCATTATGTTAGAAAGAAATAATAAATAACAAAAATTAAAAAGTTAGAGAGCATAAAATAAATGACATAAATTAAAAGTTAGAGAGCAAAAAATAAAAGTTAGAAAGCAAAAAATAAATGACATAAATTAAAAGTTAGTAAACATAAATAAATGACATAAATATAAAAGTTAGAAAGCTAGTAGGTTAGCAAGTTAGTAAGTTAATAAGTTAGATAGTTAGAAAGTTAAAGAGTTAGTAAAGAAACTAAAGGATTGGCAAGCCGATCTTTTGCTCTAGTGAGAGAGAAGATAGAATAGATTTTATTAAAGAAAAAGAACCTCAATAAATTAAAACTTCAAATCAAGTCCCCGACAACAATGCCAAAAACTTGATTGCAGGATTAAAGGATGCAAACCCAAGTGCAGGTTGTCTCAAGTAATAAATTCTCGGGAGTCCGAGGTCGATCCACAGGGAATTAATGAAGAAAAATTAATTGAGGTAAGAAAAGGATTTGTCACAACACTAAAAGTAATAAAAGTTGTTCACAAATGAAAAAGGATTTGCTTAGGTTAGGAGATCCACTCTCGATAATAAATTAGAGGCAAGATTATTTTTCTTTATAACTCCATGGAAATTTACACATAAAGGAAGTTTCAATCTGAAAATCTAGCATTCAAAGTTTAATTATATATGCAATCATATTATGATTCCTTTAATTATCTACTAACATTTGTAAATGAGTTCAAGTATTCACTGTGTCAATCCTCTTGTCTACAATAAATCAAGATCTCCATTATACAAAGAAGGTTTCTAAATTGATTGAAAACAAAATATAACACATATAATGTCCACTTAATAATATATCATTTAAGCACAAGAAATAGAATAATCTAACCTTATTTCATTATCAAGAGCTTCACTCTTTCACCCAACCAAGATGAAAATTAAGTACTCATAATTAAGAAGAAAGAAAGAGAGTAGAAGAGAAAAATGAACATAACTTCAAATTAGAACAAAATAAAATTACAATAAAGGAAGACAATATACAAGAATGAACATAATTTCTCCTAACCAAGCTAAAAACCAAAGCCTCCTAAATGATCAGCCAATGGACCCTTTTATAGAGGATTAGAGATACAAAATGACAAGGGGGTTGATTAAGAGTAGGTGAGGAGTAGGTGGATGAGTGGAAAATACCAAATGGTGAGTTGGTGAATGGAAAATTATTGAGATTATTTGTCTCCGAAATCATTCAATGTTGATCTCATGGATGCCGTCAGAATGAAGCAACGTGGTCTTCATAAAAGTTGTAGCATTTTGTCTCAGCTTTCCAATGCCACCAAAATGATCCAAAAATTCATCCTACATCCCAAGATATGACTCAATTACTGTAGACTATTTAGGCTCAGTTTTAGCACCTCTGTTTTGACTTCCAGACCCAATATCATCTCCAAGCTATCCGAATGAGCTCTTATGTTCTTCATAAAAGTTGTAGATATAGTCCTAACTTTCAAGTGTTAATATTTTAGCCCAAGAAAGTTCCTACAGCCCGAGTTATGCTCAGATTACTGCACATTATTCAGGTTCCAGTCACAAAACCCATGTTCTGACTTCCAAGTCCATTTAGCTCCTTTAGATGTCCATATTTTACCTAGAGCTCTCATGAAAGTTGTAGGGCTCTCTCTTATCTTTCCTACAAGGTAAGATACATAATTTTGACACATAGAGAACTCAAAATATGACGGAAATACAGAAATAGTGTAAGACCAAAATAGTGCTAAAAAAATCAATTAAGTCCAATTTGAGTCCAAACTTACAAAACATAACTAAGCTTAATCAATTAAGTACATGGAGAGTCTAAATGACTAAAAATGAGGGTTCATTAATGTATAAAATTTGCGATTATCATTCTTGAATGATTCCTCCACGAACCTCAACCAATTAGCTTCTATTTGTGTAATTTCTTCATTCAACCTGGTCTCAGTCTAGCGTAAAAGTTCACATTGAGCTCAGACACGGGCGCAGACAGACTTAGAAGAGCCTAATTTCTCCCTCATCGCATTCTCCCAAAATGTTACCTCGCAAAGTTGGACTTGGAGTGCAATGGCCTTAACTGCCTTAGCCCGGAGTGTTACCACCTCGGCAGCCTCCGCGGTAAGATGGGTGACTTCTGCATGGATCTTGCTGATCTTGATGTCTTGCTACCCAGACTCCTTTGTTACCTAAGCTAACTGCTCATCCTTCTAGGAAACTTCCAACTTTAGACTTTGCTTTTTACCTCTAAGGGTGTTAAGCTCCTTCTAAGCTGGAAGTCTCTCAAACAGATTCCCAAGCCACCTCTATAAATTGGAGCAAAGAGGCATTGCACAGACTTTGGAGTTGGGCTTCATGGAGGAGCTCTGTCATGTCGTGCTCGATTAATAAGTTGGACTCAGCAGGACACAGTAGGGCCCCATCAATGAAAAGGATAAGATTAGCCCCCCGAGTCCATATTGATCCAGATGGGAAACATAGCGAAGCACTCTCTGGGACAGCAGACCCCAGGCCGAATAGGATCTTGAGCACCTTGGCCTCCCCCGAGATGGCCTACCTTTTCCCCCTTGCATCCTTATTGCTTTTGGCCAGCCTCTTCTGCGGTCACAGCGGCGAAGCAGGAGAACTATGTCTAGTGTCTCGAACCTCAATGTTCATGGGAGGTGGGGGGACCACATCAGTCATAGGCAAAAGGACTGTATTGCTCAAAGGGGGAGGCACAATAAAAGTCACCCTTGTAGTAATCATCGAGGCCCATGATTTGGACACCCCACCCTTCTTGTATGCTAATCTCTGAGCCAGGTGCTAAAGTTCGATTTGTGGAACCATGCTTTATACGAAAGGAGAAAAAGTATTACAACACTTAGCCAAATATAAAGTGAAAGTCAAATACTAACAAGAAGAAGAAGAAATGCACAAGACGGGATGCCTAACAAGGCTTTTATAGAATTAGAGGACTCATCTAATATATCCTTACAATAGATGACCCATTTTTCTTTAGTCTAATCTATTAGGAAGCACAAGACCTCAACCTTGGGAAGAGAGATCTCAGAGATTGGAGCCTCTATCTTTTCATTCTTTTGCTCCTAACTAGCTTAGGTCCAGTGTAAATAGAGGCGTTGTTGGCCTTCTGGGGTGATGAAAAAGGTGTCAACCCTAGAGCCCTTTCAATCCTAAAACAATCCTTTTTGAAATTTTTAAAGGACTATTGGTATGGTTGGAAGAACTTGTACCCATTCTGCACTCGCAATGTGACCCAACCCTTGAGTTGGTTGTTCCTAGAGGTTGACAACTGGGAAAAGAGGCAGAAGAAAGAGTTGACCAAGTAAGGCCAATCGAAGACCCGACAAACAAGCTCGAACACTCAAACAAATCCCCAAGCATTTAGATGGAGTTGAGTAGGCGCCACTTGCAAGCTATTGAGGACGCCCATCTCGAACTCGATGAATGGCAATTGTACTCCGATTCGAATTAAAAGAGCCTTCTACATATACACGAAATGCTCGCCCTCCGTATGAACTGAGCACACCCTTTCATCCTCTAATGGGTGTCGGATTGAGAATTCCTAGTCTCTCAACTCATCCACGATTAGTTATAAATATTGCTGCTTCTCATGGGTATCTCTTGTAGTCTTCACGTTAGACGGGGTGCCTAAGACCTCTTGCTCCATCCAATGGAATAAGCTTATAGCCCATGGAAAAATGAGCTCCCTCTACCCCGTAGTTGCAGCCCTCCGAGTTCATTCCATATCTACAGAGGAAGCAACCATGTTAGACTTTGAAGAATCACTTAAGTCTCCTGGTGCCATCATAAGCTCGGAGAGCAAACGAACTGGCCTATGCCTTGCCAGCTCTCTGGCTTGATCCACCCTAGGAACTCGAACTCTTATTAGAGTCCCCATTATGGCTAGGGTGATGAGGAAAATTGAGGACTCAAAACCTATACTAATGGGCCATTATTTTGCACTGTCTCCTCACTCCCTAGCATTTCCCCTGTAACACCCTCCCTAAACTAATGATCTTAATCAAGGTTGTAGTAGCTCAGTAATACTAGTAAGATTTATTTATTAATTGGGTAATTTTCTGAACTAGTTTGAGCGTAAATCTATAACATTGAATACAAGAGAATAATTAAGGTATCAGTTGAATCAATTGATATGATGGAAATAAATATGAAAAATTTATTTCCTAGCTATAAATAATTGATAAGAGTTGTAGAAAATTTTGGAGAGTCAATTGAGTTAATTTGGTATTTTTAAAGATATTGTTGAAAAATAGTTAGAATAGTTAAGCAGCTTAGAAAATTATGAAATTTCATGGAGATGATAAGTAGAATATGGAGAATATTTTGGTATGAAAAATTCTTTAAGACAAAATTGTTTACATATTTTACAGGTTCAATTTTATTTGAAAAAGTATTACAACTTATTTAATGAATATCAATATATGAAAAGTTATGGAAAAATGGATCTGAGGTCTAAGTTGAGTCCTAAAATATATTATAAGACTTATAGACACTTAAAAACTCAACTTTGAAAGATTAAAGTGTACATAGCAGATAAAAATGTTCCAGGATGAAATTTGACCATCCAACCCCTTTAGATATTTCTACTCCTTCTTTATCACATTTTATCATCTTTCTTTGTCACTTTCTTCTCTCTCTCTCTGGCTTCCAAATTTGAAGCAAAACAGGGGGGAAACTTTCATTTTCTTCACCTATTTCAACCTTTCATTTTCCCTTTTTCTTCCACTCATCCTCATCTACACCCAACCTATAGAGGTGAAAATAGCAAGGAAAAATAGGGAAAAGGAGAAAGAAAGTGAAGGGAAATCAAGAATCAAGGCAAGGACTTGAGGTAGAGGATATTTGTGCTTATATTCTATGGTTTTTGAGATTAAAAATTTTGATTTTAATGACCATGATGGTCATAGCTGGACTTAAATTAAAAAAAAAAGGAAAGACTTTGTTATTTTTGTGCTTTAGTTCTTTACTAACAACTTGTTCTGTCTTTTGATGATTTCTTAAATAAGAAATTTGTAAGATTGATGGTGTAGAAGACCATGGCCAACCTAGGGTAGAAGGTGTCACTTTGTTTGAATTTATACCTTCTTTTTTATAGAATCTTGAAATGATTTTGTAATATTGATTATGATGTGGAAAGTAAGACTTGATGAATTTTAGAAATAAAAATGTTGGCTTTTGGCTTTATGAAGCTCACGACCATGAGGAAGGAATTTTGTTAAACTTTATGATTTTTTTTATGCTTTTTATATGCACTTGTTAATTAAGTTGATTAAGGAAATAATGTGTAATCAATGAATTTGAAAAAGTGGATCTAGGGTGAACCTTGGTCGTGACTTACTTTTCACTACACATGTTTAAATTATTGTGTTATGTAACTTGTAAATAACTAGTTATGCTCAATAAGGTATACTTGAATTACAAAGAATTTATGGAGAAGTATTGGTACTTGTAAAGGCCATATATGCCAAATTGATAACCAATGGAGATATGAAATTCTCATATGGAAATCTCTATGTAGTATCTAATGTGTAATGAATTGTATTTGTGTGGAAAGTATTGAATAATTGATTATGTATTATATGAGTTCAGAATTGCATACTTGTGGAGAATTGTGAACTTGTGGAGAATTATAAAATATGATGCTTGATAATGCATATTTGATATTGTGAAGATCACATAGGCCGAATTGAAAGCTAAGGGTAATTAGGAAATCTTCATGACGTATTTGATAAGTATGAGGATGAATAGTATTTATAGGAAGAATTATTGAATATTTGATTGAGAATTAAATGAGTTTGAATATTATGGGCATTATTCACTTGTATGAATTTGTGAAATGTGATGGATGGAAATTTGGAATTTGGATTGAAATTTGCATTGCTCCCTTAAGTCATTAAGATTGAGCTAGTATTGAATCTAGAATAGATGATGGAGTAACCTAGTAGCTAAGTGGATACATAATTAATCTTGGTGTGCTATTTGGCTATGTTGGTGGAATTTAAAGAGAATTAGTAGTTATCCTTCCTAAATTCAAAGTTTAAGTTTCCAGTTAGGAAATTGATGCATTATAAGTTGTAATGATAAATTGTTAAAGGCTTCAAAAGTTTATGATGGGTTAACTGCGTAGAATAATGGTATTGCTCCTTTATAGCCTAATGAGGGAGGTCAAGGAACAAAGGTTTTCCTAATACCTCATTTTATTTTTATAATCAAATTAATGAGGATCGGAGTTGATGTTTGACTTGAAAGTTTTTTGAAAGAATGAATATAGTGATTTATAATACCTAAGAACTATTGAAAATAAATATATTTAATGAAGAATAAATGATGAAGTAAATAACTGGTATAGTACAATGAAGGCTAACGAATGAACATTGTGCTTATTTGAGGTATAATATTTGAGATGGATGATTAATTTATGTTTAATTTTGAAATATGAATCCATTTGATGTATATTATGTATACTTAATGTTAATACTTAATTTGACTATGATAAAGAATTGGATTTGAAATTTTATGAGTTAATAGAATGTGCAAATCGTCTTTATAAAAGATAATAATTGAATATCTGTTTCGGGAAAAGAAAGGACTAGTTTTGGTAGTTTGCTACCTCTCTAACTTGTATAAATATATTTATGTTTAATCTTAACCAAAGGATCTGTTTTCTCCGAAACAGCTAAAAATATTATGATGTCATATTTTTCATAAATTCACTGAGAATTCTTTGAATTCTCACCCCGCATGTTTTATTTCCATATTATTTCTAGGAACATCAAAGGCTTAGCATGTAGAAAGGAAGACTAGTATCGAAGAAGATAATCTTAGATGTAATTACTAGATAAAGCATTGTGTAGGACTTGTATAAATTTTTCCATGGAGACATTCTATGTATTATTTGTATTAAGAAGTATGTATTTGTATAAAGATTATTTCGAAATATGTGTATGAATAAACTAATATGTCTAATAACTCTAATATATTCCCCCTTCTAGGGAACCATCATCCATGCGTAATTGTTTTGGATGATGATGATGACGCATCTGTACTAGTCTGAAATCACCAATAACAGAGTGAGAATATAAAATTCTTAGTAGAAAATGAACAGTTAAAAAATCTTTGATAAAACACATGGTAAGTTTCAGATATGTAAAGCCACAAAAAATCATATGACAACCAAATAAGACATATTCAAGTAGCACATCCAAATTATAATAACATGACTAAATAAATACCAATTAAATCACTCAATCTAGCTTTACATGCAAACATCATTAGGCAAGCTATTAACATATTATATCATCTTTGCTTTAATTTCCTTTCCTTTCTATGTTTGCTTGTCTCACATCTTGGTCGAAGGCCTTCTCTTTCTTAGGGAATTCCCTATCTCTAGTATTACTTTTAACATTGTGACGACAAATCAAGATATTCCCACACTAACCAAGGCAGATAACATAAAAGGATCTTACATCTATCCATTTGCCTTCTCGGCGGTTAGGTATAAAGTTTCATATGTCTTCACTATAATTTACTTGCTTGCCATTACACACAAATATAAGTAATATAAAACACCAAATATGTCACAAAATAAATTCATCATATTCAAGGCTATAATAAACTTTAAATAACTCATGGCATTTAAAATTTGCAAAACTTAGAGTCATCAAATTCAAATGTCAATTCTTCAAGGGACCAACTTTAATTTAAAAATATTTCATTAATTCTTTTAATGGTCCTCATCATAGTCTTCATCATAGTCCTCATCATAGTTCATAGTTTTCTCCAAGTCTCGATAATGTGTTCGCTGCACAAGAGTCTTGTCCTTACAAATGTTAGTGTAAAGGTCATAAAATTGTCTCCTATGTCAAGGTAACAATAGCACAATGTGAGAAAACAATAGCACAATGTGAGAAAGTCCATGTAAATCAAGTATATTCATTCATTACATAAGAGTCATTTTGTTGCAAAGGTCATTGTAAAGATCTTAAAAATTGTTCCCAAGCCAAGATAACAATAGCACAATGTAAGAAAGTCCATGTAGATCAATAACATTTATTTAACTTAAGTTTTGTGTAATATTTTAATTTTTATAAATTATAATATTGGTCTCATTAAAAAGTCAACATTCAATTCATAATAACTCTAAATTCTATCAAGCATCATGAGGTTTTCAAAACTATAACAGAAACATAAATCAAATCAAGTTTCTACAGTCTAACCATAACCCTTTCAACATTACATGGGGACAACTAAATTAGTATAAAAAGAAAATTATAATAATATGAACAAAACACTAAAATAAGAAATTAATCAACCTTATAAATAAAATTACTTTTAGAGCATATAATCATATCCATTATCAACTAATTATAAGCATACTTGGTGCCATAATTTTAATTTTAAAAGAAAAGAAAGTTTATTTCCTACATTTTTCCTACATACTTTTCCTTTTCTTCCTTCCTTTCTCTTATCTCTTCCATTCTTTCTTCCCGTTTCCTTCTCTATTTCTCTTTCTCTCCCTTGGTTTCACAGTTTCAGACTTTCAATATTCTTTCACTCTTTCTTTTCACTTTTTAAATTTTCAACATAGCACCTTCATTCTTTTTTTTCTTTAAGTTTAAGTAATCATTACTTCTACTAAATATATTTAACTTTTTATTATTTTAATTAATAATAATAATAATAATAATAATAATAATAATAATAATAACATCTTCCTAATCTTATCTAATCTCATAACAATACTCATAATCCCTATTACAAATATTAAATACTAGATTTTATTTCAATAATTTTTTATTTTTATTTTCATAATTTCTATATTATTATTTCTAATTTTGTGTCACATATTTTTAACTCACTATTACAGTTTATCTAGAAAGTTAATCTCTATAATTTCAATTAAATTCCCACAAACTTCAACTATTGCAAAATAAAACCAAACAAAATGTTCAAGTTAAAGAAACTAGAAATTATTATGCACAAAATATATTATGAAAAATAGGATGCTACATCCCCCCCCCAAGTCTGGATAAGAGGCCTTGATTTCTTCTTCTAGTTCCTGATAACTCTATGGAATGTAGTTATTTGTGCCTTATCTCTGTACTTTGTTGATTGCTTAAGTCCTTGTTATTATGCATATATGGAAGGTTTTTATGCTTATATTGGTCAATTTCAATCTTGATATCTTCCTATATGATCTTGAGCAAATTGTGCATATTCTTTAAGTGATTAAGTAGATTTGTAATTGTTATTGATTTAGTGATTTCTCTATTATAGGAAGGACTTCAAACAAGTTGAAATATAGAGCATTTGAGCCAAAATTGGAAGAGAAAGCTAAAGAAGCATTCTAGCAGCTGACGCCGCGACATAGACATGTCAATGTTGCGGCATGGAGCATCTCCTGCATCAGACAGAGAGCTACAAAAATTAAACATTGTGGCCCAAGGGAATCAATACTGTGGCATGGTGACCTAATTTACACACATGTCATGGCATAGGCATGTTAATGTCGTGACGTGACTCTGTTTTCTGAGATTATAAATACTATTTTATTAGATTTTTAAAAGAGAGTTTTCTTTAGTTTAGAAAAGCTATGGCTAGGGTTCCATTTCTAGGCTGAGAGAAGGCCAAAAAAGCTAAGGTTGGGGGCCATCTTCTTCATGGAAGGAGATTCAAGCATCAAAGATCATATCTATGAGCTTCTTTCCTTCTCCCTTCTCTTTTCTCTCTTCCATCTTCCATGACCATGATTTTTGTGATAGATTTTTGTGTTTCATGATGTAGGTAAGCTGTATTTAGGGATAACTTCGAATCCTTCTATGAATATTAATGACTTTGTACTTCTTTGATCACATATTGATGTTTGGTTTTGTTCAATCATATGGATCTTAATGCTCTTAATTGTTTGATCAGCTTTTAAGTGATTTGATGAAATCTGATGAACTTAGACATAGAAATTTAAATTTTAGATCATACGCATGGTTGATACATGTTCAATTTTATTCAATTGGCTTGGATAAGTTAATTCGCTAATATGATAGAAATATACCTCTTAGCCATGCATATTGGGTATTTGAGAATAAATATTAATGAGTAGAGTTTGCACTAGTTCTCACGGAAACATAGTAGATTAGGCAAATAAAACATGGTTGATTGACCTAGTGATGATCACATATTTTATAAATTAATAAACCCTCATTTTTAGTCATTTACACTCTCCATGTACTTAATTGATTAAGCTTGGTTATGTTTTGTAAGTTTAGACTCAAATTGAACTTAATTGATTTTTTCAGCATTATTTTGGTCTTACACTGTTTCTGTATTTCTGCCATATCTTGAGTTCTAGATGTGTAAAAATTTTGTATCTTACCTTGTAGGAAAGATAAGAGAGAGCTCTACAACTTTCATGAGAGCTTCAGGTAAAATTCGGACATCTAGTGAAGCTAAATGGGCTTGGAAGTCAGAGCACGGGTTTTGTGATTAGAACCTGAACAGTGTTGAGTAATCAGAGCATAACTCAGGCTGTAGGAAGTATCTTTGGTTGAAATTTGTACATTTGAAAGTTAAGACCCATATCTACAACTTTCATGAAGAACACAAGAGCTCATTCGGATATCTTAGAGGTGATATTGGGTCTGGAAGTCAAAACAGAGGTGCTGAAACTGGGCCTGAATAGTCTCCAGTAATTGGGTCATATCTTGGGCTATAGGATGAATTGTTGGTTGATCTTGGTGGCATTGGAAAGATGAGACAAAATGCTACAACTTTTATGAAGACCACATTGCTTCATTTTAATGGCATCCATGAGATCAGTACTGAATGATTTCGGAGACAAAGAATCTCAATAATTTTTCACTCACCAACTCACCATTTGCCATTTTCCACTCATTCACCCACTCATCCACCTACTCTTAATCAGCCTCCTTGTCATTTTATATCCATAATCCTCTATAAAAGGCACCATTGGCTGATCATTTGGTGCTCTTGGTGTTAGGCTTAGTTTTTAAAAGTTATGGTTATGCTTGTTTATTTTTTTCCTTTGTTGTAATTTTCTCTTGCTCTAAATTGAAGCTTTGTTCATCTTTCTCTTCTTCTCTCTTTCTTTCTTCTTATCTATGAGTAACTAAATCTTCATCTTGCTTGGGTGAAAAAGTGAAGCTCTTGGTAATGAAATAAGGTTAGATTATTCTATTTCTTGTGCTTAAATGATATATTATCAAATGAACATTATATGTGTTGTATTTTGTTTCCAATCAATTTAGAAACCTTCTTTGTATAATGGAGATCTTGATTTATTGTAGACAATAGGATTGACACAGTGAATGCTTGAACTCATTTACAAATGTTGGTAAATAATTAAAGGAATCATAATATGATTGCATATATAATTAAACTTTGAATGTTATATTTTTCGATTGGAACCTCCGTTGTGTGTGGATTTCAATTGAGTTATAAAGAGAAATAATCTTGCCTTTAATTTATTACCAAGAGTGGATCTCCTAACCCAAGCAAGTTCTTAAATTCATTTGTGAACATCTTTTATTACTTTTGGTGTTGTGACAAATCCTTTTCTTACCTCAATTAATTTTTCTTCATCAATTTCCTATGGATCGACCTCGGACTCCCGAGAAATTTATTACTTAAGACAACCTGCACTTGAGTTTGCATCCTTTAAATCCCGTAATCACCTAGACATATGCTTTTAACTAAATCATATTCTCAAGCTAACTTAACTAATGCATTCATGTTGCTTGTGAGGATTATATATCATTAGTTGAAGTAGAGGGTGAAGAAGGATTCCCTAAAACTCTAAACATTATCTTTATTGCTTTGTAGTTTTTAGATATAGTTTTATGCATTTTTCCTAATTTTTATGTTCTTGATAGAACTAGCTAAGCTATTGGTTGATATTTAACATTGGAAGCCAATTATCCTCGAGAGAACGATCTCTTACTCTATAACTATATTACTTGTGCGACTCGTGCACTTGCGGCCTAATAAAGGGATAAACAGTTCCCATGTTGCCTCCTCCAGTGATAATCCTTCCTAGATCACATTAACTAAAGGAATTTCTTTCCCTCGTAAGTGTTTGGCAAGCCAATCCACAATTCGTACAAGTTTTGTTGCATAAGTTAAATAATCTCTTACATGCATTGTCTTATGTTCTGTGATGTGTGAAGGGTCAAAAGAGTATTTTCTGAGTTGGGATACATGAAAGACATTATGGATATTTGAAAGATTTGGAGGAAGTGAAATTTGATAGGCAACGAGTCTTACTCTTTTAAGAATTTGGATTAGACAAATGAATCTGGGGTTCAACTTTTTGGATTTAAGGGCTTTGTCAATCCTAGTAGTATGAGTGACTTTGAGGAAAACATGTTCCCTTTCTTCAAATTCAAGAGGTCTTCTTCTCTGATCAGCATAACTTTTTTGTCTGCTCTGAGTAGCAAGTAATTTTTTCTTAATAAATTTGATCTTTTTTTGTGGTTTGCTACATTATGTCAGGTCTAAGTAAACTACTTTTTCCTACTTCAAATCAACACAAAGGTGACCTATGTAACATCTTCCCTAACATATTAGTCTTAGTTTATGGTTATAGATTTATACAAATATTAGTATGAGATAGTTTGACAATTTTGTATAATATAGAGGGCTTAAATGTCCTTAAGAGGTGTGAAATGTTCAAAGTTACCCAAAGTCAGTTCCCCTTTTCCACCATCTTTGACTTAGTGGTTTAAATATCCCTTACTTTCTCTCTTTTCACATAGCTGTTAGTAGCAGAAAAAAGAGAAAGAGATAGAGATAGGAAGAAAAGAGAGAGAAGCAGAAAACGTGAAATAAAGAAAAGAAAGGAAGAAAGAGAAAGCAGAAAAAGTAAAAAGAGTAGTAGGAAGAAGGAGAAAAGTAAAAAGAGTAGTAGGAAGAAGGAGAAAGTAGAATGTGAGAAAGAAAGAAGAAAAAGAAGAAGAACCAAAGGAAGAACTAGAAAGAAGAATTGAACACCATTTTTATGGAGTTAAGGTAGGGGGTCGTTGTGTTTGTTGTTATGTGGTACCCTTTTTTGCTAGTCAAAAACTGACAAGGAATGGATAGCATGGAGTTTTTCATGATACTCTAAGAAAATCATGATTTTGTGTATTAAGTTATATGTATTTGATTCTATATATTGATTTGTTTGATTGATGAGATTTGAGCATACATGTGTTTGAACATGCATAAACATGAATACATCTACAAGAACTTGATGACTTTGCACAATTTTATATGATTTATGGATATGAAAGTGATGTTCTGCTATACCAAAGGCCATTTCTATAGTGTTTTGTTCGAATAGGACAAGACATTACTCAAATAGAATATTACAGAATGTTCTAATTTTGTTGTCAGTTATTCGAGATTGCATGATTTCAATGATAAACTGAGTATACTAAGTGAGCAATTTGAATGGCATGACTTTCGAGGCTGAACGAATGGACTAGATGAGCCATTCGATTTGTCATAATTCAGAATGGTAGTCAGAACTAATCGAGTAGACTAAGTGTGCTATTTGATTGGTAAGATTTCGATGTTAAACAAAAGATTATGATAGTTATTTGAATGACAATCGAATAAGCTAAGAGAGCTATTTGAAAAGGATATTTCAGAAATGTTTTTAAGGCTAATCGAATAAACTAAGAGAGTTATTTGAATGATGTGTTTTTTATTACATTCAAAAAGGAAAATGAGTTATTTTAAAGACAAGTGAATGTGTTTTTCAATGTTATTCAAAAAAAGGCTTAAAAAGCTGATCGAATAACATAATGACATGACATTTGCATGTCAAAGTTACGGACAAGAACTTTGACAAAGGACATGGAATTCCATGAGAAACTCTTTCGATGTAGGTCAAAGGCTAAGTTGTGGATGGGCACTTAGTCAAAGGCTAAAGTTGTGGACGGGCACTTTATCGAAAGTCATGACATTATAAGCATGTCAAAGTAGCGGACGGGCACTTTGACAAAGGTCATGACATTTCATAAACATAATCATAATACATTTTATCCATATCATCATATTACATTTCATAAGCATCAACATTGATAATTTCATATGTATTAATATATAATTGCCTATTTCAATGTTATTTATAAAGCTGTCAAAAAGGCCCAGCCTAATCCATCAAGCCCTAGCCCACGTGGGCCAGGGCCAAAAAGCCCACAAGACTAAAAAGCACACAGGGCCAAAAGCCCATAGGGCCAAGTGGGGTTAGGGCTAACCCATGGGCTAGTCCACAAATTTTTTTTATTTAGCCTACTTATTTAATGGGTTGGCCCTAACCCACCCATGGGCTGACCCTAGCCCACCAATGGGCTGACCCATTAAATGAATATCTTCCATAACTAAGTTTATTATTTGGAACCAGCCTACTTAAAAGATCTCAAATCCTTCACTCAACTTAGTAAAAAGACATCTTAAATCAACATCAATCTCAGTCAAACTCACACAAATACAGTATTCAAAACAAATAAATGAACTATAAACCATACACTTTTAATTCAACATTACCTGCATCATAATCATAGTATCAATAAATATCAATAAGTAACATGACTAACACACTCAACTAAGAATTTTACCAATGTGATTAGAGGAGAGCATATAAAATAAACATATAAAGCGAATAATGCATTTGTGAGCTTAGTCCAATACATTTATGAAAATATAAATATATAAATATAATTTACACTAATAAAGCATTTAAATAAACAATTTTAAGTTGGATTCAATAGGAAAATGGTCCATAAAATGGTGACAGCACCAGAAGAAAGCCGGGGCTTGGAGTTTTCCAAGTGGTGGCAATGAGTGCAATGTTTATGGCCAATGTGGAAGTTGTGATATTTACAGCTTGGGGGAAGTTGAAATTGAGTTTTAGTAGTTTCTCTTTTATTGCATTACTGTTGATTTACTATTTGAATGTCTTAGCTTTGCTAATAAATTATCGTGGCCTTTATAATTCCGTCTAACTTCATCTTTTACTTAAATTGCTCATGGTGATCTTGATAATATACAGGCAAGCCTCAGGTTCTTATGGTGTACTCAAATTTGGCCAAGGTTTTGTTAACCCTCATATACAACAAAAGTTAGTGAGCAACTTGGACAATGTATATGGGGAATACATCAAAAGCAAATATTCAAGGCAAAGGATTATCCAAGGGGTGATGGAGTCCAACTATCCACTCTTGAATCTCTGTTGGAAAGAAATTTGAAATTAGCATCAAAACCAGTTAAAAGAAAAAAGTCTGCTTCTAACTCATCAAAGCAATCTGCTGCTTGGAATTGAAAGAAAATGGTGGCTTCCCTGGCCCATACCTTAACCTTCTGGATTTTGAAAATTATTGATTCAATAAACTTCTGAGAGTCTAAACTCTAGAGGATTTTTAATATTTTCCAGGAAGTATTGGTGGGGTATTTTGACAATAAGAAGTCTTAAATTAAAGATGGATATTTAAATGAATATTCTGAAGATGACCATGGATTGGGCATGGTATATTTGGCTTTCTTTTGGAGAAATGTGAAGTGTCGAGTTAGACTTTCGTCGAGTTAAAGCAAGTGATCAAACAGAACACTATCACTGTAACACAAAGCAAGACATAAAGTGTAGAAATATATGACACCAAATTCAAATGTATGCATTTAAACAGCCAAACAAATAAAAAAAACACAAAACAATAGAAAAAAAAGGATATTATACAAATGGAAAACTGGACAATCATTTAAGCCTCTCAGTTGGTTGTGATAGTCTCACTTGAAATGCATTGATTATGATCTCTAAATGGAAATTTAAAGTAAAGGATAAGCCTTAAAGCTTCTGATCTCAAATCAATTTAAGACAAGCATTGTCCCCTGTTGAGGCATCAACTGTAACACCCTAAATTTCCGTATCTCTTAAACAGTAATTTTGATGAGTTAATGTAATTTTCTTGTTTAGTAATTTCATTAATTTGTAAAATTATTTTGTTTATTCCGTCAACAGTATTTGATCTTTTTGAGTGATTTACTCCGTGTCAGGAAAATAATAATTTTCAGGCCGGAGAAAATCTTTAAATATTTATTTCTCTTGACTGTTAATTATTTTTAATAATCTGACTTGATTTTCATACGTTTTCTAATATTTGTGATTTTTGTGGATGATTATGAATTTTTCTGACTGTATGTGGGCCCAGGTGATCCTATGTGTGCCCAGGTGACCTTACGTGGGCCCAGGTGGATCCCGCAAAGTAAAAATTTTTCTATGCATAGAAAAATTTGTACTGTTTAGACGAAGACAGGGGATCTTACTAAACCTGAATCCAGAAACAGTTTTAGAAATTTTCTTGTACTGTGTTTTGTACTGTATTTATTTATCAGACGATAAAAATACAGTAAATATAATTTTTCGTGGGGTTTTAGCAGATAAAAATAGAAATTATATTGCTTAAGTCAACATTGGTGGTTTGGATATCCACCATTGATTTAATTAACGATGGAGACTTGATCTTGATTTAATCAACAGTGAAGATTTGATCTTAAAAGTAAATAAGATTATTTATAACCGTTAGGTGGAGATTAAATCAAGGGTAGAGATTTAGTTTTATATAATGGCTATGACCATTTACAACCATTGGATTTAGAATTGATCAATGGTAGAGATTTGGTCTCAAAAAGTGACAAGGACCATTTATAACCATTGGATGTTAATTTAATCTATGGTGGAGAATTAGTCTTAAAAAGTAGCAAAGACTAATTATGACCATTGCATTAAAAGTAAGAAGGATTAATCTTGACCTTTCATTTTGGAGACACATCTAATGGCTAGAATTTAAAGGAGAAAGATCCAATGGCCTATATTAAGTCTTCTACCTAAAGCTAGATCTAAAGCCTACATTAATCCTAACCATTGAATTAATCAATGGTTAGAAATGCTTAAGATAATGACTTGTGAAATTAGTCACATTTTGAAGAAGCTTGGAGGGGGGGATGGTTTTTTTGTAATGAATTTGGAGCTAAAGGAGACTTTATGACCATTATTTGATGCTTTAGTCAATTATGTTTCTTTATTGTTTTGTTTGCATTCTTAGAAGACTACTTGGAGGGGGGGGACAATTTTTGTGGTGCATTGGTAGTTAAAGCAACATTTGAAGACCATATTGATCACCTTTGGTCATTATTGATTATAATTCACCTTTGTCTCCTCCAAAAAGCCAAGTCTTCATCAAACTTTTCTCTTCACCTTTTCTTCAAGCATAGCTACGGTCATGCACTCTAAAGGAGGCCAAAATTGTTGTTTTCTATTTTTTATATCATAATTGTCTTTCTATTCATCATTCTTGAACTTTCCTTCAAGCAAAACTCTAAGAAAAATTTCTCTCCTTCTCCTTCTAGTATGGCTCGGCCAAGATATGTAACAACCCAATTTTTAGAAAATGTTCCGAATGTACTGTTTGCTGTTTTTCAAACTTTTGTGTGAATGACCATTGTGTCCCTATTTTACTGTTTCTCGATTTCTGCATGAAATACAAATACGTTTATACAGGCTCAAATTTTATTTGGTCTTTTTACGTAATTTGTTCTGAGACGATAAAATAAAAGTTTTTCCAAGCTACTGTTTTAATTTTTCTGGATGATATACAGACAATTAATACTGTCTGTAATTTTATTTGAACGTTTTGGACAATTAGCTACGTTGTGGGAAAAATGGGAAAATGACCATTACGTCCCGAACGTGCTGTTTGTATTGTTTTTGCTGTTTTTAATTGTTTTCTACTTGATTTAGTGTCCAATATTACTGTCTGTGATTTTATATGGACTTTTTGTGTGATTTGCTACGGGGCAGGAAAATAATATTTTTTCGGACCGGTAAAATCTGTTTTTAATTATTCAGAGGCAGGGGATCTTACTAAACCCAATCTGAATGAGCCTAAAATTAATCTTTTAATTTTTAGGATTTAACTGTCAAATAAAATAATTTTATATTATTATAATATTATTTTATTAATCAGTATAATTAGATGACAGTGGACCCGGAAATGTTTTGCGGGACCCACGTTTAGTTAATACAGTTAACTTAGTAGCTTAATTAAGCATCATTAGTGAAGGAACTTTCAAGAAACATGGTGACTCAGCTAATGACTAGGCTTAAGAGTTAATGAAGCTTAATGACTAAGCATGGTGACTATGCTTGAACCAACCAATAGGAAACAAGCTTGCTAACCAAGTTTTAATCTTAACCTTTGATGCATTCTAAGGCTAGGATGAAGCCAAGCCATGGACACCTTGCATGGAGTGATGTCTACGGCCAAGCCACCCTTGGAAGGCCATAATCACTTCATCTTTCATGCAACTTTCTCTCTTCTCTCTCTTCCAAAAACCCTAAACACCATTGAAGCTTTCTTGAAGCTATTTTCGGCCAAGCTTTGTTCCATACCATCCAACCACCTAAAATTCTATCCAACCAAGTTTTCTAAACCTAAACACAATCCTAAGAACATCTCTAGTTGAGAGTTCTTGCAAATTCCTTCATTTGAAGCTTGAAAACCTACTTGGAAGTTTGTACCAAGGAGGTGAAATTTCTTGTTTTTCTTTTCTAAATCCTTTTTCAAAGTTCTAAGCCATGATTTATCCATGGTTTAGGTTCTCTTTTAATGGTTAGTAACTTGTAATTTTGTTTAAGTTTGCTAGGTATTTTGAAGGAGAAAACCGTGACCTAGGAGGAGTGAAAGAAATCCATTTGTCTTCATTTAAGGTAAGAGGAAGACAAATCTTATCACCTATGGGTGGTGGTAAGAAGATGGAGTGTGATTTTGTGATTGTAGAATCCATAAGGATTCATGTTTGTGCTTGTTAGTAGTTTATTTGATGTGGTTGTGTATTTGTTAGTAGCTTTTCTATTTGTTGTTTGTAATAAATTGCATGTCTACAAGCTTTAAGTTGCATGTCTATAAGTTTTGATAATATTGCATGTGTTAGAATTGCATGATAAAGTATAGAATTGCATGATAATGTATAGGATGTGAATAACATGTCAAGGAAATGCATGTGTGTTCCAAAGAACACTACATCAAGGCTCACGGCCTTTAACCAATGGGGAACCAAAATGTTCTCTTAATTTTCTTATAAGGTAATTTAATTAACCTAGGAGAATTAAGAAGGTTTCAAGTTGATTAGATCAAAGAAAATGAATTTAGAAATCAAATGGTAAGACTTAGTATTTTCGGCCAACATGCCTAAAATGAATGTGTTGATTTCAAAAACCATTTTCTAAAACAATGATTAAATGAATTTAGACAATACAATAAGTTTGACATATATTTAGAAGATGAGAAATAATTTAGAAATCAATTTCAAAATATTTAGGAAATTCGGCCAACATGCCAAACCAAGTATCCATGGTTTCTAAAATTTAATCCAAACCTTTTCTAAGTATAAGGATGCAATATGTGTTAAAAAGAATTTTTCTAAAATGAGTTTTAAAGAAAAGAATCAATTAGAAATAAGTTTGAGAACTTAGAACTAATGATTTTGTTATTAGAAATGAAATACAGTAACTTTCAAAAATTTCTAACATATAGCTCATGCTGTATTTTGAAGCATGTTAGTAGTTTTCAAAAGGATTAATTATATGGTTTAAAAATTTAATAAACAGAATTTTTACGGTAAAATTAGGAAACCATTAATATAATTTTCTAAACAAAATACTGTCAAATTTTAGTAAAAACGGACAAATAGGATAGGAAAGATGTCCAAAAGACAGTATACGGTATGGAAAATATTATACGTAGCTTAAAAGTATTATTTATTATTTCTGTTTATTTAAACAGTAATTTTTAAGGAATTCGGTCAAGAAAATGATTTAAAAATCTTACGCGATTGAGAAAACGTATTAAAAATCCTACGCGATTTTGGAAAACAGAAAAATATATTTACACGATTTCAAAACGTTTATAAAAATGACGAGATTGTGAAAACACGATAAAATTTCTACGCGATTGACCGAAACAGTATTTTTCTGGAATTTTTTGTATTTTATGCTGTCGGGAAAATGTGAACCCGTACAGGCTTTTGAGGATTTTTCGCTGTCAGGAAAATGTGAACCCGTATAGGCTTTCTATCTTTATACCTTGAGGGTATTTTGGTAATTTGCTAATTTTTGGTTAATTTTGGTTGACGAGGTGAATCACATCGTGTTGTTGATGCGATAAACGTAGTGTGGTTCATTGTTCTAATGAACTTGGAGACTTTAGTGTACGTAATTCTATATATATGGACGATCGTCGCTCCATTTGGCCGTGGTAACCGAGATAGCACACTAATGGACTCGACACGCACTATATTTAATCGAGATTTGTAAAGTCTAGTAGTACATTTGCCCGTAGTGTCACGACGTGAGACAGTGAACTACCCCACGCCTGGATGGTAAATTCCCAGTGATGTGGAGCTATAGACGCAACGTATGACCGCGGAATAGTTGGTTGGGCAGCCGTGGTACTAATAGATTTTTGCTAGTCATTCCTCTGATATCCGTGGTATATGTGTTGTTTAGCTCCATGGAGTAGGAACGTGTCATATTTCTTATGAGTATATCCGGAACTTTATTTTATCTTATCTGTTTATTTTATCGGTTAGTATTATGAGGATTATTTATCGTTTCTATTATTTTATACGTGATGTTTTATTTTATCGTGATATTATGTGTCGTTATAATAATTAAATCTTTTTCTTTATTCTGTTACTGATTTCTGTTATAGCTTTTCATATTGCATGAATTGTATAACTGTTGTGTGTCGTTTTCTTGTTGGCCATGTTTATGGTGATTTTAGATTGTCTTACCTCTTTTCTGTATTGTGTATGTTTCCTGTATATTTATTTTACGTGGTAAAGAGTTTGAGGAAGAAGAAGAGGAACAGCCTCTTGAGGTTTTGTACCCCGAGGAGGAGGAAAATCAGCTAGCCGACGACCAGTTCGACGATCAAGAACCATCTGATCATCCATATCCATTGGATTGATTAGTTTTGGTATGGCGGTGCCTGGATTTTTGGGGTTCGTGACTCTCGAGTTTCACGGTGGATCTTTAGCGTGGCACATGAGAGGAGATAGAGACTCTGTGACGTATGCGGGACGGATGACGGTGACCCTACGCCATAGATTTGATGACGAGCCAGTGATGACGACGACGGTGTTTCTGCATTTAGAGTTACCCTTATACATTAGGCGTCATTTTGGTGGGATATCCACTGAGCCTAGTGAGATGACACTTGTATCGACTGCGCGGTCACATTTCCGCCGAGAGTCGAGGCATCCTGGATATTTGTCTCCTGATGATCATTTTCATGTTGAGAGTGATCCTTCAGAGGATTAAATATGCATGATGTTTTTTTTTTGGGCGCGTCTGCGTATGGATGTATATATTGACTCTTTTACTGTTTTTATTTACTGTTTCTGTTTAAATATTTGTAATTGTAGTTGTAAATTATTTGTATAACTTATAACTTGGAACATATGTATATTATGAGTAGTGTTGTTCTGTTTAGTTTATGTTTTCCGCAATATTTTATTTTTAATAATCTGTTTAACAGGAATTATTTTATGACCCATATTATTATGTAATAAATGTTTTATAACTTGGGTAGATTTTATTTATTTATTTTATTTTTCTTTATATGTGTGGCATCCCCAAAGGGGTGTTACATTAGTTGGTATCAGAGCCCAAGTTAGAGTCTTTTGGGGTTGTGGTTGGGTCTGTTTTTGTTTGTGCTGTGTGCT
Source organism: Ormosia emarginata (assembly GCA_029884605.1). NCBI lineage: Eukaryota > Viridiplantae > Streptophyta > Magnoliopsida > Fabales > Fabaceae > Ormosia > Ormosia emarginata. Next base: position 4,021,348 of record JAQQTP010000052.1, read on the forward strand.
TCTCTGTGATTTATATCCTTTCGGAAGTATCTAAAAGGATGTATCTAATTTTGTTTTGTTCTGTTTGAAGATGTCTGGACGAGGTAGAGGACGTACGAACATGAATCGTGATGTGGACCCTATGATTAATTTGCCGAGGCTATGCGGCGGATGGTCAAGTAATGATGCAACAGAATGTAATCGTGACAGCACTCAACAAAGAAGATGCTCGTTGATGCCCTAAATTTATCGAATTTAGGCGCCACAATCCGCCACAATTCAGAGGCGAGGTTGATCCAGAAAAGGCAAGTCAATGGATACAAGACTTGGAAAGGATTTTTGAAGGGATGAGATGCACAGATGACAAGAAGGTAACTTATGCTGTGTTCATGTTAAGGGGAGATGGAGAACATTGGTGGAGAGGAACCCGCCGAGTTTTGCAAGCTGAAGGAACAGAAATCACATGGGAAGTGTTTTCTAATGTTTTTCTGGAGAAATATTTTCCTGCGAGTGCTAGGCATGCCAAAGAAATGGAATTTCTTGGTTTGCGACAGGGGAATATGACGGTGAATGAATATGCCACAAAATTTGAGAATTTGTCTCAATTCTCAGATTATGCTCAGACACGGCAAGATGATGTGTGGAGATGTAGGAAGTTTGAATCAGGATTAAGAGTGGAACTGAAACGAGGGGTAGTATCCTTGAGAATGACTCAGTTTCATGCTTTGGTGGATGCTTGTGCTCGACTTGAGGAGTTGGAGCCATCTAGAGATCAGAGGAATCGGAACTTTGGGCCGACAAGGTTTCAGAGAGGTGGAGGTAGTAATACGAATCGGTTTCAGCGTAAGCCGTATTCTAGACCAACAGGAACTCAATCTCAACGACCCTCAGTTAGTGGAGGTGCAAGTGGTAGTGGAGCTAGACAGAGAGTGGCGTTCACGCCGACATGTTTTAAGTGCGGGAAGAAAGGCCATATCTCGCCGGAATGCACACTTGGAGGTACAGTTTGTTTTAACTGTAAGCAACCTGGGCACATGTCAAAGAATTGTACCCAACCAGAGAAGAAACCTGCTGTTCGGTATGTTAGAGCTAATCAGCAGAAATCAAGGAATACTCAACCGAGATCTGGAGGGCGTGTTTATACCATGAAGGGAACTGAGATTTCTCAATCTGATGATCTTATACAAGGAGAAGGTGACATTGGAGGTAACCATCTGACTGTGTTGTATGACTCTGGTGCTACACACTCGTTTATTGCATATGATTGTGTGGAAAGATTGAAGTTGCCTGTGTCTTCTTTGAATGTTAAATTGAGTGTATCTATGCCAACTGCTAAACCTGTGATTGCATCAAAGATATGTTTGGATTGTCCTATTGTTGTAAAGGGCCATTTGTTTATGGTCAACTTGATTTGTTTACCTCTTGTTGAGATAGATGTAATTTTAGGGATGGACTGGTTATGTTCTAACCATATCCTTATAGATTGTGCAAGTAAAACCATAGTTTTTCCTAAGGAAGAGGAGTCTGGATTCTTAACTGCTGTTAAGGTCAAGTCTTTGTTAAGAGATGGAGCGCAGGGATATATGGTATTGTCTTCTCTAGAAGTTAAGAATGAGAAGGATGTGAATACTATTCCTGTTGTCAACGAGTTTCCTGATGTTTTTCCTGATGATGTACCTGGTTTGCCACCCGAGAGGGAGATCGAGTTTTCAATTGATTTAGTACCAGGAACAGGTCCTATCTCAATTGCACCGTATCGTATGTCGCCAGTGGAATTGGAGGAGCTGAAGAAGCAATTGGTGGAGCTGTTGGAGAAAGAGTTTGTGCGACCTAGTGTTTCACCATGGGGTGCGCCAGTACTTTTGGTCAAGAAGAAGGACGGAACTTCTCGGCTTTGTGTGGATTATCGTCAGCTGAACAAGGTGACTATCAAGAATAAATATCCGCTTCCAAGAATTGACGACTTGATGGATCAGTTGAAAGGAGCTGTGGTATTTTCCAAGATAGATCTGAGGTCTGGTTATCACCAAATTCGTGTTAAAGGGGAAGATGTACCGAAAACCGCTTTCCGAACTCGATATGGGCATTATGAGTATCAGGTGATGCCATTTGGGGTGACGAATGCTCCTGCCATATTTATGGATTATATGAACAGGATTTTTCGTCCGTATCTAGACAGATTTGTCGTTGTCTTCATCGATGACATTCTGATCTATTCTCAATCGAAGGAAGAGCATGCTGAACATCTCGGTGTTGTTCTTCAGATTTTGAGGGAGAAGCAGTTGTATGCGAAATTGGCTAAGTGTGAGTTCTGGTTGGAAGAAGTCCAATTTCTTGGTCACGTAATTTCTAAAGAAGGTATTGCAATGGACCCATCTAAAGTGGAGACTGTTTTACAATGGGAAAAACCTAAGACGGTAACAGAAGTTCGAAGTTTTGTTGGACTTGCTGGATATTACCGGAGGTTTATCGAGGGTTTTTCGAAGATTGCTGGACCACTTACGCAGCTTACGAGGAAAAATCAAGCTTTTGAATGGACGGAAGAACGTGAAGCCAGTTTTCAAGAGTTGAAGAAGAGATTAACAACTGCACCGGTGTTGATCCTACCAGATTCGACGAAATCTTTTGATGTGTATTGCGACGCTTCTTATCAAGGGCTAGGATGCGTGTTGATGCAAGATCGGAACGTTGTGGCGTATGCTTCTCGACAATTGAAGGTTCATGAGAGGAATTATCCAACGCACGATTTGGAATTGGCCGCTGTGGTTTTTGCTCTAAAGATATGGAGACATTTTCTCTATGGAGCAACGTTCAACATTTTCAGTGATCACAAGAGTTTGAAGTACTTGTATGATCAGAAGGAGCTAAACATGAGGCAGCGAAGATGGTTAGAATTCCTGAAAGATTATGATTTTCAACTGTTGTACCACCCTGGTAAGGCGAATATCGTGGCTGACGCCTTAAGTAGAAAGATTATCAGTGCTTCTGCTCTGATGATCAAGGAAAAGGAGCTCATTGAACAGTTTAGAGATGTGTGGTCATTTGTTGAATTGAAACTTAGGGAAGATCTGTATTAATATGGTTACTATCTTGAGCGAGCGATGGAAGACATAAGGGAAAAGCAGAATGCCGATGAATTTTTGCAAGGAATAAGAGAACAAATAAAGCAAGACGAGACAATAGAGTTCAAAGAAGGGGCGATGGAATTATGAGGTTTCGGGGTAGAGTCTGTGTTCCTCGTGACCGGGAGCTGAGGCGATATATTGTGGAACATGCCCATACTAGTCTATTGAGTATGCATCCAGGCATAACAAAGATGTACCAAGACTTGAAGAAGTTATTCGGTGGCATGGATTGAAGAGTGATGTTATTAGGTGCGTGTCAACTTGTCTAGTCTATCAAAAGCGCAAAAGTGGAACATCAAAGACCAATTTGGAATGTTACAACCGTTATCTATTCCAGAATGGAAATGAGATAGTATATCGATGGATTTCGTTACTGGTTTGCCAAAGACGAGGAAAGGTCATGATTCGATATGGGTTATAGTCGATAGGCTTACGAAATTGGCTCATTTCTTACCAATTAATATTAAGTATTCATTGGAAAGATTAACCCAGTTGTACATCAGTGAAATTGTCAGATTACATGGTGTACCTACATGTATAGTTTCTGATCGAGATCCGAGGTTTACGTCAAGGTTTTGGCGAAGTATGCAAGAAGCTATGGGAACTAAGTTACGACTGAGTTCAGCGTATCATCCGCAGACAGATGGTCAGACAGAGAGAACTATACAGTCTTTGGAAGATCTGTTGCGTGCTTGTGTTTTGGAACAACGAGGAAGTTGGGATGAATTTTTATCTCTGATAGAATTCACCTTATGAACAATAGTTTTCATTCAAGCATCGGAATGCACCTTATGAGGCATTGTATGGAAGACGATGTCGGACACCGTTATGTTGGTATCAAGATGGGGAAAGCATGACTGTTGGACCAGATCTTGTACAACAGACTACGGAAAAGGTAAAGATGATACAAGAGAAGATGAGAACGACGCAAAGCAGACAAAAGAGTTATGCGGATAAACGAAGACGACCTCTTGAATTTAAGGAGGGTGAACATGTGTTTCTAAGAGTTACTCCTACGACTGGTGTCGGAAGAGTTATTAAGTCTAAGAAACTTACTCCTAAGTTCATTGGACCGTATCAAATTATCCGACGTATAGGTCCTGTAGCATATCAGATCGCTATGCCGCCGTTTCTGTCGAATCTGCATGACGTGTTTCATGTGTCTCAGTTACGAAAGTATATACCAGATCCGACGCATGTTATACAGCCAGATGAAGTGCAGCTGAAGGAGAATTTGACTTATGAAACTTTACCTGTCAGAATTGAGGACAGAAAGGTAAAGCAGCTTCGAGGGAAAATGATCGAGCTAGTGAAGGTCATATGGAATGATGTGACGGGTGAAGCTACCTGGGAGCTGGAAGATAAAATAAAGGATCAGTATCCTCATTTGTTTTGAGGAACAGTGAATTTTGAGGATGAAATTTTTATTTATTGGGGAGAGTTGTAACACCCCAATTTTTAGAAAATGTTCCGAATGTACTGTTTGCTGTTTTTCAAACTTTTGTGTGAATGATCGTTGTGTCCCTATTTTACTGTTTCTCGATTTCTGCATGAAATACAAATACGTTTATACAGGCTCAAATTTTATTTGGTCTTTTTACGTAATTTGTTCCGAGACGGTAAAATAAAAGTTTTTCCAAGCTACCGTTTTAATTTTTCTGGATGATATACAGACAATTAATACTATCTGTAATTTTATTTGAACGTTTTGGACAATTAGCTACGTTGTGGGAAAAAATGGGAAAATGACCATTACGTCCCGAACGTGCTGTTTGTATTGTTTTTGCTGTTTTTAATTATTTTCTACTTGATTTAGTGTCCAATATTACTGTCTGTGATTTTATATGGACTTTTTGTGTGATTTGCTACGGGGCAGGAAAATAATATTTTTTCGGACCGGTAAAATATGTTTTTAATTATTCAGAGGCAGGGGATCTTACTAAACCCAATCTGAATGAGCCTAAAATTAATCTTTTAATTTTTAGGATTTAATGTCAAATAAAATAATTTTTATTATTATAATATTATTTTATTAGTCAATAATTAGATGACAGTGGACCCGGAAATGTTTTGCGGGACCCACGTTTAGTTAATACAGTTAACTTAGTAGCTTAATTAAGCATCATTAGTGAAGGAACTTTCAAGAAACATGGTGACTCAGCTAATGACTAGGCTTAAGAGTTAATGAAGCTTAATGACTAAGCATGGTGACTATGCTTGAACCAACCAATAGGAAACAAGCTTGCTAACCAAGTTTTAATCTTAACCTTTGATGCATTCTAAGGCTAGGATGAAGCCAAGCCATGGACACCTTGCATGGAGTGATGTCTACGGCCAAACCACCCTTGGAAGGCCATAATCACTTCATCTTTCATGCAACTTTCTCTCTTCTCTCTCTTCCAAAAACCCTAAACACCATTGAAGCTTTCTTGAAGCTATTTTCGCCAAGCTTTGTTCCATACCATCCAACCACCTAAAATTCTATCCAACCAAGTTTTCTAAACCTAAACACAATCCTAAGAACATCTCTAGTTGAGAGTTCTTGCAAATTCCTTCATTTGAAGCTTGAAAACCTACTTGGAAGTTTGTACCAAGGAGGTGAAATTTCTTGTTTTTCTTTTCTAAATCCTTTTTCAAAGTTCTAAGCCATGATTTATCCATGGTTTAGGTTCTCTTTTAATGGTTAGTAACTTGTAATTTTGTTTAAGTTTGCTAGGTATTTTGAAGGAGAAAACCGTGACCTAGGAGGAGTGAAAGAAATCCATTTGTCTTCATTTAAGGTAAGAGGAAGACAAATCTTATCACCTATGGGTGGTGGTAAGAAGATGGAGTGTGATTTTGTGATTGTAGAATCCATAAGGATTCATGTTTGTGCTTGTTAGTAGTTTATTTGATGTGGTTGTGTATTTGTTAGTAGCTTTTCTATTTGTTGTTGTTTGTAATAAATTGCATGTCTACAAGCTTTAAGTTGCATGTCTATAAGTTTTGATAATATTGCATGTGTTAGAATTGCATGATAAAGTATAGAATTGCATGATAATGTATAGGATGTGAATAACATGTCAAGGAAATGCATGTGTGTTCCAAAGAACACTACATCAAGGCTCACGGCCTTTAACCAATGGGGAACCAAAATGTTCTCTTAATTTTCTTATAAGGTAATTTAATTAACCTAGGAGAATTAAGAAGGTTTCAAGTTGATTAGATCAAAGAAAATGAATTTAGAAATCAAATGGTAAGACTTAGTATTTTCGGCCAACATGCCTAAAATGAATGTGTTGATTTCAAAAACCATTTTCTAAAACAATGATTAAATGAATTTAGACAATACAATAAGTTTGACATATATTTAGAAGATGAGAAATAATTTAGAAATCAATTTCAAAATATTTAGGAAATTCGGCCAACATGCCAAACCAAGTATCCATGGTTTCTAAAATTTAATCCAAACCTTTTCTAAGTATAAGGATGCAATATGTGTTAAAAAGAATTTTTCTAAAATGAGTTTTAAAGAAAAGAATCAATTAGAAATAAGTTTGAGAACTTAGAACTAATGATTTTGTTATTAGAAATGAAATACAGTAACTTTCAAAAATTTCTAACATATAGCTCATCTGTATTTTGAAGCATGTTAGTAGTTTTCAAAAGGATTAATTATATGGTTTAAAAATTTAATAAACAGAATTTTTACGGTAAAATTAGGAAACCATTAATATAATTTTTTAAACAAAATACTGTCAAATTTTAGTAAAAACGGACAAATAGGATAGGAAAGATGTCCAAAAGATAGTATACGGTATGGAAAATATTATACGTAGCTTAAAAGTATTATTTATTATTTCTGTTTATTTAAACAGTAATTTTTAAGGAATTCGGTCAAGAAAATGATTTAAAAATCTTACGCGATTGAGAAAACGTATTAAAAATCCTAGGCGATTTTGAAAACAGAAAAATATATTTACGCGATTTCAAAACGTTTATAAAAACGATGAGATTGTGAAAACGCGATAAAATTTCTACGCGATTGACCGAAACAGTATTTTTTTGGAATTTTCTGTATTTTATGCTGTCGGGAAAATGTGAACCCGTACAGGCTTTTGAGGATTTTTCGCTGTCGGGAAAATGTGAACCCGTACAGGCTTTCTATCTTTATACCTTGAGGGTATTTTGGTAATTTGCTAATTTTTGGTAAATTTTGGTTGACGAGGTGAATCACATCGTGTTGTCGATGCGATAAACGTAGTGTGGTTCATTGTTCTAATGAACTTGGAGACTTTAGTGTACGAATTCCATATATGGATAATCGGTCGCTCATTGGGCCGTGGTAACCGATAGCACACTAATGGACTTGACACGCACTATATTTAATCGAGATTTGTAAAGTCTAGTAGTACATTTGCCCGTAGTGTCACGACGTGAGACAGTTGAACTACCCCACGCCTGGATGGTAAATTCCAGTGATGTGGAGCTATAGACGCAACGTATGACAGCGTAATAGTTGGTGGGCAGCCGTGGTACTAATAGATTTTTGCTAGTCATTCCTCCGATATATCGTGGTATCTCGTGTTGTTTAGCTCCATGGAGTAGGAACGTGTCATATTTCTTATGAGTATATCCGGAACTTTATTTTATCTTATCGTCTATTTTATCTGGTTAGTATTATGAGGATTATTTATCTGTTCTATTATTTTATCTGTGATGTTTTATTTTATCTGTGATATTATGTGTCGTTATAATAATTAAATCTTTTTCTTTATTCTGTTACTGATTTCTGTTATAGCTTTTCAAATTGCATGAATTGTATAACTGTTGTGTGTCGTTTTCTTATTGGCCATGTTTATGGTGATTTTAGATTGTCTTACCTCTTTTCTGTATTTTGTATGTTTCCTGTATATTTATTTTACGCGATAAAGAGTTTGAGGAAGAAGAAGAGGAACAGCCTCTTGAGGTTTTGTACCCCGAGGAGGAGGAAAATCAGCTAGCCGACGACCAGTTCGACGATCAAGAACCATCTGATCATCCATATCCATTGGATTGATTAGTTTTGGTATGGCGGTGCCTGGATTTTTGGGGTTCGTGACTCTCGAGTTTCACGGTGGATCTTTAGCGTGGCACATGAGAGGAGATAGAGACTCTGTGACGTATGCGGGACGGATGACGGTGACCCTACGCCATAGATTTGATGACGAGCCAGTGATGACGACGACGGTGTTTCTGCATTTAGAGTTACCCTTATACATTAGGCGTCATTTTGGTGGGATATCCACTGAGCCTAGTGAGATGACACTTGTATCGACTGCGCGGTCACATTTCCGCCGAGAGTCGAGGCATCCTGGATATTTGTCTCCTGATGATCATTTTCATGTTGAGAGTGATCCTTCAGAGGATTAAATATGCATGATGTTTTTTTTTGGGCGCGTCTGCGTATGGATGTATATATTGACTCTTTTACTGTTTTTATTTACTGTTTCTGTTTAAATATTTGTAATTGTAGTTGTAAATTATTTGTATAACTTATAACTTGGAACATATGTATATTATGAGTAGTGTTGTTCTATTTAGTTTATGTTTTCCGCAATATTTTATTTTTAATAATCTGTTTAACAGGAATTATTTTACGACCCATATTATTATGTAATAAATGTTTTATAACTTGGGTAGATTTTATTTTTTTTTTTATTTTCTTTATATGTGTGGCATCCCCAAAGGGGTGTTACAAGACACCCAAAACTACCATCCAATCTCTTTTAATTTCATCTAACCATAGATCTTGAATCTACATGATGTTCTAAGCAACTTTTATGTTGAAGATTTCCTCCAAATCATTCATCTTCATGGACTTTCTTCAAGATCAAAGTTATGGGGTATTTATGGTAAAGTGTAAGGAAACTTCATTTCTTCTCTTCTTTTTCATGATCTAAACCATGTTTGATCCATGGTTTCTCTTAATCAAGCTTAGTATACTAATTTCTATGTATTTTGTTTTGTATTTGAGAAGCCTGATAATTACGGTTTTTAACGTATTAATTATCCACATAATTACCTTATTAATAATGTTCAGGTTGTAATTAAGTGATCTTAGCACCTATTTTAATCATTGGGATGAATTGGGCTTTAAAGCAATTTAATCATTAATTTTCAGATTTTAATGCATATATACATTGGTTGAGTATTTTGGCCATAACTTGAGTTGTAGATCTCTATTTTTATGTTCTTTATATGCTAGGAAAGATGAGAAAAAGATCTACAAGTTTTGTGAAATGTCAAATTGGAAGATTCGGGCATTTAGGTGGTCAAAAACAGCCTTGAAGTTGGTCCAGCGGTGCTGTTACAAATTTCTGGACATACCTTCACCATTTTGGGCATATCTCACTCATTTCAAGCCCAAATTAAGCATATGAGCACTCTTTGGAAAGCTTATTTCAAAGGTTATCTGATGGGATTAAGCTTAATTCGAAGTTGTGATAGAAATCTAGACTGAAGAGAAGGCAGAAAAGTGAAAATTAGGTGGAAGAATTATTAGCAAAAGTGGTTGAACCACTTTCATGATGGAGTTGGTGGACATGATAGAGTTGGTGGATATGATGGAGTAGGTGTACATAATGGAGAAGGTGGGAGACATGCTTTAATGACGGAGTTGGTGGACATGATGGAGTTGGTGGACATCATAGAGTTGGTGGATATGATGGAGTAGGTGTACATAATGGAGAAGGTGGGAGACATGCTTTAATGATGGAGTTAGTGGACATAATGGAGAAGGTGGTTGAACCACTTTAATGATGGAGTTGGTGAACATAATGGAGAAGGTGGTTGAACCACTTTCATAATGGAGTAGGTGGAGGATGACAATATGTATTGTATTATAGGAGCTTTGCATTCATATATTTAAGGAGGGTGTTAGTCTTAGTTGGGGGACTTGACTTCTCCTCCTCTCCTCCTCTCCTTTCTCCTTCAGTTCTTCTTCTTTTTCATAGTTTTTCATATTTCTTAATGGTTTCCTTCATTGTAATGGAGGGCTAAGTTACTTCTAGTCAATTTGGGACTCTTGAAGAGATTGTGATTTGGATTCTTGAGACCTTGGTTATGTAATGTATTTGATTTGTAGTTGAATTCCTCTTCTCTTCTTCTTTTTCTTCTGTTTTCTTGATCTTGAATACATGAATGGTGATTCTATTTATGTTTGATCTGATTTGATCTTAGTTTAAGATTAAGTATTGTGATGAAACTTAGAACTGATTGATCTGAATTAATCACATAACTAAAGATTAAGATTTGTGATGAAACTTAGAACTGATTGATCTAAACTAATCACGTAATTGAAGAGGTTAGGTTACTGTTTGGTGCCTAGGTTAATTGAATTCGGTGCTTAAATTGACATATATCTACATGAATGGTGCGATTGCAGATTTGTGTTTATCACTTGTCAATTGAATTCTGGACGATTGTCTAGTATGAATTTTGGATCGATGCGAGAGATCTCGGTTAGATCCAAGTTAACCATTCAAATACACTTCAAGTGTTTGTTGGAAGGTCTATGATTGAATCCACCCAATTTCGGATAGGTTTCTGAATTGACTATTCTCTTAATTGTTATTTCTTCTCTTTAAATCTTGTCACTGTGATTCTTGAACCATCAAAACCGCCCCTTTTTTCTAACTTAACTTAATTTGATCAAATTGCATTTACGATCCTTGAGGAGATGATCCGATGTTGTTCACTATACTACAAGTTTAGGTAATAACTTCGGTTATAATTTTGACTGAGTTCGGCGCTCGTCAAAATTTTGGTGCCATTGCCGGGGATCCGTAAGTGTGATATGAACTTTTTAAGTTATCATCTAACTCTTTCTTTTTCTTTTCTTTCATTATCATTTTGTTGCATTCTGTTACATTTTAAGGATACAATGGACCATGCATAATGGAGTCAAAACTTGAGGAATTGACTTCTTTGGTAAGACATATAGTAGTGAGACAACAATTACCTGTGCAGGAAGCTACACTTGTGTGTAACATTTGTTTTTGTTCATCTCACCCCACATATGCATGCCCTACATTTCAGTATGCTAGTTCTGTTTTTCCAGATCAATTTGTTGCAAAGAAATTTGGTTATTTTCCTTATGAACCACAGTTCCAGCAGCAGCAACAGAGTTATGATCCCTTCTTCAACACATACAACCCTGGCTGGAGAGACTATTCGGATCTGGGATATGGCAATGCGGTATCACAACAGCAACAATCATTACAATATGAGCAGTCATTCCAACAGATAACAAGTCCAGCAGCCAGAAAACTAGAGCCATCATGGAAGGACTTGATGAACCAAATGGCCACCAACAATAATCAGTTCCAACAGATAACAAGTCCAACAACCACAAAACTTGAGCCTTCATTAGAGGACTTGATGAAAACCCAAATTGAGTTCCAACAGAATTTCACTGCTACTATTCAGGATTTAACAACCCAAATTGAGCAGTTGACAACCACTGTTAATGAACTGAGAAGTCAAGAGTCAGACCAACTCTCTTCCCAAACAATTCCCAACTCCCTGCATTCTAATTGTCATATTGTTTTACCTGCGGATTTAGTTGAGGAAACTCATGATGAGTTGTGTGCTGAATTTCCTGATTTTATTGATTTTAATGATTCTATCAATTGCAACTCATGTACTGATTGTGACGGTGATATAAAATGTGTTATGTGTGCTGAGATTTCTGCATATTTGAAAGCTGATGATTCTGTTTACGCAGCATCTAATGATATTGAAGGGTCTATCAATAATGCAGTTGCAGAATTTGAAACACATAGGGAGGTGGAGTTGAAGGTCATTGAGGAATTTTCAAAGAAGGAGGAAAGATAGCATATGACAGTAACTACTGAAGTGGATTTTGTTTTTGGGCCATGGTCCAATATAATCAATGAAAGCAGAATTGCCAAATTACACGTGTTGCATGCCATTGGTGAAGTCAAGGAAATTAAGAAAGACCAATGGGACCCCAATGGGAGCCCTCATGCTGCAAGCTTAACTTGGTCATTACACTTCAACCAATGGGACCCTAGTAAAAGCTATCATGTTATGTCAACCATAACTTGGTCATCACGTTTCAACCAATGGGATCCTGGTGGAGTCTTTTCACCAACCTCACTTAATAAGACCAATGGACACCATCTCAAACCGAAAAATGTGGAAGTGAAAGTGATGGGCTTTTATCATCCACATTATAAAGATCACTAAGAAGTGTCCCAACGTTGAGCTAACGACGTTAAACAAGCGCTTATTGGGAGGCAACCTAACTAGATTTGCTTTCAAGATCTTTGGGGATTGTTTCTGCAAACTGAGAAGATAAAAACATACTTTACTTTGAATGGCTGAGTAAAGAGTCAGTAAGTTATACCTTATTGATTCTTAAGATGCATTCTTGTGATCGGGTACATCATGAACTTCTTAATTGTGGAATCTCTTTAGAGATGAACAGAAGTGCTACAGTCTTGGGAATCTGACTCTAAAAGACCCTCATTTTTCATCTTTTAGTTGTTTTTGTTATTTTTGTTCTAAATGCTACTTAGGTGTTGGGATTTTTCAAGGTCTGATGTGGCATTGACTGTGTGTTTCTTTTCTGCTTGGCATTGACTCACTCCTCATCAGGTTGTGTTGCTCTTTTCTTTACTCTTGTTTATCTCTCTTTCACATTGAGGACAATGTTTATATTAAGTGTGGGGGAGTGATAATGTACTCTGTTACTTTGTAAAAAAAATTGCACAACTAATGAACACTTGAGTAATGCTGGAAATTGAGCTGGAACTATGTGTTAATTGCTTGATTTATTCTTAGCTAATAGAAATATGTTTGACAGGGGAATTCATTGATCATGAGACTATTTTGTGTGAAGCAATCTTGTTCAATTAAGAAAAGAGAAATTCAACATCTTTGTTGGAAATTAGCCCATGTCTGCTTGTTTCGTTTTCTTTATCAACTTAACCAGAAAGTGAGTTTTGAGCTTTACTGATTCTATTTCCTTCTGGAGTGAATTTTCTCTTGATTGATGTGCGCTAGAACTTGCTTTGATACCTTGTTGAAACTTTAATGATTCACATACATACTTGAATATGATTGAGGCAATTAGGCTTTATTCTTTCTTGACTTTCAGAGTTGTATTGATAAATTTAGCATCTTAGTTGCCCCATTTGAGCCTGAATTTGATTTCTTTGAATATCCAATTGAATAATCAGGTTGAATTCTTTGGAGCATCGGATGTGTTGATCAGAAGTCTTGAAAGTTGTTGTTTTATCTTCAAGGGTATATATATATATTAAAAAAATTGAAAAAAAAGAGAAAAAAAAGAGAGAAAAGAATTATTGGTGAAGAATAATGAAAATATTGGGTTGAAATTGAAAATTGTTTAAATCCTTGAGCATCATGAGTTAACTTTTCGACCTGATTCTGCTTTGTATTGATAGTTCTTTACCTTATTCACCATTTTTCCTACCTTTCATTGTTACCTTTGGCCCTGTTACAACCAGATGAAGTCCTTTTGATTCTTGCTATGTATGTGAACTTGAAAGTGGAGATGAGATTGATTGGCAAGCCTATGGTTTTGCATTTTTCATGAGAAATTTAAGTGATCTCTTTGTCCTTAAACACTTGAGAGATGGAAAGTTGAGTGATCTAATATGTTTGGTGAAGAAAATAGTTGCAAGCTAGGCTAAAGCATCTTATTGTTTAAATTGTTGAATGATCCTGACTGATTGGATTTGATTGCTGAACTTGAACTTTTTGATTTTGAAATTCCCCTTGATTCATGTTTCTGGAAGTTGAGTTTGATCTTGCTGTTGATTCCTATTCTTTGCTTGAGGACAAGCAAAAATTCAAGTGTGGGGGTGTTGATAATTACGATTTTTAACATATTAATTATCCACATAATTACCTTATTAATAATGTTCAGGTTGTAATTAAGTGATCTTAGCACCTATTTTAATCATTGGGGTGAATTGGGCTTTAAAGCAATTTAATCATTAATTTTCAGATTTTAATGCATATTTACATTGGTTGAGTATTTTGGCCATAACTTGAGTTGTAGATCTCTATTTTTATGTTCTTTATATGCTAGGAAAGATGAGAAAAAGATCTACAAGTTTTGTGAAATGTCAAATTGGAAGATTCGGGCATTTAGGTGGTCAAAAACAACCTTGAAGTTGGTCCAACGGTGCTGTTATGAATTTCTGGACATACCTTCACCATTTTGGGCATATCTCACTCATTTCAAGCCCAAATCAAGCATATGAGCACTCCTTGGAAAGCTTATTTCAAAGATTATCTGATGGGATTAAGCTTAATTCGAAGTTGTGATAGAAATTCAGACTGAAAAGAAGGCAGAAAAGTAGAAATTAGGTGGAAGAATTATTAGCAAAAGTGGTTGAACCACTTTCATGATGGAGTTGGTGGACATGATAGAGTTGGTGGATATGATGGAGTAGGTGTACATAATGGAGAAGGTGGGAGACATGCTTTAATGATGGAGTTGGTGGACATAATGGAGAAGGTGGTTGAACCACTTTAATGATGGAGTTGGTGAACATAATGGAGAAGGTGGTTGAACCACTTTCATAATGGAGTAGGTGGAGGATGACAATATGTATTGTATTATAGGAGCTTTGCATTCATATATTTAAGGAGGGTGTTAGTCTTAGTTGGGGGACTTGGCTTCTTCTCCTCTCCTCCTCTCCTTCCTCCTTCAGTTCTTCTTCTTTTTCATAGTTTTTCATATTTCTTAATGGTTTCCTTCATTGTAATGGAGGGCTAAATTACTTCTAGTCAATTTGGGACTCTTGAAGAGATTGTGATTTGGATTCTTGAGACCTTGGTTATGTAATGTATTTGATTTGTAGTTGAATTCCTCTTCTCTTCTTCTTCTTCTGTTTTCTTGATCTTGAATACATGAATGGTGATTCTATTTATGTTTGATCTGATTTGATCTTGGTTTAAGATTAAGTATTGTGATGAAACTTAGAACTGATTGATCTAAACTAATCACGTAATTGAAGAGGTTAGGTTACTGATTGGTGCCTAGGTTAATTGAATTCGGTGCTTAAATTGACATATATCTACATGAATGGTGCGATTGCAGATTTGTGTTTATCACTTGTCATTTGAATTCTGGACGATTGTCTAGTATGAATTCTGGATCTGATGCAGAGATCTCGGATAGATCCAAGTAAACCATTCAAATACACTTCAAGTGTTTGTTGGAAGGTCTATGATTGAATCTACCCAATTTCGGATAGGTTTCTGAATTGACTATTCTCTTAATTGTTATTTCTTCTCTATAAATCTTGTCACTGTGATCCTTGAACCATCAAAACCCCCCCTTTTTTCTAACTTAACTTAATTTGATCAAATTGCATTTACGATCCTTGAGGAGACGATCCGGTGTTGTTCACTATACTACAAGTTTAGGTAATAACTTCGGATATAATTTTGATTGAGTTCGGTGCTCGTCAAAGCCCTTGGTGGTGAAGAACTTGGAAAAAGAAGCAAAACAAGGAGTTTTTGAGGATCTTCAAGTGGTAAGAGGGAGATCCATCTCACCAACCAAGCATGGTGGTGATAGATGGTTATATATTTGATGGATGTTGAATCCATGTGAGGATTCATATCCATGGTCATGTAATTAATTTGTGGGTGTTTATGAGCTTTGATTAATTGCCTATGCTTAATATGCTTTGCATGAATTTATGATTTTAATGGTATACTTATACTATGCATGATGATAAAATGGCATGCTTTTGATATATATATATATATGATGTGTATGTATGTGTATGCCATGATTTGATGATGGAAAGGAAACCAATTTTTGGCTTCAATGGCCAAGGAGAGGGCTACGGTTTTGATGCCCATAATTAGAGATTCATGTTGAAATTTTTCAAGAATAAGGAAATTGATTTGTTTAATGGAAATTATGAAGTGGAGAAAAATGAATTTTCTTGGTTCTAAAGGCTATGGGATTTTCGGTCAAGACACCTCAATATAGGTGTTTATAACTTAAGATTTTTATGAAAGATTAAAAATTGGATTGATTTGAAGAGTATGGAAAATAAACAAAGGATATGTTTTTCGAGAGAACAAGAATATGGTTTTGAAGGATTTTTATTGATTTATTTTGTGTAAAAAGATCCTAGGTGTTTTTCTAAACATGAGTTTTGAATGAAACGGGCAAACATTGATTTTAAGGATTTGCAAAGAAAGTGAAAATGAATTTGAACAAATGGGTTTGGTTTTTATGATCATGAATCACATGGTTTTGAAAACAAAATTTTAATGGTTTTGTTTGTGTAAAACCATATCAATTTAGAAGGAAAAATATTTGATGGTTTCAATAGTCATGTCAACATTTTAGAAGGTTTGTAATGCCTTGGTTTTATAAAATAAAGTAACTTTCAAAGTAGAAATACAGTTTGGCTTAATACAAGGATTTTGGAAAGGGAATCCGAGTGTTTTATCACTTGAGAAAATTTTGTAAACAAAAGACAAAGAGAGGTTGAAAATGTTTTAACTTCAATTTATTTTGAAGAGAATTGATTTTAAAATTGATTTGAGAAAAATGGAGAATATAATGGTGATTTGAGAATTTACTAACGTATAACTTATTTTCAAGTTTTGGAATACGTTAGGAAAATTTAAGATTTTGAAACATTGATTTACATCAATGGAAAAGTGATTTTGTGAATTATATTCCGAAAAGAATTTCTTGAGTAAAGAACTGTGGAAAAAGATTTTCTTGAGTAAGAAAATATATTAAATGAAGTATAAAGTTATATTATTTTGAGAAAAGTTGAAAAGGAATTTTTGAAGGTTAAGAAATATTTTCTGTAATGAAATTGTGGTAAAAAATTATTTGCGTAGCTTAAAAACGATTTGAAATGTAGTAAAATATTTTTACGCAATTTGAAAAATGTGTTGAAAAATGATATTGATTTATTTAAGTCCAAAATAATGTTTGGAATATTGAGGAATATTTTACGTGATTGTAAAATGTTGAAAAATATTTTACGTATCTTAAAAATGATTTGAAATACAGTAAAATATTTCTACGCGATTTGAATTACGTTTAAATATTTTACGTAATTTGTGTAACACCCCAAATTTTGGAAAAATATTCCGAGTGTCCTGTTTGCTGTTTTTCAAACTTTTGTGTAAATGACCGTTGTGTCCCTGTTTTACTGTTTCTTATTTTTCTGTATGAAATACAGAAAAATAATATTGTTTGTTATTTTATTTGGTCGTTTTACATAATTTGTTTCGATACAGTAAAATAAAATTTTATCAAATTATTGTTTTAAATTTTTTTGTGTAATATACATCTATATAATATCTTCGCTAGATATTTTATTTGAACGTTTTGGATGATTAGCTACATTGTGAAAAAAAAATGGGAAAATAACCATTACGTCCGAATGTCTTTGTTTTTGATGTTTTTGCTGTTTTTAATTGTTTTCTACTTGATACAATGCTCAATATTACTGTCTGTGATTTTATTTAGACTTTTTGTGTGATTTGCTCCGGGGTAGGAAAATAATATTTTTCCGAACCGGGAAAATCTGTTTTTAATTATTCAGAGGCGGGGGATCTTACTAAACCCAATTCTGAATGAGCCTAAAATTAATCTTTTAATTTTTAGGATTTAACTGTCAAATAAAATAATTTTATATTATTATAATATTATTTTATTAGTCAGTACAAATAAGTGACAGCGGACCCGGAAATATTTTGCGGGACCCACGTTTAGTCATCAAGTGCTGTACACGTGGACCAATGAGGAGCTGGTCAAAATTAGTGGCTGTGACTCATCGCAACGGGCCAATAGGAACTCGACACATGGCGTGACAACTCAACAGATTCCAGAAGGTTCCAGAAGCTGCTGACTCGGCCTGTGACTCACCGCAGTGACTCGCTAGTTCCAGAAGCTTCTCTGATGACTCAGCGCTGTGACTCACCATTGATGACGCAGCCAATGATGCAGTTATGACACAGTCAGTGACTCAGCATGATGACTCGCCATGCTAACTCATCTGTTTTGGAAAATATCTATGCTGACTCACCTGCTCTAGAAAATATCTACGCTGACTCGCCATGCTGACTCACCCGTTCTAGAAAGTTCTACGATGACTCATCATGCTGACTCATCGTAGTAAGTCACATATTCTAGAAATTTCTCTTTGATGACTCGCTTTATGACTCATCAAGGGCAATCAGTAGAAAAATGATCAATAATAATTTCTACTCTGCTAGTATAAGATAAAAATCTATGTATATTTTATCACCCATTAGACAATAGACATTGACTTTATAAGCAGTAATTATTGTTCATTGCTTATGATATACAAAAAAAAATATATATCCTAAGCCTTCATCTTTTTTTCCTGGAGTCTATAAATAGGAGAGCCTTAGCTCATTTTCAATTTTGGCAAGAAGCTCTCACCCCTTTTCTCTCCATGTGCTCCACGGCCATGGCTCCCAAATGGAGACAACCTTCATCCATTCATCTCATTTACTCTCCTACACATCTTTTTTTCCAAAGAACCAAGATCAAACAACCAAAATTCTCTCCTTTTCTCTCCCCCTTGGATTCGGCCAAATCACCAAGAACCATTCTCCAAACTTCAATAAATCCTACCAATATCATTTCTTGAATCCTTTCATCAAACCAAGACACACTCATGTTAGGAATTTCTCAAGATTCCTTCATCTTCATCTTCCTATCAAGCAAAAACCACAAAAGCTCATATCTCTCCCTTTCTTCAAGCTCACGGCCAACCCCTCAAAAGTCACCTTCCAAGCTTCAATAATTCTAAACAACCATAGATCTTGAATCTCCATGCAATTCTAAGGAACTTTCATGTTGGAGATTTTCCCTAAATCATCCATCTTCATTTTCGTTCTTCAAAGCTCAAGTTTGAAGCCTTGAAGGTGGAAGTCTTTAATCTTCATGTTTTTATCCATTTTAAAGTTTTAATCATGATTTTAATCCATGATTATTCTAGTTTAGAGCCTTAGGTATTAATATTGTATGTTTTCTTTGATTTTCAAGAAGCTCTTGGTGGAGAAAGTTTGCTTGAAGGAGACATACAAGGAGCTTTGGAGGTTCTTCAAGAGGTAAGAGGGAGATTACCCTCATCAACCATGTGTTGGTGGTGAGGAATGTTTGTGTTTGTGGTGTAGAATCCATAAGGATTCATTCACTTGATTGTTTATAGCATTTCCTAATTGTGATTGATTATATGTGAAAGCATGTCTAATAGCTTTAATATTTTGTATGTGCTATGTGTGTAACATGTCTAATAGCTTTAATAATTTGTATGAGTTTTATGGTTGTTTTAGTATATGGTATGTATATATATAAGCATTATAATTATTGTAACATGTAAATAATATACAAAGATTTGCATGAGTGTTCCAAAGAGCACAAACCCAAGCTCACGGCCTCAAGGCAAAGAAGAGAACCAAAATGTTCTCTTAAATTTTCTAAAAGTGTGATTTAATTAACCTAGGAAAATTGACAAGATACCAAAAAAATGAATTTATGGATCCAAGAATGAAATTAGGTATTTCGGCCAACATGCCTAAATTGAATGTTTTGATTTCTAAAACCATTTTCTAAAACAATGATTTAATGAATTTAGGTAATACAATAAATTGGACATTGATTTAAAAGATGAAAAATAATTTAAAGATCAAATGCAAGGACTTTGTTAAAATTGGCCAACATGCCACATACTTTTAATCCAAATTTATTTTCTAATTATGGACTAGATAATTTAATAAAAATAAATTAGATCAAGAGTTTTATAAGAGATTAAATGTATGGAAATAATTAGGAATGAATTATAAAGCATGGAATGACTTTCGGCCAAAATGCCAAATTTAAATCTTTTTGATTTATAGAATTGTTTTCAACTAAGTTTAAGTAATAAATGCCAAAAGGATTTTATTACAATGAGTTTTGAAGAAATAAATTGATTAGAATTAAGTTTAAGAAGTTTAAACTAATGATTGTTACTGTTAGAAGAAATACAGTAGCTTTGTAAAATTTCTAACGTATAGCTCACCTTGTGTTTTGAAGCACGTTAGTAATTTTCAAAAGTGTAATTTATTGGTCATAGTAAAAATAAAAAGGATTTTTGACAGTAAACCTAGAAAATCATTATTATAATTTTTCTAAACATAATACTGTTAATTTATATTAAAAACGGACAAATAAGATAGAAAAGATGTCCAAAAGACAATATACGGTATGAAAAATATTCTACGTAGTTTAAATGTATTAAATATTATTTCTGTTTGTTTTAAACAATGTTTTTAAGGAATTCGGACAAGAAAATGATTTAAAAATCTTACGCGATTGAGAAAACTTATTAAAAACTCTACGCGATTTTAAAAATAGTAAAATAAATTTACGCTATTTAAAAATGTTTATAAAAACGACGAGATTGTGAAAACGCGATAAAATTTCTATGTGATTGACCGTTGCTGTATTTATTTTGTGCTGTCGGGAAAATGTGAACCCGTACAGGCTTTTGAGGATTTTTCGCTGTCGGGAAAATGTGAACCCATACAGGCTTTCTATTTTTCTGCCATTGAGGGCATATTATTATCTTGAGGGTATCGTCGTGATTTCATATTTTTGGAATTATGTGTTGAGTTTATGCCAAATTTTTGGTGGATTGGTTGACGAGACGAATCACATCGTATTGTCGGTGCGATAAGCGTAGTGTGGTTCGATTTTGAATGGACTTGGAGGCATTAGTATGCATAAATCCATATGTGGACAGTTGGTTGCTCTTCTGGGCCGTGGTAAATGACAACACACTAGTGGACTCGACACACACTATGTTTAATTGAGATCTTGTAAAGTCTAATAGTACATTGCCTGTAGTGCCACAACATGAGACCGTGAACTACACCACGCCTTGGATGATGGATTCCATGTGACGTGGGGCTATAGACGCAACGTGTGACAGCGCAATAGTTTGGTTGGGCAGCCGTGGTACTAATAGATTTTGAGGATCATTCGCTCTCTGATGTCTATTTGTTTTTAGCTCCATGGAGTAGGATTGTGTCATATTGCATATGTTTATATGCTGTACTTTATTATCTTTTAACTATGATCTTTTATATGTGATCTATGATCTTTTATATGTGATCTTATGATTATATGTTGTTATTATCTTTGTGCCTATGATGTTATATGTTGTTATTTTTTTTTTTTTTTTTTTTTTATCTATGATCTTATATATGTGGTTATTTCTTATATTTTTATCCATGATATTATATGTCGTTATTTAGTATATATTTATCTGTGATGTTATATGTTGTTATTGTTATTCATTTTATTATGATATATGCTTAATTGATTTTATTTATAAATTGATAACATGATGATATTTGTGATATCTGTGGGTATGGAATGACTTTGTCATTTGTATTATTCTTTGCTACCGTACTGGTACTGGTGAAAGGGGATCTCACCTCTTTACTGTATGGTTTTGTGGTGTTGTATTTGTTAAATTCGTATAGTAGACGAAGGAAGTTTCTTCGACCTACTGGAGGCTATGTTCTGAAGATGGTGACGGCGTCGAGGAGTAATCTTCTGAGTTTCAACAGGATGCAGTTGGTGAAGAAACGGACCATGTAGGTTGGGTTTTTTTCTCTCGTTAGTGTTGTTACCGTGCTATTAGTAGTAACCTTTATTAGGTTTTCTACTGTTTCTCTGAGTCTGTAAATGTTATGTTTTAAATTATTGTTGAATATTTTCGTAGCATATATATAACATGTGTATTGATCAATTCAATTTAATTTCGATTTTTTTTCTTATGATTTTTGGTAAGTTTATATTTCCGCGCAATGAAATTTTAAAATTTATCTTTTAAAACTCAAAGCTTTCATAAAATGATTTCATTTGGTTTTATGTTTTATTTAAAATGTGATGCCCTACGGAGGGTGTTACAATTTGAACTACTATTGAAAAATCAATATGTGATTTAAAAGTGATAGAATATTTTTACGTGATTGTGAAAATGACAGAAAATCGTTATGTGATTTGGAAAGTGTTTTAAATATTTTGAGAATGATGGAAAATGATTTACGCGACTTAAAAGAATGATTTTTAAGTTACACGATTTTGAAACAGTGGAAAAATACTATGCGATTTGAGAAACGTATATTTTTACGCGATTGAGAAAAACGTTAAAAAAATTAGTACGTGGTTTAAAAGTGCAACAGAAGAGTTGCAACATTTTGAAAACGTAACAGAAATGTTACAAAATTTTGTAAACGTAACAGTAGTATTACGGTATTGTGAAAACGTAATAAAAACGTTTTGGAATTTTAAAAATGTAACAAAAGTGTTACGGTATTTTGAAAATGCAACAGAAGTGTTGTGAAATTGTGAAAATGTAACAGAAATGTTACGCGATTGTGAAAACACGACAAAAGTGTTTTATAACTATGAAAACATGATAACATGATTTTGTTATTGAAAAATATAGTATGATTACTGTAAAACCAATGTATGGACACTGTTTGTGAAAACAACGAGTTTTGCCTGTTATTGGGCACGTGGTGCATTTTAGATGCATTGGAAAAAAAAATATGCGTTGAGGCATATGATTTAATTGAACAAGCGAATTTGAAAAGAATGGCCCTTGTGGTTGGACTTGCACTGATATATTCGTGCATTGTATAAACTATATCTGAGAAATTATGAGATATACTTGTGATTGGTATTATACCTGTGATTGGTATTTGGTGCATTATACATGCATTGGAATGGTCCGATGAGGACTGGATATGGTTGATTGTCTAGGAGAAACACACCTCTTGAGTGGCTGCGATATGTGTAGTGTAAGTCACTTGTTGACCTTGGGGGCATCGGGGTGCGGGTTGCTTACACGGGTGGTTGGTCGCGCTTCTTCCTGTAGGTTAGACCGATGCAACACACCGATGATCCTGACCGAGACACTATTCTTATTCAAGATCTGATAAAGACTGTCGTGTATATGCTAGATGTGCAAAATCAAAATGAGGATTATAGCACGTGGTCTAAGGCATGTGGTACCGACAGATCTTTTCGATCATTTCTCCGACCTGAGTTTAGCTCCATGGAGTAGGAACATTGAGTCTAAATGCACATGCATTATATGACTACATTTATATCTATATGATATATTAATTGAGGAATATTGGCTATGACAACTGTTTTGAATACTTGGATTGATATATGATTGGATGATGATAGTTGATTAATATTAAATATAGTATTGGAAGTCTGGTATGATATCCCTGTATGATATTGTTGTTTGTGTTATCTCTGTGCTGCCATATTGGTATTGGTGTAGGTGATCTCACCTCTTTGTTATGTTGTTTTACTGTGTCTGTACTGTTAAAATCAAATAATAGAAGGATCGAGTTGTCTTAGACATAACGGGCGATGGATACTCTGAGATTGGTGACAACAATAAGGAGTGGACATTCAGGACTCGAAGGTGTGCAGTGTTGACAAAGGAACAGATGTCTGATGCATCAAGATGGACAGAAAAAGAAATAAGTATGTTAAGTTTTCTCGTTAGTGTTGTACCGTGCTATTAAGTAGGACCCGTCATAGGGTTTGCTACTGTTAAAAAAAAAGTCTATTAGTTTTATATTTCTCTTTAAATTGTTAAATATTAAGTGGTGTTTGTTATATAATTTTAAATCAGTTAAATTTATTTTTCAGTATTACTTATAAATTTCAGTAAGTTTATGTTTCAGTAAGAAAGAAATTTTGAAACCCACCTTTTATAACTCAAACCTTTTATGAACTTCTTTTCAGATTTTGAGTCGGGAGTCAGACATGTGATACCCTAGGGAGGGTGTTACATCAACCATCCTTTCCCTCACCTGCCCCATTAGCAATTTTATCTTCAACCATACACATAAATCCACACTTTTGACATTTTCATCTAATTCCCTCAATTAAGAGCAACTACTAGAGGGTACTACAGAATGACAACATCTCAGGATACTTACACGTGTTAGTTTCCTTCAATGAATTTCATTCTCTTACATACACTTCATATCATGGCTTTACAAACTCAGAGTATGAGGACAACCAAAAGGGTAAACACGAAACCACTTGCCCCCACCAAAAAGAAAATCAAAAGCATAATGTAAAGGAGGGGAAATAAAAACATAGCATCATTCACAAAAAAAAAAAAGAAGAAAAGAAATAAAACATAGCATCCATGATGATATCTGTGGGGGCTTTAATTCCAGCCTAAGCATCTTTCTAGCTAAGCAAAGCAAGTCTACCCATTTCATATTATCCCACATTTTCACATTCTTTTATTCACAAATGCATATTTTCACTGTGAGTTCAAATTCCACAGTAGCATACCAGGAAAATTTCTCAGACCAACACCTTCGTTTGACACAAAATTTTCTTTTATATCCAAGTTTGCAGAAAGATAACCATATTAACAGCAAGAATTCGATGAATTCCAATAAATCATGAGTCAATGTTCCTACTATTGGAATTTCGAGCCTCATCATCTCCTCCTCTCTGTCTTCTTCATCACAACCGCATTTTGCAATCTCTACGCAACTGACACCACCGGAGACGACTGCGCAACCACCGACAACTACAGCGGCTCCACCGATTTCATCTGCACGAGTTGCAATACCGCGTTCCACTGACTTCATCCGCACGAATTTCATCCGCACATCTGCTATACCTCCCTGTCTGGTCCAACAATGTATCTGAAGTATTTAGGGCTTTTAGGGATTAAAAAAAATTAGGAATTGAAATTTAAAAAATAATTAAACAAATAAAAAGCTTAAGATGGGGCTGACCCATCATACAGCCCTACCCTAACCAACTTATAGGTAGGGCTTTATGGGTTAAGGGCCAAAAAGCCCTACTAATGAATGGGCTAATAAAATAAATGGCCTTATGCAGGGTTTAATGGGTTGTCCCATGGGCTATAGCCCAAATTGACAGCTCTAGTTATTTATGTGTATCATGGAATTGTAATGAGATTGTTGTTATATGTGTTATGCTATTACGAATTTTTTTAATTCTCACCCCTTTGTTTGTTGTATGCTAAAAATACAAATCAAAATCGAAGTCCTTCCAAGATGAAGAAGTGAAGATAGTGGCTGAGTAGAATAGTTATTTTCGACTAGTTATTTTGATATGGTTACTAATGTATAAATTGTTTATGTATTATAGAGAATTGAAATTATGTACTATACAAAATCGAAAACTCAATTATATAATATTAATGTTTAGTTCGAGTTATTTCTCTTTGAGGCTCTATTTTTGACCTTATTGAATTTATATTTTCGATATGTGTGGTTGTTACAAAGTTTTTATGATGTTTAAAAGTAGTAAATAATGAGTATAATCTTGTTTACTAAGTATATTAATATATTGTAGTAACTCAAATTAGGATGTTACAACCTACACATTCTACCATATAGAGCTTCAAATGGTTCCATCCCTATGCTAGAATGGTCATTGTTGTTATAAGCAAACCCTATTCATGGTAGATGACTATTTCAACTTCCTTGAAATTCTAACACACAAGCTGTAAGTATAACTTCTAGGGCTTGAATGGTTCTCTTAGTTTGGCCATCTGTCTGAGGGTGGTAAGCTATATTAAAACAGAGCTTAGTACCTAAGGCTTCTTGTAAGGCTACTAAAATTTTTGAGGTAAACTTAGGGTCTCAGTCTGAAACTATGCTAGTTGATATACCATGTAACCTTACAATTTTCCAAATATAATCATGAGCCAATTTGTACAATGGGAAACTGATTCTAATAGGAAAAATATGAGTAGACTTAGTTAACCTATTAACTATTACCTATGTTGCATCATAGTCTGATGGAGTTCAAGGTAGCCCTAACACAAAATCCATTGATATACTGCCCTATTTCCATTTAGGGATATCTAAGGGTTGTAGTAATCTAGCAAGTTTTTGGTGTTCTATGTTAACTTTATGATAAACTAGACACATGGCTATAAAACTAGCTATATCTCTTTTCATTCCATTCCACCAAAATAATTTCCTGAGATCCTTATACATTTTGGTTGCACCATGATGCATAATGTACTTTCTATAATGTGCCTCAGATAAAATTTTCTTTCTTAATTCTTCATTATCGGGTACACATAATCTTCCCTCATAAGTCACAGCTCCCTTTTCATCAATACAAAAATACGCAAGTTGCTCTATTAGAATCCTACTTTTGAGAGACTATAAAAACTCATCATTTTCTTGGGTTTGTCTTAGTTGGTCCCTTAAATCACACTCTATTATGAGTTCACTAGCAAGCCGTGAGATTGTAGGGACATTGAAATCTTCAAGTCTCTAAAATTTTCTAACATTTTTTGCTCATTTATCATCATTGTGCAAGGACTTCTTGCTCAAGGCATCGACCACTGCATTCGCCTTACCAGCATGATACTTTAATTCAAAATCATAGTCCTTTAAGAATTCTATCCATCTGTGATGTCTCATATTTAATTCTTTTTTATCAAAAAGATTGTTTAGATTCTTATGATCATTGTATACATCAAACTTCATTCCGTACAAGCTATGCCTCCAAATTTTCTTCAAGCAACTTAAGTTGTTTGGATGCTTATGCCATAACTCTATCCTGTTACATCAAAACACATCCCAATCCTTTCTTAGATGCATCGCGATACACTACAAAACTTTGCCTAGGATAAGGAATTATTAAGACTAGGGTGGAGGTAAGTCTATTTTTTAACTCCTGAAAACTAGCTTCACAAGTTGAGTCCCTCTCAAAAGGTTGATTCTTTCTAGTTAACTGAGTTAGATGTAAAACTATTTGGGAAAATCATTTAATGAATCTTCTATAATAAATTGCTAATCCCTAAAAACTCATAACCTTAGTAATTGTCTAAGGC
Organism: Ormosia emarginata; assembly: GCA_029884605.1. Lineage (NCBI taxonomy): Eukaryota > Viridiplantae > Streptophyta > Magnoliopsida > Fabales > Fabaceae > Ormosia > Ormosia emarginata. The sequence goes on from JAQQTP010000052.1 coordinate 4,048,418, forward strand.
CTCTCCTAATGAACTACTACTGCAACTTTACTAGGATCCACTGCTACTCCTTCTTGGGTTATCATATGACCTAAGAATCTTACTTTACTTAACCAAAATTCACATTTTTCTAACTTGGCATACAACTATTTCTCCTTTAGGATCTGTAACACTATTTTAAGGTGTTGTTCATACTCCTTCTTAGTCTTAGAATAAATGATAATATCATCTATAAGACTACTACAAATTGGTGAAGGTAAGGCCTAAAAATCCTATTCATGTAATCTATGAATATTGTAGGAACATTGGTAACTCTAAAGGGCATCACAAGGTATTCATAATGCCCATACCTAGTCTTAAAGTTTGTCTTGGGAACATCAGATTTAATTCTTATCTAATGATATCCTAATCTCAAGCCTATTTTTGAGAAGACCAAGGCTCATAATAATTGATCCAGCATATCATCTATTCTAGGGAGCGGATACTTGATCTTGACTATAACCTTATTCAATTGCCTATAATCTATACACAACCTCATGCTTCCATCTTTCTTTTTGACTAGTAGAATATGAGCACCCCATGGTGACATACAAGGCCTGATAAATCCTTTGGCTAATAGTTCTTCTATTTATTTCTTGAGTTCACTTAGCTTCAAAGTGGACATCTTATATGGTGCAAAAGATAGAAGTCTTATTCCTGGAACTAAGACAATGGGTAGCTCAACTTCCCTTTTAGATGGTAGATACACTACCTCTTTATGAAACACTTCTGGAAATTCTCTTATTATAAGTATGATGTTTGTTTCTTACTCAACCTTTGAATTTGAAGAAAACAAATTAAGAAACCCTTGAGCTCCCTCTAAGAGACACTTCTCTGCCTAAGTGGCATTGAGGAATAGGGTATTAGTGGATTTTTGTTTCTTAGGTGGATCATTAGGAAAGTAAGCAAGTTTTCTAGAATAGTCTAAAATGATGTCATTAGTGGACAAAGACAGATAGACAAGGTTCAAAGTGGTAACTTTTCATTCAATTATAAACATGACATTTCAAACAAGCTTGAGAAGTAGTTAACGTATCCGGTTTATATATCAGTAGTTAACAGTTGGTACATTACTTACGAATATCACAATTTTACAAATAAAATAATTTATATAATTATCAAAATATGAGCCATTCGAGAAGTGTAATATATATAGATAGGGAAAAAATGTTATACAAAGTGTACAACATAGAGATCAATATATATGTATTGCCACATGGCACCAAAAATCCAAACAAAAGTACTAGAAAGATCTAGACTATTGCCTTGCAACAAAACTCCATCCTGCTCCACGACTTAATCCCTGTTTGGAATTATCATGGAAAGTCATAGAGAATAGGGGGTGAGAATTAAGAAATTCTCAATAGTTAACTCAAAATTGTGCCATCACAATAATTCCAGCTATTTTGGGGAAAAACTTATTATAGAAACCATTTCTATATTTAGAAAGGTAGTAAAATGGCAAAACAAGTCCTTTCTCTTCTCGAAATAGACATCCCATTTTCCATTATTACTAAAAACATTTAATCAATCAAATCATAAATCAATTTATGAGTAAAATCTCATGACAATTCACAAGTCGTAATTCAATTCTTGAAAACTCATGGTGGAAAGAAATGATATTATCCAATATCAATACATATAAAAAACACTCATTTCACAATACCACATGTCTCAATCAATGCTAGCATTTAAAATCATTTACCTGGTAGTAGTCTACTTTTAGGTTAGTGCACATCAACCTCTTTGTGACACACTTTCATCACACAGAATTACTCTGGGTAACTGGGCCTATGTCTTACTTAATCTAGGAAAGAAGATGTTTACTAACCCTCAATTAATCCACATGAATAGACCATGACCTAATGTCGCTTGGGATGCTAGGATACACCGCCCTAGCTGTCCCGGGTTTAGGATCACCCCAAGTCGAAGGGAAACATCCATTCTTAACCACTGATGACTAGGGAAGCTCAAGTAAAAGGGAAGAACACATCTTAACCACAATTACTCTAGTATAAAGAGATTCTTTATTCTCTTTTACCATTATCCAAGCATTACCCAAGTACAAGGTAATCCAAAACCACACTCAGCCTAGTTCCACAAAGGGATACCCATGAGAGAAAACCAGTTTTTCATTTCTATAATGCCCTTTGATCCACCTCTCAACAATTATACAACACATGCATTTATAAGGTTTCTCTTCATAGGTGTTTTATCTTATCAATGTAAGTCGTCATTTTCATGCATTTCATATGCTTTTCTTTGTTTTAAACACTTGAATATAGCATTGAAATCAATTCATCAATTTAAAACATCACAAAACTTTTCTGTTTCTAGCAGTAAAGCATGAAGTTTGACCTTTGTATAGTAAAACAAGCATAACTTAAGATACAGAGATTGAAACAAGGTGATTCCTGTGGCATTGGAAAGCTAAGAGAAAGAGCTATAACTTTCATGAAAAGTTGATTCTCATTATAGAGAGACACGACCCGTGTTATAAGACACGTGGTGGGCTGTGTCCTTCTCTTCCCGTGCAATGCCAAGGAAATAGGCAATCAGACCAAGACACAAGGTGGGCCGTGTCTAAGGACACCTCCTGTGTCTACGTCTTAGCTGCAGCAATTCGAGGCCTAATTTAGTTGGCCCAAAATACCTCCAAGAATCACCAATAAACCAACTAATAACAGCTCAAAAACATCAAAATAACATCATTCAAGTCCTCATATATCATCCAATGCCTTAAAACAAAAGTAGGTTTCATACCCATTTACAAAAAACTCAAAGAGTTTCAAGAACACCATTAAAGCTTTAACCTTTAGCATGTACTCCAAGCATAACAGCATATACTTTACTCAAGAATCAACAAATCTTAATAAAGTTAATCAAAACTCAAATTTTCAAGAATGTAAAAGATTAAGAAAGTGGGTAAAGCTTTAGAAATCTCCCTACCACAAGATGAAATTACCTTCCTCTTGCCATTCCTAGCATTTACTTCTTGATTCTTGTTTGAATTCTTGATTTCCCCCTTGTTTTCACCTTCTTGGAGCTAAGAACAAAAGAGAGAGCAAGAGAACAGAAAGAAAGAGCATGGAAGATGAGAGTGAGCATGAGTGAAGAGAGAGAAAAAAGTGACAAGATGATAAGTGATTGTGTGGTAAGAAAAATATGATGAATAGTAAAAGTTACTTTCAACTGATAACATTTTATCTGCTATGAATACTTTAAAACTCCCTTAATGAATTCTCTCACCTTGACATGTGTTATTAAAAATTCTAAAATTTCACTTACTATTCAACTCTATTTTCCATAAATATTTATTTCCATCCTCTTGCTATTTTAGCTATTTTCTGAGCTTTTATAAACAATTTCTCACTTTTAGTGTTATAGATTTATGCTCAAATAAATCTAAATAATTACCAAAATCACCAGGTAAATTATAAAAATCTTATTGAGCTACTATAACCTTAATTATGACTTATATTTGGCAGAGTATTACAATTCTCCCACCCTTTTTGAAATTTTGTCCTCAAAAGTTGATTTACCTCATTCAAAAAGCTTAGGATAGCTTTGCTTCAATGCAATCTCAAGCTCCTATGTGACATCCCCCGGATCACCTCCATCTCAAGCTTTGTTTTCCCCTGAGTGCTTTTACTGCTCTATCCACAATCCTCACAAGTTTAACTACATAAGTTAAGTTTTCTCTTAACTGTATCATTTCATTTTCAATGATATATGTAGGATCTAGATGATACTTTCAAAGCTGGGAGACATGGAAAATGTTATGAAGGTTGGATAGACTGGGTGGTAAGGCTATCTGATAGGCAACATGTCTAATAAAAGACCCAAGAACTGAGGATTTAATTTCTTAATTTTTAGGATTCTGCCAATTCCCATAGTAGGAGTGACTCTAAGGAATACATATTCTCCCTCATTGAACTCCAAAGGCCTTCTTTTTTCATCCGCATAACTTTTTTACCTACTCTGGGCCGCTAACATCTTATCCTTGATCACTCTAATCTGCTTTGAAGTTTGCTGAACCAACTCAGGACCTAGGATAGTTTGTTCCCCAGTCTCAAACCAGCATAAGGCTGACCTATATTTCCTACCATACAAGGCCTCATAAAGCGCCATTCCTATACTAGAGTGATAACTATTATTATAGGCAAACTCGATCAAAGGTAAGAACCTATCCCAACTATCCTGATAGTCGAGCACGCAGGCTCTCAACATGTCCTCCAAGGTTTGGATGGTCCTCTCAGTTTGGCCATCAGTTTGTGGATGGTAGGCCATACTGAAATTCAATTTGGTTCCAAACCCCAAAATCTAGAGGTGAACCTAGGGTCCCTATCAGATATGATGTTGGTGGGAATTCCATGGAGTCTCACACTTTCTTAAAGATATAACTATACCAACTTATCCAATGACCATTTTTCTTTCATGGCTAGGAAGTGAGCAGATTTGGTTAACCTGTCCACTATAACCTATATGGCATCAAGGCCTGACTAAGTTCTTGGCAACCCTATCTCAAAATCCATATATATACTCTCCCATTTCCACTCAGAAACTTCTAAGGGTTGCAAAGATCCTGAGGGTTTCTGATGCTCAATTTTCACTCTTTGGCAAACTAAGCATTTTGACACAAACAATGCTATGTCATTTTTCATATGAGGCCACCAAAATATCTTTTTGAGGTCTTGGTACGTTTTCATTGTACCTGGGTGGATGGTGAACTGATTCTTATGGGCTTCTTCAAGAATTTTCTCTTTGATTTCAGACTTTCTGGGGACACATAAGCTATTTCCAAACATAATGGTCTCGTCATCTGCCTTCATAAACTCATTTCTTTTCCCCAAAAGGATTTGTGCACTTATTTCTTACAGGGTCTCATCTTTCTCTTAGGCACTCTTGATTCGAGCTTTCAAATCATTGCAAAACTCCAATCTATTCAAACAAAAACCATGTGGTACAAGGGTCACTACTAAGCTCAAGTTTGTAAAACTCTCCAAGAGTTCCATCTCTTGTACCATCATATAAGACACATGGAAAGATTTTCTACTTAAGGCATCGGCCACCACATTGGCCTTACCAGGGTGGTACTTTAATTCAAACTCATAATCCTTCAAGAACTCCATCCACCGTCTCTGTCTCATGTTTAATTTCTTTTGGTCAAACAGGCACTTCAAACTTTTGTGGTTGCTGAAAACCTCAAATTTCACCCTGTATAAATAATGCCTCCAAATTTTCAAAGCAAAACCACTGCCGCTAACTTTAGGTCATAGGTTGAGTAATTTTCCTCATGGGGGCGTAGTTGCCTAGAGGCATAAGCCACTACCCTCCCTTCCTACATTAACACACATCCTAACCATCTCCTAGAGGCATCACAATATACCTCAAAATTCCCTTGAGGATCCGGAATCACTAGAACTAGAGTGATGGTTGGCTTCCCCTTTAGTTCTTGAAAGTTATTCTTACATTCTTGTGTCGAAACGAAAACATTGCCTTTTTGGGTCAGCCTAGTCAAAGGTAAGGCTATCCTAGAAAACCTCTCTATGAATCTCTAGTAATACCTAACCAAACCTAAGAAGCTCTTAATTTCTATTATGGTGAAAGGTCTCTCTCATTTAAGGACTGCTTCTATCTTGCTGGGATCCACGGATATCCCTTCTCCAGATATAACATGCCCTAAAAACTGCACCTGGTTCAACCAAAACTCACATTTTGACAACTTGACATATAATTATTTTTCTCTCAAAATTCTCAGAACTATCCTAAGATGATCTTCATGTTCTGTTATTGTCTTTGAATAGATGAGAATGTCATCTATGAAGACAACTACAAACTAATCAAGATAGGGTTAGAAAATTATGTTCATATATTCCATGAAGATGGCCGGTGCATTGGTCAAACCGAAGGACATGACTAGGTACTTTTAATACTCATATCTAGTCCTAAAAGTAGTCTTAGGTATGTCCTCCTCATGAATCCTAATTTAATGGTATCCTAATCTTAAATCAATTTTTAAAAACACACTTGCACCCCCCAACTAGTCCATCAAATTGTCTATTCTTGGCAATGGGTATTTATTTTTTATTGTTACCTTATTCAGCTACCTATAATCCACACAAAGCCCCATACTACCATCTTTCTTTTTTGCTAAGAGCACAGGCACTCCCCATGGTGAAACACTCGGTCGTATGAACTTTTTATCTAAGAACTCCTTGATTTGCTTTTTAAGCTCAACGAGTTCTAAAGGGGACATCCTATAAGGTGCTATAGAGATAGGACCCGTTCCCGGCACTAGATCTATGGCAAACTCAATTTCCCTCATAGGTGGTAACTCACTCACTTCCTCAAGAAACACCTTTGGGTACTCATTCAATATAAGAACACTCTCCAAATTTTGCTTATTTTCAGAACTCAATGAAAACAGGAGAACATAATCCAGAGCCCCTTCTACCAGGTGGTTGGTGACTTGACAGGCATTTGAGAACATAGACTCAGAAGAAATGTGTAAGAAAGAGGTATTCGGTAGAAAAACCAAAGTTTTATGTGACCAATTCAAGACAACACAGTTTTCTGACAACCAATCCATACCTAAAATCAAATCCATGTCTGCAAGAGGTAAACAAATCAAATTCACAAAAAAGTCCTTATTCTCAATGGTTACACAATAGTTTAGGCAAATCTATGAAGTTATTACGGGTTTTCTTGTAGGGGTGGAAACTGACAAATCAAAGGTTAACTTCGAAATAGGAAAATCCAAATTCATCACACAATCATATGAAATGAAAGAATGAGATGCTCTAGAGTCATACAATACAGTTAAAAGTGTATCCTTAATCATGCACTTACCCTGTGTTAGATCTGAGGAGTGAGCAACTTCCTAGCCACTCAGAGTGAATACTCTTTCTGTGGTTTGGGGTCTAGGATTTCCTGCTCTTTGTTGTTGCTATTGGGGATAATTCTTAGCAAAGTGTCTCGTCTTACCACAATTGAAGCAAGTCCTTTGATCAAGCCAACATGGATTGTTACTATGAAATTTCCTATATTTTTTACATCTCGACCCTTTATCATCAATTCTTAAATGCTTTCTTTTCTCTTGTTGACCCTTAGGCCACAGTGCCTTTTTTTGGAACTTCTCATCAACCTTTTTTCTCTTGAGAATGCCTTATGGCTTTTGTTCTTGCTCTGAATCCATCTCCAAAGATTTAACAATGCGGCATTTATTCACCAAAGCATGGAAATTACGAATTTCCAACGACTTAATTGCTTTCTTGAGACTTTCCTTTAATCTAGCTTCAAATTTGATGCACTTCCATTTCTCATCTGGGTTATTCTTGAAGTGGGAAGAGAACTTGACCAATTCTTCAAATTTGGTCAAGTATTGACTCACGGTCAAATTCCTTTTCTTGAGCTCCAAGAACTCAACTTCCTTCTCTTTTTGCACACTTGGGGGAATATACTTGTCAAGGAAAGTGGTTTTGAACACTTCCCATGTAATTTCAGTTCCCGCGGCTTCAAGGAGCCTTATTACTTCATTCCACCAAAGTTATGCCTATCCTTTCAACATAAAAGAGGCATATGAGATCCTATATGCATTGGAGCAAACCAACCTAGCAAAAAGATCTTCTCTAACTCTCTAAGCCACTCATCCGCCTTGGTCGGATCTTACTCTCCGTAGAAAAAAGATAGGTTGCACTTCCAGAACTCTGAAAGATCATTCCACACTAGAGCTATCTCGTTTCCCTGTGGTGGATGTGGATTATTTACTGCTCTTTCTTGTCTTATATGTCGTATTGCGGCAGTCATCTCATGAAACATTTCCATCATATCCGCTACATTGTTGTTGTTGTTGGATGATCCTCCTCCCTGCGTACGCCTCGTGGATGCCATAGTGTCCTACATACATCAAACATTACATATTGAGTTGATCTGACGCAATACTCATGTATAGTGTTATAGGCAACCACAACATTCACACAAAGCTTTCATGCAAGTCCATCAACACATTCAAGTAACATGATAAGAAAATACACAATGATTGTGCTAAAAGCATAACTAGTCCATACCTTGGCTCAACAGGATGAACTACTCTGATACCATAATGTAACGTCCTAAATACTATTACTAATATTGTACCTGATTTACGTATCAGTAGTTAGCAGTTGGTACATTACTTATGAATATCAAAATTTTATAGATAAAATAGTTTATACAATTATCAAAATATGAGACATTCGCGAAGCGTAATATACATACATAGGGAAAAGAAAAGTTATACAAAGTGTACGACATAGGGATCAGTATATATGTATTGCCATATGGCACCAAAAATCTAAACAAAAGTACTACAAAGATCTAGACTATTGTCTTCCAACAAAAACTCAATCCTGCTCCATGACTTGATCCTTGTCTGGAATTATCATGGAAAGGCATAGAGAATAGGGGGTGAGAATTAAGAAATTCTCAGTAGTTAACTCAAAACTGTGTCATTACAATAATTATAGCTTTTTCAGGTAAAAACTTATTATATAAACCATTTCTATATTTAGAAAGATGGTAAAATGCCAAAACAAGTCCTTTCTCTTCCCGAAATAGACATCTCATTTTCCATTATTACTAAAAACATTTAATCAATCAAATCATAAATCATTTTATGAGTGAAATCTCATGACAATTCATAAGTTATAATTCAATTCATGAATGGAAATAAATGATATTATCCAATATCAATGCATATCAAAAACTCTCATTTCACAAGACCACATGTCTCAATCAATGCTAGCATTTAAAACCATTTACTTGGTAGTAGTCTGCTTTTAGGTTGGTGCACATCAACCACTTTGTGACTCACTTTCATCACACAAAACTACTCCAAGTAACTAGGCCCATGTCTCACTCAATCTAGGAAAGAGGATGCTTTCTAACCTATAATCAATCCACATGAATAGATCACTACCTCAAGTCGCTTGGGATGCTAGCATACGCCGCCCTAGCTATCTCGGGTTTAGGATCACCCCAAGTGGGAGGGAAATATCCATTCTCAACCACTAATGACTAGGGAAGCTAAGGTAAAGGGGAAGAACACATCTTAACCCCAATTACTTTGGTGCAAAGAGATTCTTTATTCTCTTTTACCATTGACCAAGCATTACCCAAGTACATGGTAATCCAAAACCACACTCAATAATTATACAACACATACATTTACAAGGTTTCTCTTCAAAGGTGTTTTGTCTCATCAAAGTAAGTTGTCTTTTTCATGCATTTCATATGTTTTTCTTTGCTTTAAACACTTGAATATAGCATTAGAAATCAATTCATTAATTTAAAAACATCACAAAACATTTCTGTTTATGGCAACAAAGCATAAAGTTTGACCTTTGTACAGTAAAACAAGCATAACCTGAGTTATAAAGATCGAAACGAGGTGATTCCAGGGGCATTAGAAAGCTAAGAGAAAGAGGTACAACTTTCATAAAGACCACAAAAGTTGATTCTGATTATAGAGAGAGATACGACCCATGTTATAAGACAAGGGGTGGGTTGTGTCCTTCTCTGCCTGTGCAATGCCAAGGAAATAGGCTATCAGACTAAGACACGGTGTGGGTCGTGTCTGTGTCTCAACTGTAGCAATCTGAGGCACAATTCACTTAGCCTAAAAATACCTCTAAGAATCACCAACAAACCAATAAATAATAGCTCAAAAACATCAAAATAACATCATTCAAGTCCTCATATATCGTCTGATGCCTTAAAACAAAAGCGAGTTTCATACCTATTTCCAAAAAACTCAAAGAGTTTCAAGATCACCATTAAAGCTTGAACCTTTAGCATGTACTCCAAGCATAAAAGCATATACTTTACTCAAGAATAAACAAATCTCAATAAAGTTCATCAAAACTCCATTTTTCAATAATGTAAAAGATGAACAAAGTGGGTAAAGCTTTAGAAATCTCCCTACCTCAAGATGAAATCACCTTCCTCTTGCCTTTCCTTGCCTTTACTTCTTGATTCTTACTTGAATCCTTGATTTCCCCCTTGTTTTCACCTTCTTGGAGCCAAGAGCAAAAGAGAGAGCAAGAGAACAGAGAGAGAGAGCATGGGAGATGAGAGTGAGCATGAGTAAAGAGAGAGGAAAGAGTGAAAAGATGATAAGAGATTGTGTGGTTAGAAAAATAGGATGAATAATAAAAGTTACTTTCAACTGATAACTGTAACACCCTCTTTAGGGCATCACATTTCTGAATACCAACTCCCAATCTTTGATTAATATTTCATAAAAGGTTTAAGTTATAAAAGGGTGAGTTTTAAAATTTCTTATTACAGAAACATAAACTTACTGAAATCCATAAGTATTACTAATATACATTATTGACACCAATTAATGTTTAATAATTTAAAAAGAAATATAAAACTAACAGACTCTTTTCTTTTTAACAGTAGCAAACCCCATCACGGGTCCTACTTAATAGCACAGTACAATACTAACGAGAAAACTTAACATACTTATTTCTTCTTATATCCATCTGGATGCATCAGACATCTGTTCTATGTCAACATTGCATGCTATCAAATCTAGAATGGTCATTCTCTGATGTTGTCTCCGATCTCAGAGTATTTATCACCCGTTTGTCTAAGACAACTCGTTCCATCTATTATATAGTTTTTACCAATACAAGCACAACAACACAACATACAAAGAGGTGAGATCACCTATGCCAATACCAACATGGTAGCACAGAGATAACACAAACAACATATCATGCAGGTATATCATACCAGAATTCCAACAATGCACTCAACATTAATCAACTATCATCATCATGCCATTAACATTATTATCATCACACAATAATCACAATAATGTTATCAACATGATTATCATCATCATCATCCAATATTCCTCAATTATTATATCATGCAGATATAGATACTCAGAGTTATGCATATGTTATACATGTAGACTCAATGTCCTACTCCATGGAGGTTTTCACAATTTCGAGAAGAATGCTCTGTTAATTGTCAGCCTTAGCCCAAAGACAATCTTCCAGATTAGCCCACAGACAAATGTCCAGCTTTTGAAAAGAATTGTGTTCTTGTCGGGTATCGTCAATGTGTTGCAACGAACTGCATCGCCAAGTGGCATATGGTCCAGCCGTAGCCCACAGACAGATATCCACTGGTCAACCGCCGCGCCTCGACGCACCCCAAGATCCATCATAGACTTCACTATCAATTCACATTCCCTCTTCAACCACAAGGGTCCCAATAGCATCAATTACCATTTTTTTTTAATTCAAAATCATCATATGCCTCAATGCATATATTTTCAATGCATGTTCAATGCAACAATGCCAATCACAGGCAAAATTCCTCATTTTCAATGCATATTCAATGCACCAATGCTAATTATAGGCAAAATTCACACTTTCATATTCAGGGTCCACACATTAGCCCATTCTCAGTTTAATTTCATTATCTCATAATCAAGGTCCACACACTGGCCCAAAAGTAATTATACTGTATTTTCAACAACGAAATCATGTTATCACATTTTCATAGTCATAAAACACTTTTGTCGTGTTTTCATAAAATTGCGCAACATTTCCGTTATGTTTTCACAATTCCACAACTCTTCTGTTGAACTTTTAAACCACGTACTAATTTTTCAACATTTTTCTTAATTGCGTAAAAATATACGTTTCTCAAATTGCATACTATTTTTTCACTGTTTCAAAATCGCGTAACTTAAAAAATCATTCTTTTAAGTCACGTAAATTATTTTCCATCATTCTCAAAATATTTAAAACACTTTCCAAATCACATAACGATTTTCTGTCATTTTCATAATCACGTAAAAATATTCTATCACTTTTAAATCACATATTAATTTTTCAACAGCAGTTCAAATTACATAAAATATTTAAATGTAATTCAAATCGCGTAGAAATATTTTAACGTATTCCAAATCGCGTGGATTAAAAATCACGTTTTTAAGATACGTAAATAATTTTTCACCACAATTTCATTACAGAAAATATTTCTCAACCTTCAAAAATTCTATTTCAACCTTTCTCACAATAATATGACTACTCACATTATTTTCCACATTTTCTTACTCAAGAAAATCCTTTTCGCAATTTATTCCACAAATTCACAATTCCATTGAATTAAATCAATGTTTCTTACTTTAAAAATTACTAACGCTCTCAAAAACTCAAAGGATGAGTTACACGTTAGAAAATATCAAATCGCTATTATATTCTTTATTTTTCTCAAATAAATTCTAAAATCAATTCTCTTTAAAATAAATTGAGGTGTGTTTGAACCTCTTTTTCCATTTACATACTGAAATTCATTTCTCAAGTGATAAAATACTCTGATTTCCTTTCCGAATTTCTTGTACTAATTCAAATTACATTTCCACTTGGAAAACCACTTTGTTTCATAAAATCAAGACATTCATAAGCCTTCAAAAACTGTGGTACTTGATTATTTAAACCATCAAATAATTTTCCTTCTAAGTCAATATGGTTTTACACAAACAAAACCATTAAAAATTCCTTAACAAAAACCGTGAGCACTTGGTCTTTGAAATCAAATCATTTGTTCATTTTCATTTTTCACTTTTTTTGCAAATCCTTAAAATCAACATTGCTTCTTTCATTTAAAACTCATGATTAGAAAAACATTTAGAAACTTTTTACACAAAATAAATCAATAAAAATCCTTCTAAAACCGTGTTCATGTACTCTTTTAAAAAAATAAACCCTTTGTTTATTTTCCTTATTTTTCTAAACATCTCATTTCATTATTCATGAAAATATTAATTTGTGACACCTATCTTGAGGTGTCTTGGCCAAAATTCACCATTTTCTAGGGACCAAAAATTAATTCCCTTGTTCTTGAAAAATTTCAACATAAACCCTCATCATGGGTATCAAAACCGTAGCCCTCTTCCTTTGGCCATTGGAGCCAAAAATTTGATTTCTTTTCCATCATCTCATCATGGCATACATATACATAATTTCAACATATTCTTATCATGCATATTATAAGCATACCATATTATTATCTTGCATGTTATAAGCATACCATATAAGCCATAAAATCATGCAAAGCATATCAAGCATAGGCAAATAATCAAAGCACATAAACACCCACAAATTATTACATGACCATGGATATGAATCCTCACATGGATTCACCATCCATCAAATACACAACCATCTCTCACCACCATACTTAGTTGGTGAGATGAATCTCCCTCTTACCTCTTGAAGATCCTCAAAAGCTCCTTGTTTTGCTTCTCTTTCCAAGTCCTTCACCACCAAGGGCTTCTCAAATACAAAACAAAACATATATTTATTAGTAAATCAAGCTTGAACAAGATAAACCATGGATCAAACATGGCTTAGAACCTTGAAAATCAAAAGAAAAGTGAAGATTAATAAACTTCACCATTAAAGCTTCAATCTTTAGCTTGAAGAACAAGGTTGAAGATGAATGATTTAGAGAAAGTCTCCAACATGAAAGTTGCTTAGAAAATTATGTAGATTCAAGATCTATGGTTGGATGAAATTAAAAGAGATTGGATGGTGATTTTAGATGGTATGGCCGAAATTCCTCTTGAAGAACAAGGATGAAATTTTTTATTTTTGTGAGGAAAAGGCTTCTTAGACTTGGTTAAAGTAAAGAATGAAGTGAAAACACTTGGTTTCCCTTCCTATCAATTTCGTGGAGCTCCTTGGAAAATCCCTAAAAATCATAAACAAATCTTAAAATCAATAACAAGTGAAAGAATAGGTAAACCATGATTCAAGCATGGCTAAAATCAAAACTTGAAGTTTGGGTGAAGAGATATGATCTTTACCCTTTTTGATAGAAACTTGAAGCTTGGATTTGAAGCTCAAAATGAATGATTTAGTGAAAACTCATAACTAGAGATGTTCTTAGAATAAGGTAAGGATTCAAGAAACTAGGTTGGATAAAATTCTTAAGTGATGGAGGGTAGAATTTGAGGTCATGGCCGTGAGCTAGCTTGAAGGAGAAGGAGAGAAATTTTTCTAAGAGTTTGCTTGAAGGAAATGATTCAAGAATGATCAATAAGTGACCAAGACAACTAATAATGGTCTTGAAACCTATCTAAGCCCTTAAGCATGCACCAAAACCGTCCCCCCTCCATGCATTCTCCTAAGAGTGCAAATAATTCAATTATGATGCATAATTGACTAAGACACCTAATAATAGTCATAAAGCTTTTCTTTAGCTCCAAAATGAAGCACAAAACCGTCCCCCCATGCATTGTGCATTCAATAAGTTGTCATCTTTTCTAGCCACCATTTAGAGCCATTTAAGCCATTGATTAGATCAATGGTTAGGATTAAGGTAGACTTTTGATTAGAAGACTTAATCTAGGCCATTAGATCTTTCTCCTTGAAATTCTAGCCATTGGATGTATCTCCAAAATGAAGGGTCAAGATTACTCCTTCTTACTTTTAATCCAAGGGTCATAATTAGTCATAGCCATTTTAGAAGACCAAATCTCCACCATTGATTAAATCCAAATCCAATGGTCATAAATGATCCATCTCCACCGTTGATTTAATCCGAATCCAACAGTCACAAATGGTCCTAGCCACTTTATGAAATCAAATCTCCACCCTTGATCTAAATCTAAATCCAACGGGTATAAATGGTCATAGCCATTTTATTAGACCGATCCTACACCGTTGATTAAATCGACAGTTGATATCAAAGTCTTCAATATTAGACTTGTTACCTATTGGTCCATCAAAAGCATTAAACTTGTTTCCTATTGGTCCGTCAAAAGTTGTCATAACCACTATTGTTGACTTAAGCGGTATAATTTCAATTTTTATCTGCTATAACCCCACGAAAGAATATATTTACTGTATTTTTATTGCCCGATAATTAAATACAGTACAAAACAGTATAATAAAATTTTAGAAACTGTTTCCGGATTCAGGTTTAGTAAGATCCCTTATCTCCGTCTCAACAGTACAAATTTTTCTATACCTAGAAAAATTTTCATATTTTGGGACTCAGCCCGGGCCCATGTAGGACCACTGGGGCCCACAAACAGCCCATAAACAACCAGATAACTATAAAAATTTATAATCATCTACAAAAATCACAAATATTAGAAAACGTATGAAAATTAAGTCAGATTGTTAAAAATAATTAACAGTCAAGAGAAATAAATACTTAAAGATTTTTCTCCGACCCGAAAATTATTATTTTCTTGACACGGAGTAAATCACTCAAAACGATCAAATATGTTGACGGAATACTCAAAATAATTTTATAGTTCACAGAAATCACTAAACAGTAGAATTCTGTTAACTGTCAAAATTACTGTCAACTATTTAGGAAATTTGGGGTGTTGCAATGACATTTTATCTGCTATGAACATTTTAAAACTCTCTTAATGAATTTCACCATCACATGTGTTATTGGGAATTCTAAAATTCCACTTACTATTCAACTCCATTTTCCATAAATATTTATTTCTATCCTCTTGCTATTTTAGCTATTTTTTGAGCTTTTATAAACAATTTCTCACTTTTAGTGTTATAGATTTATGCTCAAGTAAATCTAAATAATTACTAAAATCACTAGGTAAATTTTTAAAATCTTATTGAGCTATTATAACCTTAATTATGGCTTATATTTGGCAGAATGTTACCCACACCAATAGCATTAGTGAAACGGTGCGTTGAGTAATAAAAAAAGAAGGAAAACCTAATACTAGTGGGGGTTGGCAACGACCTATAAAAAGGAGGCGAGATTCCAAATATTGAAAAGCACATAGGCATGCAGCAACGCAATGAAAAAAAAGAAGAAAGGAAGGAGATGTGCATAGAATGTGGCACGAGGAATAAGGGAAGAAAGAGAGCGCCACGCAAAGCAACACTATTTCATTTTTTTATGGATTTTTCTTCTTTCTTTATTTTTGATACCTATGTTATGAGTAACTAATTTTATTTTCTAAGATTAAGATAAAACCCTAATCTTTGTTTTAAATGATTTAACTTTGTTTAGGATATTTTTCATTGTTCTATAATTGCACAATGATGATGATTATTTATTTTTAATTGTTATTCAATTTAATTTTTATTATTGTCTTATAATCAATTAGTAAATTTAAATTGATATGTTTTAATCATATGCTTAATTCTTGTAGTCTTAGGTGTGGGTTGTGCAATAATATTCAATACTTTTGTTATCTAAGGATTGAATAATTCATGCTATATTAAAAAGTTTATGCCATAATGTGAATATATCATGTTATTTAAGATGAATTATGTCATTAATTAGGTTGCAATAATCTTTAGTAGTATTCAAAACTTGTAGTTGTAGACACTTCATATAACAATATTAATTTTCATTCAAGTTAAATTCATCTTTTTATAATTAGCGGTGGATTCAAGGATTTGGAATTACTCTTTGATTGATCTTGCATTTTAATTTGAGTTATTTCATTTATATTAATCATTTAATTTGAGTGTCTAGTTTAGTGCGTAATTTAAATTCTTAAGTTAATTATATTAAATCAAAATTTCTTCTTTTTTCTTTAAATTAATTTAGGTAGATACTAGATTTTACTAATTAATCCTATCACTCCTTATTGGTATGACACCCTTATTTTTATCAAATATTACATATATCTTATGTACTTGCAAGTAAACGGTAATTTTATTACTTGAAAATTCTTTATCAAGTTTTTGATCAACCCCTAATTAGCTTATTGCTAGTTCCTATCAATGAAAGTGACTTAAAATAAAGCTCAAAGTAAATCATATCTCTGATCAATTTAATCAAATCTAATTTATCTCAACTTAGGAATATAAGTCATGTATTAGAACACCTCATATGCCACAAAAGTTATACCATTATCAAACTTAAAGTGTGTGAATAATATGGCTACTACAACATATACCCAATGTCTCCAAATATCATAACTAGAACCCCTATTAGAAAACACATTTCAACTTCAAGCAATCCTCACAAGTGTTACCCTCAACAAGAAATATCACTCAAAAATAGGGTGTCCCTCATAACAAATGCATATGAGCAGAATAATTGACGTAAATCAAAACAAATATCGTACATATAAAATAAATGAAAGAACACTAAGGAAACAAAATAAATATCGCTTCATGGAAGGATGCCAAGAACCAAGCAATCCCTTCAAAACAAATAGGACTTTATTAAGCTTGTAATGCAGGTATAGGGAAAATATAAAGGCCAAAGGGTAATAATAAAAATCAAAAGTGTTTTTTAAGAATATTTTGAAGCTCACATCTACACTTTTAACATTTGTTTCCCCTTCTTTAAATCACTTTGTTCGACTAATCCACAATGCCAATATTTTTTTCTTCACACTTTTTCTTAAGTTTTTCAAACTTCACGTTTTTTTTTTCTCTTCACAACACTACTAATATCACCCTATATTGCAATCACAATGCTTCTTTTCTAAAATACTTTGGAAAACAGTTAAGAAAGAAAGGCTTAATAAATAGGTTCAAAAGGGTAACTAACGATAATATGTGAAAGAACAAAAAATATTATTTCAAGGCCCAAAATAAGAAACATAGGCTAATATCATCTCTTAAGAAAATACATAATTCAATCAATTTACATGGCATCAAATTAAATGCAAGTGTAGCATAAAACTTCTCTTTAGCCAAAAATAACAATAATTAAATGCTCTAGTGAGAAAAAAAATTATGAGTAGTAACAAGAAATATTGAAAGGTCAAGAAAATACTCACAAAATAAAAATGAATGGCTCAAAACTCACTAGATGAAAATAGTATCCATATATTCATCTTCGGGTTCTTTGTTACCAAGTGGCTTCCAGTACTTAAGAGGGGGTGAATTGAGTATTAAAAACTTTTCGCGAAAACGTAAACAAATTAAATATACTAAAATAAAATATTAAAATGGCGTGAAAATAAAGGAATGGAAGAACAATGACCAATAAATAAATTGTAAGAAATAATAAATTGAATGCAGATAAATAAAAGATTAAGGATAAGAAGAACATGCACGATATTTATCCTAGTTCGACCACCAACCACTTGTGGCCTACGTCCAGTCCTTGAAACACAGTTTGAGATTTTTTACTATTCAATACAAGCTTAAAACAGGTGCTTGCGACCTTTACAATCAAAAGCACTTTTCACACATAGGGAAACTCTATCCTTGTGCTAAAGCCTCAAGCTATCAGGGATACCTCACCATTACACAAACCTTCAAGGGATACCTCACCCTTGTTACAAAGCCTTTGAGGGATACCTCACCCTCTCAGAAATACAACAAAAATTAGATGAAGAAAAGCTCTCACAAAGAGCAAGTAATACAAATTGAAGCACTATAGAGCTCTCTAAGGATATCTCGGAATTTTGGTAAAAGAGCACAGAAAATAAGAGAGAAAATTGTGAATCACGTTTTAACACAAGCAAAAATAATTCAAATTATTCGAGACCTGCACAAGTGACCCAAGGTCTCTATTTATAGAGCCTTTGAGCAAAAATGCCCGTTGGAAGAATTAAATCCATATTTAATTTCGAAATATGTCTGTTTCTTTCTAAAATAGGATTTGTGGGTTATTCGAATACCTTCATGGTTATTCGAATACCATTGTTTAGTGAAACACAATTCTGCAGGGAGTTATTTGAATACCTCTGTTTCAAAAGGCTTGTGAAAACAGTTCAGAAGAAGAGTATTTGAATATTTCTCAAGCTATTCAAATACTTCTGTTTAAAAACAATTTTTTGTAATTAGGTATATTCAAATACCACATGGGTTATTCGAATACCTCATTTTTTGAAAACAGATTTTAAGAAATTCTGTATTCGAATGCCTAGTGTGCTATTCGAATACTTCTTTTGAAAACATGAAAAAAATGTAGTTATTCGAATACCCATGTTAAAAAATCATTTGAAAACCTTTAGAAAATTGCCTAGGTGATTTCCAAATTTCTAAAATCTTTTGATCTTTCAAAAAACAAACTAAAACTTTAGTTTAATTAATAAGGAACAGGTTTTTAGATCCGTTTAAAAACAACCAATGAGATATCCAAATAAAAGCTCTATACAAAAAGACCCTAAGTCTTAAAACTAATCTTTGAAGAACTTGGACTTGGTCTTCTCATCATCTTCATGTTTGTTATCATCAAAACTCATATTCATTGTTGCAAAGTAATCACGTTCTCCCCCTTTTTTATGATGACAAACTAGTATTGAGAAAAACAATAGTTTAGATAAATTGGAATTCAAAAAAGTAGGTTAAGAGACTTACTCCCCCTCTTTTTCGTAAAAGGTAATTTAAATCAAAGATGTACACAGCTTCTCCTTATTTTTGGAATCCAATAATTGTTACTTATATTACCTGTCTTTTCTCAATATTTACTGGTTATTTTTCTCCCCCTTTGGCATAATAAAAAAGAGATAACAAATATAAGATACTTTTTCTCCCCTCCTCCACTAGCATTATCATTTCAATTCTTGTTTCTCTATTCCAATTAGCATTTCTCTTTATCATTGATAAAATTTACGTACTTAAAGTCTTATGAGTTTCAAAGCCTCACTTACACTTATTTTCTTTCATGACCAAAATCCATCATAGTTTTATGTTAAGGTTCTACTTCTTTTATTTTTCCATCTTATGAATTCCCAATCTAGTATTTAGTCACTTAACTATTCAAACTTCAATTTGATTACAACTTTTCCTCTTAATTACCCTAAATATCCGAAAACCCTAATATTCTTAAGTTCCCAAAAATTCCTATTCTTGTTTATTTATTTCAACTCTTTAATTAACTCATTTTTGACCTAAATTCTCTAGATTCCAAGTTACTTTAAAATTTATCCAACATTTCCATCTTTTTCTTCTTCTTGGTCATGAACCATAGGTTCATAGAATTTCATATTCATCTTCTTAATTCATTGTTTTAATTCTTCAATCAATTCATTTTCCACTTAAACTTATAAGTTCCAGTTCATTACCAATTTAGTCATAAGTTTTCCTATTTTTTCTTCCTCTTGGCCGTGACCTATACCAAGGTTTCAAGGTTCTAAAATTTTCATCAAGTCATCAACCAATTACTTAAGTTTCATTTATTACAAGGTGTTATCTTGTTTCACCATTTTTAGGCCATGAGGCTGTGAGCCTCACTTCCAAAAGACAAAGTATTCTTTGTCATTCACACATAAATTCAACCATACAACAATCACAATCTATCAACATACAAAATATCACAACATTAATAATAACACCATACAAATCACATAATGATAAACCATAAAAAACAACCAATCAAGAGGAGAAATCCACACTTAGATTCTCAATTTTCAACACATAAATTTGTCCCCCACCATTATGAGTGGTTGATGAGGATGTTCTCCCTCTTACTAAAGAAAATGACAAGCAATAGATCTCCCTTAATGTCCTTGAAGATTTTGACTAAGCACTCCATAAATCCCTAAGGATTTCAACTCACAAAAACAACATTCTAAGCTTGAAAAAGAGTGAATCAATGGTCATAAAGATGGCCATGAACACAAAAATGAAGAAGAGAAAGTGAAGATCAAAAGTTTACCTCAAAAGCTTCAAGCTTTGCTCTTGAAGAAAGATGATGAAAATGGAAGCTTTTGAAAATGGTTTCAACTAGAAAGGTGTTTAGAATGTGATGGATATCAAGGAAATGTGAGTGGGTGAAATTTTTGTAAACATGGAGGATGGCTATTGTAACATCCCAAATTTTCTAACTATTTGATGGTAATATTGACAGTAATAACAGAATTCTATTGTTTAGTGATTTTTGTGTACTGCAAAATTATTTTGAGTATTCCGTGAATACATTTGATCGTTTTGTATGATTTACTTTGTGTCAGAAAAATAATAATTTTCGGACCGAGGAAAATCTTACGTAATTTAATTATTATTGTTAAGTCTTAATTATTTTACGTAATCTGATTTAATTTTTGTAAGTTTTATAATTTTTATGATTTTGTGGATGATTATGAAATTTTTATATTTTTTGATTATTTTAATATTATTCTTGGGCTGTTTGTAGGCCCAGGTAGGCCCGAAAAAGTGAAAATTTTTCCACAGCCAAAAAATTTTGTACTGTTGAGACGGAGACGGGGGATCTTACTAAACCTGAATCTGAAAATAATTTTTAAAATTTTCTTTTACTGTGTTTTGTACTGTATTTAATTATCGGGTAATAAAAATATGGTAAAAATATTATTTGTAGGGTAATAGCAAATAAAAATAAATAATATACTGCTTAGTCAACATTAGTAGTTATGACAGCTTTATGACAGACCAATAAGAAGCAAGCTTAATGTTGAAGCCTTTGGATATCCACGATTGATTTAATCAACGGTGGAGATTTGGTCTTATAAAATGGCTAGGACCATTTATGACCATTGGATGGAAAGTATGAAGAGGTGATCTTGACCCTTCATTTTGGATATACATCTAATGGCTAGGATTGCAAGGAGAAAGATCCAATGGCCTAGATATAGTCTTACATCTAGAGGCCATAATTAGAATCTACACTAATCCTAACCATTGATCTAATCAATGGCTAACAATGCTCAAAATGGTGGCTAGTGAAATTGGTCACTCAATTGAGTGTACAAGAAGGAGGGCGGTTTTGTGATGGCCTTAAGCCATAGCAAAGTTTGAAGACACCATTATTGCTTATCTTGATCATTCTTGATCATTCCAAAAACCTAAAGCTCTTACAAAATTTTCTCTCCTTTCCCTTCAAGCTAGTTTCGGCCAAAGCACCCAAATCCACCTTCCACCACTCAAAAATTTTAAACAACCTTACTTCTTGAATCTATACCTCAATCTAGGACACTTTGTAGTTTAGGCCGAGTTCTAAATCCATCATCTTCAAGGACTTTCTTCAAGAGCAAAGTTTTAGGGTTTTTAAGGTGAAGTTATGGAAACTTCACTTCTTATCTCTTTTTCATGTTGTAAACCATGTCTGATCCATGGTTTGCCTTGTTCAAGCGTAATATGCTAATAAATATATGTTTTGTTTTGTGTTTAAGAAACCTTTGGTGGTGAAGGACTTGAAAAAGAAGCAAAGCAAGGAGCTTTTGAGGTTCTTCAAGAGGTAAGAGGGAGATCCTCTCACCAACCAAGTATGGGGGTGAGAGATGAAATTGTATTTGATGGATGGTGAATCCATGTGAGGATTCATATCCATGGTTATGTAATTTATTTGTGGGTGTTTATGTGCTTTAAATTATTTATTTGTGTTTGCATGCTTTAGGTGATTTTTATTGCTTTAAGGTATGCTTGAATATATGCTATGATGAATATATATGTATGCCATGATTTAATGATGGAAAGGAAAATAAATTTTTGGTTCCAAGGACCAAGAGGATTTCAACCAAGACACCTCAAAATAGGTGTTCACAAATTAATATTTTCATGAATGGTAAAATTTGATGTTTAGAAAAGCAAGGATAATGAACAAATGTTTTGGTTTTAGAGAACAAGTGTCTCACGGTTTTTGAAGGAATTTTAATGGTTTGTTTGTGTAAAAACATGAATGGAGCTTAGTTGATTTAGAAGGAAAAATATTTGATGGTTTCAATGGCCATGTACCACGGTTTTAAAGGCTTGTAATGCCTTGGTTTTATAAAACAAAGCGATTTCAAAGTGGAAATAGAATTGATCTAGTACAAGGATTAAAGAAATGGAAACAAAGTGATTTGTCACTTGAAAAAAATGATTTGTGGAATATATTGCGAAAAGGATTTCTTAAAGGAAAAAATGTGGAAAATGATGTTGAAAATGACATTGATTTTTTTGAAAGTCTGATAATCACATATTTTATTCATTAAGAAACCCTTATGTTTAGTTATTTACACTCTTCATGTACTTAATTGACTGAATTTGATTATGTTTTGTAAGTTTGAACTCGAATCGGACATAATTGATTTTTTTCAGCATTATTCGGGTCTTACACTGTTTCTGTATTTTAGCCATATCTTGAGTTCTAAATGTCTGATAATTATGAATTTTATCTTGTAGGAAAGATAAGAAAGAACTTTACAACTTTGATGAAGAGCTCAAAGTCAATTTCAGACATCTAGTGGAGCTAATTGGGCATGGAAATTAGAATACGGGATTTGTGACTGGAACCCGAACAGTGTGTAGTAACCAGAACATAATTCGAGTTTGGGCATATAAAATGGGCTGAAAATTTGTAATCTGAAAGTTAAGACCCATATGTACAACTTTCATGTCAAGCACAAAACTTGATTCGGGCTCCTTGATGGAGATATTGGGTCTGAAAGTCAAAACAGAGGTGCTGAAACTGGTCCTGAACAGTCTGTAGTAATTGAGTCATATCTTGGGCTGTAGGACGAATTTTTGGGTGTTTCCAGAGCCATTGGAAAGCTTAGACAATTTCCTAGAACTTTCATGAAGACCACTTGGCTCAGAAATGACGAAATCAATGAGTTCAACAATAAAGAATTTCAGAGACAAGGTAGCTCACCTACTCACCCACCTACTCATCCACCTACTCATTCACCTACTAATCCCATCTACCCATCTACTACTACTCCAAATCCTCTATAAAAGGAAGCATGTGGAGAGCTCTAGGAACAACACACACTTGGTGTTAGAGATAGCTTTTCATAGTTCGTGTATATTTTTCCTTTATTGTAATGGAGAGTTAAGTCACTTCTAGTCAATTTGGGACTCTTGAAGAGATTGTGGTTTGGATTCTTGAAACCTTGGTTTATGTAATGTATTTGATTTATATTTGGATTCTTCTTCTCTTCTTCTTCTTCTGTTTTCTTGATCTTGAATGCATGAATGGTGATTCTATTTATGTTTATTTTAAGATTAAGTATTGTGACTAAACTTAGAACTGATTGATCTGAATTAATCACGTAAATGAAGATTGAAGATTTGTGATGAAACTTAGAACTGGTTGATCTAAATTAATCACGTAATTGAAGAGGTTAGGTTACTGATTGGTGCCTAGGTTAATTGAATTCGGTGCTTAAATTAACATATATCTACAAGAATGGTGCGATTGTAGATTTATGTTTATTACTTGTCAATTGAATTCTAGACGATTGTCTAGTATGAATTCGGATCGATCTTTGAGATCTCGGTTAGATCCAAGTTAACCATTCAAATGTGCTTCAAATGTTTGTTGAAAGGTCTATGATTGAATCCACCCAATCTCGGATAGATTTCTCGAATTGATTTGTTCTTTTAATTGTTATTTTTCTTCAGATCTTGTCATTATAATCTTTGAACAATCAAAACCCCCTTTCTAACTTAACTTAATTTGATAAAATTGCATTTACGATCCTTGAGGAGACGATCCGGTGTTGTTCACTATACTGCAAACTTAGTTAATAACTTCGGTTATAATTTTGACTGAGTTCGGCGCCGTCAAATTTTGGCACCGTTCTTAGGGGATTAGTAAGTGTAATCTTTTCATTTTAAGTGTTTTTACTAACTTTTGCTTTTTATTAACTTTTCTAACATTTTTATCCATTATCTAGTATTGTTCATACTACACTAACAATTTTTTTTCTTAGATTTCTGAATTTCTCTAGTGAAGGAAAGATGGAAAACTAGTGATTATGGGTAGTTGATACAATTTTCGAACTGAACATGCCTAGAAAAATATGAAACTTGGTCGGCTGAAGGAAAACAGCCTGATAAACAAAACTCACAGTAAACTGTGAGGTCAACCCTGGTTTTTTGAAATTCTATCATTTAGACCATTTTTTTTAATTTTTTATTATTTTTTATTGTATTTTCTAGTTTCATTTTTATGTAGATTTTGTCCTGTGTTGCTCCCATAAATTTAAAAATGTTTAGATACATTAACTAGATTTATTTTTGCATATTTTGAGTGTTGATCCCATACTAACTCTTTCTTTTTAATTTTTTCTTTTTCTTTCATTATCATTTTGTTGCATTCCGTTGCATTTTAAGGATACAATGGACCATGCATAATGGAGTCAAAACTTGAGGAGTTGACTTCTTTGGTAAGACATATAGTAGTGAGACAACAATCACCTGTGCAAGAAGCTACACTTGTGTGTAACATTTGTTTTTGTTCATCTCACCCCACATATGCATGCCCTACACTTCAGTATGGTAGTTCTATTTTTCCAGATCAATTTATTGCAACAGCTGGTTATTTTCCTGATGAACCACAGTTCCAGCAGCAGCAACAGAGTTATGACCCCTTCTTCAACACATACAACCCTAGCTGGGAATACTATCCGAATATGGGTTATGGCAATACGGCATTACTACAACAACAATCATTTCAATATGAGCAGCCATTCCAGTAGATAACAAGTCCATCAACCACAAAACTTGAGCCTTCATGGGAGGACTTGATGAAAACCCAAATTGAGTTCCAGAATTTCACCGCCACTATTCAGATTTAACAACCCAAATTGACCAGTTGACAACCACTTGTTAATGAACCGAGATGTCAAAGAGGCCAACTCTTTCCCCAAAAAGATTCCCAACTCCCCGCATTCTAATTGTCATATTGATTTACATGCAGACTTAGTTGAGGAAACTCATGATGAGTTGTGGTTTGAATTTCCGATTTAATTGGTTTTGATGATTCTATCAATTGCAACTCATGTGCTGATCATGATGGTGATATAAAATGTGTTGTGTGTGCTGAAATTTTTGCATATTTGAAAACTAATGATTCTGTTTACGCAGGATCTAATGATATAGAAGGGTCTATCAACAATGTAGTTGCAGAATCTGAAACATATAGGGAGGTGGAGTTGAAGGCCATTGAGGAATTTTCAAAGAAAGAGGAAAGTCAGCAGATGCTAGTAACTACTGAAGTGGTTTTTGTTTTTAGGCCATGGTCCAGCATTATCAATGAAAGCAGGATTGCAAAATTACACGTATTGCATGCCATTGGTGAAGTCAAGGAAGACCAATGGGACCTCAATGTTAACCCTCATGCTTCAAGCTTCACTTGGTCGATACACTTCAACCAATGGGACCGTAGTGGAAGCTATCATGTTGTGTCAACCATAACCTGGTCATCACGTTTCAACCAATGGGATCCTGGTGGAGTCTTTTCACCAACCTCACTTAATAAGACCAATGGACACCGCCTCAAACAGTATCATGAACTTCCAGAGAATGCAGAAATGGAGGTGATGAACCTTCTCCATCCGCATTATGAATAAAAAAAAAAAAAAAAAAAAAAAAAAAAAAAAAAAGAAAAAAAAAAAAAAAAAAAAGAAAAAGCAGTTGTGTGCCAGACAATGAGGTAGGTAGTGCCATTAAATTTTGTCACTCGAAAGCATGTAAAGGTCATTTTTTTTCTTCAGCGACAACAACTGCGAAAATCTTGCAGTATGGATTTTATTGGCCCACTTTATTCAAGGTCTGTTACACCTTTTGCAAAAGCTGCGGAAATTGGTCAAAAAAGTTCTGCTTTGAGATTATCATCTGCACCTACTCCTTGGAAAATTGAGATCTAGATGGCGCTGTTCTTTTGTTGTCAAACACGTGTATCCTCTGGGGCCGTAGATATTGAGGATCCTAGGAATGGTAATGCGCTTAAAGTTAATAGACAAAGACTCAACCATTCCTGGAAAACCAAGTTCTTGAGTTCTTTGTGTTGTCGGTTAAGTGGCGGATACGGTACTCCGTGACTCTCAAGTCGGTTTATTTTTCAGTTTCCCAAAATAACTGAACCCTTCTTCTCCTTCAAAATGGATGTCATTCTTTCAAACCTGAGAAAACATTTTCCTTCTCTTCCTCAAAATGCTCTGAGAAAGATCTACAAAGTTCGATGTGAAAGATTGAGACTGTTAATGCACAAAGGTATGCCAGAAGATGTACACTGGATAATTGAAGCAAAGGTCCGATTAGCAGGTGAGTCCTCAATTTCATTTGACTCATATATGCCCGGTCTTGGAAGAAGTTCATATTCTAAAAGGAGAAGAGCAAAAAGGTTACAAGTCTATCACAAATGTGGACGATGGAATTGTAACATGCAATGTCATTCTTTGGGGATGGTTTCCGCAAATAGATCTTTCATTAAGAATGGATTGAGTAAGGAGTCATTAGATGATATCTTATTGATTCTTGAGACGCGTTCTTATGGATTGATGCGAGATGAAATTCTTAATTTATGGAATCTATTCAAGGATGAAGAAAAACGCTACAGTCTTGGGAATCTGACTCTAAAAGACCCTGTTTACCAATTTATAAGAAAATTGAATGGGAAGCTTATCCTCGACTCATAGAAGACGTTTAAGCCGTTACTGGACGTTAAACCAGAGGCAGATGTGAGCCATATCCACAAACAATCTGTACATATCATCCTCTTCTTCTTCTTCATGTCATCTTTCAAAAAAAAAACACAAAAAAAAAAAAAAAAAACAAAAAAAAAAAAAAACAAAAATAAAAACAAAAAAAAAAAAAAAACGGACGTGATGTCTACATCGCACTCATGACGCGCAGTATAAAGATACGCCATGGAGACTGTACATACAAGTATGTCATCATTCTCTATTTCTTTTATCTTTGTATCATTTTATTGTATTTTGATTTTTGTACAGATGATCCTTTGAGCAGGGTCCTTCAGGGGTTTCTAGACTTCTTTACCTTGATGGTTTTCTTGAAGTAAAAAAAAAAAAAGATTCTGTGTTTCTTAATTTCAAACTTTTCTGACAACAACCAACCTACCATTATAGATGCAATTATTTCCCTTTCCATTCTTTTTCTTATTTAAACACTCCATTTTCTCCATTTTCCTTCAACTCAGAAACACTCAAAGGGAGGAAAGTATAGAATAGGACCTTCTATTCGTAACCTCAAAAATGTCTGTGTTTTTTGTGGGTCGAATTATGGGAAGGGATTAGAATTTGTAAACGCAGCTAGCACTCTTGGTCGATCACTTACTGCGAGGAATATTCATCTTGTATATGGGGGATGTTGTCGTGGGTTAATGGGGGCTGTATCACTTGCTGCTTTTATAGGAGGCAGTCAGGTTTTAGGTGTTATTCCTAAACCTTTAGCTGAAAATAACATCACTGGAAAGACAATTGGAGAAGAAATTCAGGTAACATCTATGCATGGACGAATGAAAACAATGGTTGACAATTCTGATGCATTTATTGTCTTACCAGGTGGTTTTGGTACTTTGGAAGAAATTTTTCAAATTGTCTCTTGGGCCGAACTAAACATCCACCATAGACCCATTGGTTTGTTGAATGTTAATAATTTCTTTGATCTTTTGTTATCTTTTCTTGACAAAGTGTGGAACGTAAATTTATCACTCCTTCAGCAAGACAACTTCTTATCTCTGCCTCCACTATTGATGAGCTCATTGATAAATTAGAAGCTTTTGAGTATGTACCTGATCAGGTATTAGCTCAGATAGATTGGTCAACAGGAAGCAGCGAAGGAAGTAATAAGAAACAAAAGCCAGATCTGCGACTTCATCTTTAATAGGTTTGATTTTATTGTACTTTGCTTCTTTTTAAATTTGTGTCAGTTTTCTCCATCAGGTAATATCTTCTATCCTTTACTCATCTATATTTTAACATTGAGGACAATGTTGTGATCTAGTTGGGGGGGAAGGATAGTTGACCAAAAAAAAAAAATAAGTAAATAAATAAATAAAAAAAAATTGTTGTTTTGTTTGGAAAGTATGATATGATTGTCATGTACTTATTAAACCAATTAGTGATGACAGAGTAAGGAGTAATTTTACTCTTGAGACGCATCTTAATTGGTGGCAGAGTAAGGAGTTTTTTAGGTAGTAACTAATTAGTACTAAAGTTTTATTGTTTGATTTCTTTTCAGGGTCTGAAGCGGTACTGACAGTGTGTTTCTTTTCTGCTTGGCGTTGATTCACTTCTTATCAGGTTGTGTTGCTCTTTTCTATCTCTTTCTTTCACATTGAGGACAATGTTATATTAAGTGTGGGGGAGAGATTTTAGCATGTTTCTGTTTCTTTTCGTTTGTTAAAAAAAAAATTTCAAAAAAAAATTCAAAAAAAAAAGAGGTTCATTGCATGATTAAATAACTTTTCTCCCTTCTTGATCTGATATGCTTGGTGATGGATGATTGAACTAATGAATTGAGTTTGATGGATGCATACCTTGTGAGATTTTGAGCCTAATGGATGGATTCAACATTTATGTCATTCTCTTCTTTTTTGTGTGATTTTCACTCATGTTAATAACCACTCTAGAACTTGCTTTGATTCTTTTTGAAGCTACATTTCACTTGCATGCATAAACATGATTGAGGCCCTCTTTCTTAATTAGCTAGTTTAACCAAATAGCCAACCTTCCTTTCAATATGATATCAAGCACTCTTTTGACTTCTTGAAAATTCTCCGATTCCTGCCAACCTTGTATATTTTCCTTTGCTTAACCCCTTTGAGCTTATTTGACCATTCCTTGTTTCTAGCTCATTATGTACCTTAAATGAAAAATCGTGTTCTTACTTTATCTTAGGGAATAAAAGAACATTAGCCTGGTTAATGGATGAGTTTTTGAACAAGTGTGGGGGTGTGTGTACAAAATGGTTGTTGAAAAAGGAAAGAGTGCCTAAAAAAAAAGGAAAAATGTATGTATATAGTTATGTTTATATATATATATATATATAAAAAGAGAGCAAAGGATTGGGAAATGAATATGTAAAGGGATATACATTAGAGTTGAGATGAATTTTTATGCTTGTTATTTGAACTCAGCTCTCATTTGCTTTTATTCTCTTTGGTATTTATCTTCTCATATCCATTTTATCCTCTTCTGTTACCTTGACCTCACTACAACCTTGAATAAAGTCCTCATGATTTGTGTGTGCATGTGTTTTAAGTAGTGGAGAAGTAGAAGATAAGCAAGCTTATGGTAGTGTAATTTTCATGGGTTGAATTGAGTGAAATACCTACCTTTTAAACACTTGAGAGATTGAGAGGGAATCTTGTGAAGATCCATCATTCTTAATTCATTCTTTTCAACGAAAGTTTCCTTGCTTGTTGGTTTGAGATGTGAAGAAATGTTACCTCATTTATGCTTTGATCCCTTGAATTTCTTGTTGCTCTTCTTGCTTCATTGAGTCCTTTAGAGTTTTTAGCTTTTAAGTTTGTGTCGTTTGTCTTTGTCTTTGTCTTTGATTCGGGCTCCTTGATGGAGATATTGGGTCTGAAAGTCAAAACAGAGGTGCTGAAACTGGTCCTAAACAGTCTGTAGTAATTGAGTCATATCTTGGGCTGTAGGACGAATTTTTGGGTGTTTCCAGAGCCATTGGAAAGCTTAGACAATTTCCTAGAACTTTCATGAAGACCACTTGGCTCAGAAATGACGAAATCAATGAGTTCAGCAATAAAGAATTTCGGAGACAAGGTAGCTCACCTACTCACCCACCTACTCATCCACCTACTCATTCACCTACTAATCCCATCTACCCATCTACTACTACTCCGAATCCTCTATAAAAGGAAGCATGTGGAGAGCTCTAGGAACAACACACACTTGGTGTTAGAGATAGCTTTTCATAGTTCGTGTATATTTTTCCTTCATTGTAATGGAGAGCTAAGTCACTTCTAGTCAATTTGGGACTCTTGAAGAGATTGTGGTTTGGATTCTTGAGACCTTGGTTTATGTAATGTATTTGATTTATATTTGGATTCTTCTTCTCTTCTTCTTCTTCTGTTTTCTTGATCTTGAATGCATGAATGGTGATTCTGTTTATGTTTATTTTAAGATTAAGTATTGTGACTAAACTTAGAACTGATTGATCTGAATTAATCACGTAAATGAAGATTGAAGATTTGTGATGAAACTTAGAACTGATTGATCTAAATTAATCACGTAATTGAAGAGGTTAGGTTACTGATTGGTGCCTAGGATAATTGAATTCGGTGCTTAAATTAATATATATCTACATGAATGGTGCGATTATAGATTTATGTTTATTACTTGTCAATTGAATTCTGGACGATTGTCTAGTATGAATTCTGGATCTGATGCTGAGATCTCGGTTAGATCCAAGTTAACTATTCAAATGTGCTTCAAAGGTTTGTTGAAAGGTCTATGATTGAATCCACCCAATCTCGGATAGATTTCTGAATTGACTGTTCTTTTAATTGTTATTTTTCTTCAGATCTTGTCATTATAATCTTTGAACAATCAAAACCCCCCTTTCTAACTTAACTTAATTTGATAAAATTGCATTTACGATCCTTGAGGAGACGATCTGGTGTTGTTCACTATACTGCAAACTTAGTTAATAACTTCGGTTATAATTTTGACTGAGTTCGGCGTTCGTCAAAGTCCAAAATGATGTTTGGAATATTGAGGAATAATTTACGTGGTGGTAAAATGGTGAAAAATGTTTTACATAACTTAAAAACATGATTTTTAAGCTACGCAATTGCAAAAACGATGAAAAATCGCTACGCGATTTGAAAAATGTTTAAATATTTCTATACAATTTGGAAAACGTTTAAATATTTTTACGTGATTGAGAAAGTGTTGAAAAATCAAAACGTGATTTGAAAACACAACAGAAATGTTGCTCGATTGTGAAAATGTGACAAAAGTGTTGCGTGACTATGAAAATGCAATAATATGATTTTGCAATTGAATATACAGTAGGATTACTGTTGGACCAGTGTATGGACACTATATGAGAAATTTTGAGATTATGAATTTGAACTGAAAATAGGTCAGTGTGTGGACCCTGAATATAAATTATGAATTTGAATTGAAAATGGTGCATTGTACATGCATTGGAAAGGTCCTATGGACTGGATAAATCTATTTTTCTAGGAGAGACGTACACCTCTTAAGTAGGTGCGATAAGCGTAGTGTAAGTCACTTGTTGACTTTGGGGGCATCGGGGTGCGGGTTGCTCACAAGGGCAGTTAGTAGCTCTTCTGTACCATGGGTTAGACCGATGCAATGCACTGATGATCTTGACCAAGACACTATTCTTAATCAAGATCTATTAAAGACTGTCGTGTATATCCTAGATGTGAAAACACTAATGAGAATAGTGACATGTGGTCTGAGACATGTTGGTACAGACAGATCTTTTGGATCAATTTCTCCGACTTGAGTTTTAGCTCCATGGAGTAGGAAATAGAGTCTTTGTGCACATGCATAATCTGAATATCTATATCTGTGTAATATATTAATTGAGGAATATTAGTTATGATAATTGTATTGTTGGATATTTGGATAATGTTGAGGGCATTATCGTAATTATTATTTATAATAATTGACTTGTTGGATATTTGGATAATGTTGAGGGCATTATCGTAATTATTGTTTATGATAATTGAATTGTTGAATATTTGGATATTATTGAGGGCATGATCGTAATAATTGTTTATTTCATCTATTGTGATGATAAATGATGTTGATGGCATGAATGTAATTATGATATGATATATTTGTATAGTGTGTTGTTTGTGTTATCTCTATGCTACCATGTTGGTATTAACGTAGGTGATTTCACCTCTTTGTATGCCTATTTTGTACTATATTTATATTGTAAAGATGTTGAACAAGGGATTGAACAAGAGGGTGAAGAGGAGTAGATTCATGTAGAGGAAGCTGAGTTTTGATCGGATGGCATCCCAGTCAAATTTCTTTGGGTACGTGCGGCTACAGTTCCACGGTGGAGCTGGTGCTTGGAGGTTGAGTCCCAATGAGGAGGGACTCATTTATCAGGGACTTTTGACAGTCATCACAAGTAGAATTTTTCATAGAGACTCGTTCTTTTCTATAACTATATATGTACATGTTGAATTTTCGCTGTCAATTAGACGGTATTGGGGCGGTAGGTTTCACGTCCCAACGGAGATCAGTATTGTGTCGTCTGCACGAACACCTGTTCATAGGACGTCGCGTCAAGTTGGATTCCTACCTGCTGGGGAACCTGAGGAGGACCCCGTCTGAGGGTTCTGCTGTCTAGTCATACTTGGGCAAGTATGCTAGTTTTAAATAATGTCAAATGCTTTTGAGAACCTGATCTGTATATAAATAATGTTGACAATACTTATGTAATGTAAATGATGTAAATTATTTGTGATGATGCTTTAATATTTTTATTTTCCGCTAAGTTTATTTTATCAACATCAAGAAATTTTACAACTTGTATTTACATTACAAAGCATATTTGATAATGGAAGGGGTAATTCGATAATAATAACGTTTAAATGTGGCACCCTACGGTGGGTGTTACAGCTATGGTGGTGTGGCCGTGAGGTAGAGGGAGAAGAAAAAGAGAGAAATGGAAGAAAAGAAAGGTGAAGTGGAGAAAGAAAGTGATAGTAAGGTTTTTAAAATGTGAGAGTAAAATGAAAATGTTGTATTTTGGTCCCTTTTCCCCCCTTAGCCGCGGCACACATGGAGAGAAGAGAGAGGAAAAAGCTTCATGCAAGCTTAGAGGAAATTGCTTGGAAGTTTCCTCCAAAAGGCTTTGGTTAGATTTTCTCAAAAAGTCAATTCGATGGGACATAAAGTAAATTTTCGGATAAGGTGATAGGATTTTCTACTACGAACTATTATCCAATGGACAATTATTACAATTAACAAAGTAGTATTTATTGTCCAATGGATAATAGAGCGTACCAAAAAATTTTTAGTTATCAGAATGTTTCTGCGATTTTTTTATTAGATAAAATCGCGAAAAACATAAAACCTTGTAAACTGTGCTTGACCTCGGGTTTAGTAAGATCCCTCATCGATGTTTCCACAGTTCAAGGTTTACTAGCCTCAGGGAAAATATTTCATTTTCTCAGCTCTGCTCAGTGCATACACAAATCGAGAAAAATATTAAAATAATCAAGTAATTCAAATAATTTTAGAAAAATTCCTAAAAATCACAAATATTAATAAATGAATATTTATCATAAACTAAACAATTTTTGGGGTGTTACAACTCTTCCTTTCTAAAAAAAAATTCGTCCTCAAAATTTTTGTACCTCAGAATAGTTGTGGGTATTGTTCCTTCATCTTGTCCTCTAACTCCCACGTTGCATCTCCCATGATGTCTTTTCAGACTACCTTCACTAATGCAATCTCTTTGTCTCGGAGTTGTTTCACCTTCTTATCCTCAATCTTGATAGGAAGTGCTTCATATGTCAAATTCTCTTTAATTACATTGTATTTGGTTCAATGATATGAGTTGGATCAGGAATGTATTTACGTAATTGTGACACATGAAAAACATTGTGTAGGTTAGAAAGAAAAGGTGGTAAAGCTATTTGGTAAGCTACCGGACCAACTCGGCGAAGAATTCAGTATGGTCCGATAAAATTAGGAGTGAGTTTTTTGGACTTAATAACTCTTCCAACACCCATCATAGGTGTAACCCTTAGAAACACATGATCCCCTTCCTTGAACTCTAGAGGCTTTCGTCTCTTGTCCGCATAGCTCTTCTATCTACTTTGAGTTGTCCTCATCTTCTCCTGAATTATCTTAATCTTTTCTGTTGTCTGTTGTACAAGATCGGGCCCTAACGTGAGATGTTCTCCGTCTTGATACCAACACAAAGGCGTTCTACAGTGTCATCCATATAGGGCTTTATAGGGTGTCATCCTTATACTTGAGTGAAAATTATTGTTGTAAGTGAATTTGATCAAGGGTAAGATTTCATCCCAACTTCCTCTTTGCTCTAAAACATAAGCTCTTAACAGATCTTCTAAAGATTGAATTGTTCTCTCAAATTATCCATCCATTTGTGAATGATATGCAGAACTCAAGTAAAGTTTTGTTCTCATAGCTGCTTGTAGACTTTGCCAAAACTTTAATGTGAACCTCGGATCTCTATCAGAAATAATGTTAGAAGGTACACCATGAAGTCTAACAATCTCGCCAATATATACCTGAGTCAACCTCTTCATCGAGTACCTTATGTTAATCAGTAAGAAATATGTAGACTTCGTAAGCCGATCAATAATTACCCATATTAAGTCACATCCCTTTTGGGTCTTCGGCAATCCAGTCACGAAATCCATTGCAATACTATCCAATTTCCATTCGAGAATAGTCAAAGGTTGTAACATTTTGAAAGGTCTCTGGTGTTCAACCTTAGCCTTCTGACAAACTAAGCAAGATGACACATATTTGATAACATCTTTTTTCATTCCATGCCACCAATACATCTATTTAAGATCTTGATACATCTTAGTCATTCTAGGATGCATACTTAACTTGCTTGTGTAGGCTTCTTCGAGAATTAACCTCCTAAGTTCTGGATCATCAGGTACACATATTCTACTGCGGAACATCAAAATCTCATCAGGTCTTTCCTCAATTGTTGACACCATGCCTTGCTTTATCAATTCTCTTTCATCTTGCAAAAATTTGTCACTTTTCTGTTTCTCTCAAATTTTTTCCATTAGGTCATTCAAAATAGTAACCATACCTAGGCAAACTTCCTCCGGTGTTATTTCCAAGGATAACCACATATCTCTGAATTGCTTGATTAATTCTTTTTCCTTAACCATCATGGTAGAAACGCTAAGCATTTTCCTGCTCAAAGCATCTGCCATGACATTTGCTTTTCCAGGATGGTATTGAAGTTGGAAGTCATAATCCTTCAAACACTCTAGCCATCTCATCTGTCTCATGTTCAACTCCTTTTGTTCAAACAGGTATTTCAGGCTCTTGTGGTCACTAAAGACGTTAAACGTTGCTCCATATAGAAAATGTCTCCATATTTTCAAAGCAAAGACCACTGCAGCTAACTCCAAGTCATGCATTGGGTAGTTCTTCTCATGTACCCTCAGTTGTCTTGAAGCATAGGCTATGACATTCTTATCTTGCTTAAGCACACATCTTAATCCCTGATACGAAGCGTCGCAATACACTTCAAGTGGGGTTAAGCAGAATCAATACTAGTGCAGAAGTCAGTCGCTTCTTTAATTCTTAGAAACTCTCCTCACATACGCCCGTCCACACAAAAGCTTGAATCTTCCTCGTAAGCTGGGAAAGAGGTCCCGCTATCTTGGAAAATCCTTTAATGAATCTTCGGTAGTATCCGGCTAATCCCACGAGGCTACGGATCTTTGTCACGGTCTTGGGTCTTTTCCATTGAAGAACCGCTTCAACATTCGATGAATCTACAACAATTCCTTCCTTTGAAATCACATGCCCCAAAAACTTGATTTCTTCCAACCAAAACTCATATTTTACAATTTGGCATACAACTTCTTCTCTTTCAGAATTTGGAGAACTATCCTAAGATGTTCATCATGTTCCTCTCGACTTCAAGAATAAATTAAAATGTCATCAATGAAGACAACAACGAATCTATCTAAATAATGATAAAAGATCTGGTTCATGTAATCCATAAATACAACAGGAGCATTCGTTACCCCGAATGACATCATACGATACTCATAGTGTCCATAGCGTGTCTGAAAAGCTATTTTGAAAATATCCTCTGCCTTCACACGAATCTGATGGTAGCTAGATCGTAGGTTAATCTTAGAGAAAATAATAGATCCCATTAGCTGATCCATCAAATCATCCATCAAATCGTCAATTCTCAGAAGTTGATACTTATTCTTGATTATGATCTTATTCAACTGGTGATAATCCACGCACAACCGTGAAGTTTCATCCTTTTTCTTGACTAATAGCACTGGAGCTCCCTAAGGTGAAACGTTAGGTCTCACAAATTGCTTCTCTAACAGTTCCTCCAATTGTTTCTTGAGCTCTACTAACTCTACTAGCTACATTCGATATGGTGCCATAGATACAGGATTAGATCCAGGTACAAGATCTATGGAGAATTCCACTTCTCTTTCAGGTGGAAATCCAGGTATATCATCAGAGAATACTTCAGGAAATTCATTGATCACTAGAATAGCTCATACATTGACTTCATGCTCTACCTCCAAAAAAGATAAAAACATGTATCCTCGGGCTCCTTTTTTCAAGAAAGTTCTAACTTAGCTGGCAGTTATAAATCTAGAAATCTCAGAATCAGGGAATACTAAGGTCTTAGTGGAACAATCTAACATGATATGGTTAAAAGATAATCAATCCATTCTTAGAATCACATCTATTTGGAACAAAGGCAAACAAATTAGATCGACTGAAAAGGTTCGACCTTCAACAGAAATAGGACAATTCAGACACACTTTTGTAGTAGTGACATGTTTAGCAGTAGGAGTAGAAACAGTTAGATCAAAAGGTAAAGAAGACACAGACAATCCTAATCGGTTCACACAGTCATAGGAAATAAAAGAATGCATTTCCCTGGAGTCATTCAGTACAATTAAAGGATTTCCTCCTATGTCACCATCTCCCGTAATCAGATTTTTAGAATTTGAGGCTTCAACCCCGCTCATGGTATAGACCCTTCCTCCAGCTTGAGGTCTCGCAGTACGTACATTATTGACAGAGGGTTCTACTTTGGGATTGTTGCTGTAACACCCCTTGATGTAGCAACCAGAGCATAATCGTCATTACACCACAGTTACTAAATCCACGTGTGTCACAGTCATGATAATAGTAACTTAAATTCTCAAGAGTCTATATTATTTTTTTGACAATTTGCTTAGGTAGAAAATATGAGCCTCGAATGAAATATAAATGTATTCAATCCATGATACAACCACTGAAATAAAATCATATCTCTTATACATATATATATATATATAGTCAATTTACACAAATCACTGATGACATAGAATATAACAATTACAGAGTCCAATAAAATACAGCGGGAATAAAACACTAAAAGGGGAAAAAGTAGTGACCCAGGGATAGGTACTACTAGCAGACAAAGCCGCAACCCCATATACACATACGACGCTCGGAGTCCCAGTCAACAAGTCAGGCATCAATACCTCCACGCAACTGCACTCGTACGTAGCTGAAGAAACCTTGTCCAAACGCCCAATCCAATCAACCAAAGTGTGGTCCCTCTTTATCTTCCTCACGATCTTTTATCAATATAAGTATAAAACAGACATACAAAGATATAGGAAACACAGAAAGAGGTAAGACATCCTACATCATTATCAATTATAGCATGCTAGAGACATTACGGCGCCACGCGCCCAAATAGCAAATCAGAAACAGTATATTCAAATACTAACAGTAAGTCCAACAGTAAGCAATTAAACAGTCCAGGCAGGTAATCATTACAGTAATGAACAGATAAGTCATAATATGGAAAACAGATAATAACAACAATGTATATATATATCATGTCTCATATGCATGTTCTCTCAAACCCCTACTCCATGGAGCTAAACTCAATCAATCGGAGAGAAAGATCAGGAGACATGTCTGTGACTCGGCTGCCGAGGCCAGTGCTATAAATCAAATCGTGCACAATCATGGCATTGCACAGACATTCTTCACTAGATCACGATATAGGACAGTGTCTCGGTCCGGATCGTCGGTGCGTTTGCATCGGTCTACCCCACGGGCAGGAGAGCTACCAACCTCCCATTGCGAGGAACCCGCACCCCGACGCCCCCAAGGTCAACAAGTGACCTACACTTGTCTATTCGCACCCGCACTAAGGTGTGTTCAATCTCCTAGGCAACTAGGCCTTACAACAGTCCACAAGGACAATCACAATGCATAAGACACTATGCATGCACATGTATGATTCACAATTTCATACAATTCCATAATATGCCACATTAGGCCAATATAAGCATCAATATATAAATGGTCACTCACATGGACCCATAATCACATAATATCAATATCAAATCAATTAATACGTCATTAGGTTCATTATGAATCCTAACTTAGAATTTATTCCTCATTTCAAGGTTCATATTCAAAATCAATTTAGCACACTATAGCAATTCAATTTTCAATAATTCACATTTTATGTAAGCCCTTAAGCCTCACACTCTCATGTTCTTAACTCAATTAGAATTCTCTTAAGTCTTATGAGTGATTCACTTTCAATCCTTTGAATTTCATAAAGTCTTAATTATAATAAATTCTTCTAATTTCTTAATTATTCATTTCATTACCTAGGCTTCCAATTCATCAAAATCACATTTTCACCTAGAAATGCCCTAGAGGCCGTGGCCTCCCTATAAATTCAATTTCAAATCTTTTCAAGTCATAATCTTGTACACCATTCCCTTAATCATTTAAATTATTCACTTGATCAATTAACTCACCAAAAACTCTAAATTCCTAGCTTCAAAACCGTAACCACCATAGAAGTTTCAACTTCCAATTGTTCTTCCATTAAATCCCATCTTGTTACTTAATTAATCCTAGTCTTATACTTATTGCACATTAACCATAAATTACCCCATTTTTCCACCCCAAAACCGTGGCTTCACTTGGGTTTCAATTTCAAATTCTTCTTCCATTACATTCCATTTTTATACATTGATTACTTTAAATCCAATGCTTGTTACAATTTATCACAATTTCCCTAAATTGCTAGCCTCAAAACCGTGGCCACCAAGGAGGGCATTCAACCATTTTCCATCCATATCAAGTCATTAAATCCAATCTAACATTCCATTATATTCAACAATTCAATCCAATAGCATAAATAAATAAAAATCAACATATAACATAATTAATCATTAAATTCAAGAACAACCCTCATTAGGGTTCTTCCACAAATCAAACAATCAAGGTTCCTAGATGCTAAAAATGGTTGAAGAGGAGTGTCTTCCTCTTACCTAAGTGAAGAAATCAAAGAACTCCAAGAATCCTCCTTGGAATTTCGGATTTGGCCACCAAAATCCCTAAAAATGGTAACTTGTTAGAATAAATACTAAGGCTTGGAAAAATGAAACATGAGTGGTCATAGAAGAGACCATGAGCACGAAAATGAGAGAGAAAGAAGAGTGGTCTTGAACTTACCCAAAAATGCTCAAAGTTAGAGCTTGGAGAAAATGGTGAAAATGGTGGAATCTTAAGAAGCTCCAAGAGGGAAAGGTGTTTAGAATGGTGAGGAGAGTAAGAAAATGTAATTAGATGAAGATTTTGAGAAGTTGGAGTGGAGGAGGGGGCTGCTGGACGTAAGTGTGTAGGAGAGGAAGAAAGAAATATTGAAGAAGGAAGAAGAAGAAGAAAACGTAAAAGGAAGAAAGAAAAATGTGTTTTTGGGTGATAATGTGTTAAATGTAATATTGGGTTAATTGAATCAATTCATTCTCCCCTTTTTGGGCTCTTTATGAGACGTAAAAGAGAGAGAGAAGAGTGGTGAGAATTGGCTTCCCAAGGAAGCCAAAACATGTGGTCAAAGTTTGGGGTCAAAGCTTCTTAAGGAAGCTTGATTATTTAACTATTAAATTTGAATTAAAGTGGATAGATTAGATATAAAGTAGATTGCAATGGATAATAGTTACAGATGAATTTTTCGCTGTATTGATTTATTTTTATCTGTTAGAATTTCTCGAAAATTATGAAACTTCGTAAACTGTGTCAAGTCTCGGGTTTAGTAAGATCCCCCGTCGACATGTCCATAGTCCAAGGTTCTCGGAGAGAAAACATCGCGTTTCTCCTGGTTCGCTTGGCCACAAGACGCAAAACAAAGAATATATTAAAATATTCGACGGTTAGGAAAATTCCCCAGAAAATTCCCAAAAATTGCAAATATTATAAAACGACTATTCGTCATATAATTTTCCAATTTTTGAAGCACTACAGTCGTTTTCACGACTCTGCTCGAGTTTTACGCAAAACGAGAAATATATTAAAATATTCATCGTTTCCGAAAAATTCTAGAAAAATTCACATAAATCACAAATATTAGGAAATAACTATTGGCGGTGAAATAATTAGTTTCCGGAGCGTTACACTGACCTCAGCAATTCTCAGCTCAGTGCGCACGTAAAACGAGGAATATATTAAAATATTCAGCGTTCTCAGAAAAATCCAGAAAAATTCTAGAAAATCCCAAATATTGTAAAATGATCATTTACTCTGAAATTATTAATTTTCAAGATGTTACAGTTGCAATCTCTGGTTAGATATCCAGGCTTCCCACACCTGAAGCAGATGATCCCTTTATTCGTGCATTCTCTTGTAGGGTGATCCTTCCTGCACTTAAGACACTTTGAAGAGAATGTCCCAATTGAACTAGTTCGATTGCCACTAGGACTACCTCCACGAGGTTGTTGTTGTTGACTTCCCGATGGTCTGGAATATAGTTTTCGTTGAAACCGGTTGTTGTTGTTTCCTCCCCTTTGGAACCTAGATGGTCTAAAGTTACGATTCCTCGTGTCTCGCACCTGATCCAAATCTTCCACCCGGCGACACGTATCCAACAGTTCTGAAAACTAGTTGATCTTCAAGGTTATGACCACCCTCTTCACGTCATGCTTCAATCCTTCTTCAAATTTTCAACACTTCCACACCTCATTCGACTGATGTTGGAAATATGTTAAAAATTTGGACAAGCTCTCGAACCTTGCAATATACTCACTGGCAGTCATATTCCCTTGCCTTATACTGAGGAACTCCATCTCTTTTGCATTCCTTGCATTCGTTGGGAAGTACTTCTCCAAGAATCTGTCCTTGAATATCTCCCAGGTGATTACTTGACATTTAACTTCTAATAGTCTCTGTGCTCCATTCCACCATTCTTCTGCGCCTCCAATCAACATAAAAGTGGCATAGGTTACCTTCTTGTCATTCGTATAATTCTTGCCTCTGAAAATTTTCTCCAGCTCCTTAATTCACAGACTTGCCTTCTCTGGATCAAATTGCCCTCTTAAACTAAGGAGGGTCGTTACAACAGAACTCTGACAAATTTTGAGCATCAGCAGATGCTTCTAGCTGTTGTGCAGCTTTTTCCTGTTATTGAGCAGCTCTTTCAATTTGTTGTGCGATAACTTCTGCTATTTGTTGCATCACTTCTGCAGCTGCAGCCATGCTTTCAACTTCTTGTCCATGTGCCATCGTTTCTCTTCAAGGCAAACTTTACAAAACATAAGGAAAAATTAGACGTATCCTTTTGGAATACCAAACACTAAGAATCATACAGTACAAATAAGATAGACCTAACCATAAATCCCAAAAGAAGACTCAAACTTAGGCTCTGATACCAATCCTATTAGGACGCCCCCTTTCCTCATTGGAAGGAGGAGGACGCCACAACTTTGTTAATTTAAAATTTCAATCAAATTAATGCGAAATATGAAATAAACTTAACCTAAGTTATAAAATTAGTAATTATTAAAACCATAATATTAGACATAAAATATTCTTTTACTTGTGGATAATAAATCAAACAAGCAGGTAAGTCATAAGTCATATATATATACTGCATATACATAAATATTCATATCAGCTAGTTCGTATGGATCATATACAAATCTGTACCCCAAAATACTTACAAAAAGAATGACGCTCTAAATACATATGTGCACTAAAAAATGTATAAATGATCAGGAAAGACTAACTAGCAAAAAGACACGATAAGCTCAAGTCCTATATACCTAAACCATAGGGTCCTTAGAGGAATCCTCTTTCGATTCCTCAGAAGAAATGACCACAGTAGGAGGTACACCCTAACAGGCAGGCATCCACCCAGAGGACACTACGTTGTCCTCATGAGGAGTATAGTTGAAGTTATTCCACCATTCCCGGATAGGTATGTTAAACACTAACTGAACAGATATAGAGAAAGATAAAATAGAGGGTGATGAAGATCCCCACGAAAAGTCAATGTCAGCTCCCTAATGTAGGTAACCTTCTCATTAACCAAATTGACTAACCACGCGTCTGCTCTACCATGAAAGTATACACGAACATAACCCAAAATACGCAGTGTTGACGTCATCTTGGTACAGAAGCTATCACTAATCAAGAGGGGGTAGTTCCTCTTCAAGTCCTTCTTGGTATTTAATTAATCAGAATATACAGTAAAATAACACAACACAACTAAAAGGTGAGAAATCCGACATCATTACCAACAGGCAGTGTAGAGACAGTACGGACAGAAATACCATCCAATACAGAAATCAACAATACCAAATATCAATAGCAAGGATAATGTTAATAATATAACAATTCAATAAATCAATCAATGTCAATTAAAAAAAACATATATGAAATGTCATGAGGGTATGCAGACGCACTATACATGTACACAATGTACTCAATTCCTACTTCATGGAGTTAGACAAATATTTTGAAAAGAATGATCGAAAGATATATCTGTATCTCATCAGCCATAAATCAAGTGCTTTCAATAAAAATCAATGTTTGCGCAACAAGGCTTTATACAAGACACTCTATACCAAATCCTGATTGGGGTGAGTGTCTCAGTCCAGATCGTCGGTGTGTCTGTATTGGTCTAATCCACGGCCTAGGGGAGCTACCAGCTGGCCATTATGGATACCCTACACCCCGACGTCCCCAAGGTCAATAAAGACCTACACTAAGCCCATCGCACCCGCACGAAGGTGTAATTCAACTCCTAGGCTCATATAGCTGTAACAACAGACCACATGACATCACAAGGTATGATGAATGCCTCAACGCATACATAAGGTTATAATATCATCAATGTCATTCAATCCATGATCATACACCATCATAATTCATAGTAATTATTAATAATTTAAGATTCCACTTACGGGCGCAATACTAGCATTATCATTTCAATTCGTATTTCTCTATTCCAATTAGCACTTCTCTTTATCATTGATGAAATTTACATACTTAAAGTCTTATGAGTTTCAAAGCCTTACTTACACTCATTTTCTTTC
The DNA here is from genome assembly GCA_029884605.1 of Ormosia emarginata. Classification (NCBI taxonomy): domain Eukaryota; kingdom Viridiplantae; phylum Streptophyta; class Magnoliopsida; order Fabales; family Fabaceae; genus Ormosia; species Ormosia emarginata. The sequence goes on from JAQQTP010000052.1 coordinate 4,092,218, forward strand.
AAGACCAAAATTCATCATAGTTTTATGTTAAGGTTCTACTTCTTTTATTTTTCCATCTTATGAATTCCCAATTTAGTATTTAGTCACTTAGCTATTCAAGTTTCACTTTGATTATAATTTTTCCTTTAATTACCCTAAATGTCCGAAAACCCTAATATTCTTAAGTTCCCAAAAATTCCTATTCTTGTTTATTTATTTCAACTCTTTAATTAACTCATTTTTAACCTAAATTCTCTAGATTCCAAGTTACTTTAAAATTTATTAAACATTTCCATCTTTTTCTTCTTGGTCGTGAACCCTAGGTTCATAGAATTTCATATTCATCTTCTTAATCCATTGTTTTAATTCTCAATCAATTCATTTTCCACTTAAACTTATAAGTTCTAATTCATTACTAATTTAGTCATAAGTTTTCTTAATTTTTCTTTCTCTTGGCCATGACCTACACCATGGTTTCAAGGCTCCAAAATTTTCATCTACTCATCAATCAATTACTTAAGTTGCATTTTATTACAAGGTGTTGTCTTGGTTCACCATTTTTAGGCCATGAAGCTGTGGGCCTCACTTCCAAAAGACAAAGTATTCTTTGTCATCCACACATAAATTCAACCATACAACAATCATAATCTATCAACATACATAATATCACAACATTAATAATAACACCATACAAATTACATAATGATAAACCATTGAAAAATAACCAATCAAGAAGAGAAATCCACACTTAGATTCTTCATTTTCAACACACAAATTCGTCCCCCACCACCATGAGTGGCTGATGAGGATGTTCTCCCTTTTACCAAAGAAAATGACAAGAAAAAGATCTCCCTTGATGTCCTTGAAGATTTCGGCCAAGTACTCCGCAAAACCCTAAGGATTTCAACTCATAAAATCAACATTCTAGGCTTAAAAAGAGTGAATCAATGGTCATAAAGAAGACCATGAACACAAAAATGAAGAAGAGAAAGTGAAGATCAAAAGTTTACTTCAAAAGCTTCAAGCTTTGCTCTTGAAGAAAGATGATGAAGATGGAAGCTTTTGGAAATGGTTTCAACTAGAAAGATGTTTAGAATGTGATGGAGATCAAGGAAATGTGAGTGGATGAAATTTTTGTAAACATGGAGGATGGCTATGGTGGTGTGGCCGTGAGGTAGTGGAAGAAGAAGAAGAGAGAAAATGAGAGAAAATGAAAGAAGAGAAAGGTGAAGTGGAAAGAGAAAGTCATAGTAAGGTTTTTGAAATGTGAGAGTCAAATGAAAATGTTGTATTTTGGTCTCTTTCCCCCTTTAGCTGCGACACACATGGAGAGAAGAGAGGGGGAAAAGCTTCATGCAAGCTTAGAGGAAATTGCTTGGAAGTTTCCTCCAAAAGACTTTGGTTGAATTTTCTCAAAAAGTCAATTCGATGGGACATAAAATAGATTTTTCGATAAGGTGATATGATTTTTTACTACAAACTATTATCCAATGGACAATTGTTATAATTAGCAAAGCTAATATTTATTGTCTAACGGATAGTAGAGCGTACCAAAAAATTTTTAGTTATCAAAATGTTTCCGTGATTTTATTTATTAGATAACATCTCAAAAAACGTGAACCTCATAAATTGTATCCAACCTCGGGTTTAATAAGATCTGTAACACCCTTGTGGGGATGTCACATTTATAAAGAAAATAAAATAAAGATAAATAAAATCTACCCAAGTTGTAAAATATTTATTATATACTAATATGGGTTGTAAAATTTTTTCGGTTAAACAGAATAATACGAAATAAAATAACACGGAATATAAAATTAACAAACTATCATCACACATAATATATATATGGTTCATCATAGGTTATACAATTAATGTACAACTACAACTATTTAAACTAAAATGGTAAACAAAGCAGATAAAAAGTCAATATATACAAACGCAGACACGCCCAAGTACACATCATAAATATCTAGCCCTCTAAAGGATCACTCTCAGATGAAACTTCAGGTGATAGGTATCCAGGATGCCTCGACCCTCTACGGACACGAGTCCGTGCAGTCGACACGATGCTGATCTCACTAGGCGCATCAAACATACCACCCCAATGACGCCTAAGAGATAGTGGTAACTCCACATGTAAGTACAGCAAAGTAGAAAAGATCGGCACTCCATCAAACCCCGTACGTATGGTCACAGTCAGACGCCCTACGTACGTCACCGAGTCTCTATCCTCTCGCAGACGCCAGGCTTCAGAGCCTCCGTGAAACTCAAGTTGCACGAATCCAGATAATCCTGGTAGCGCCATACTCACTCGATCAATCCAATGGGTATAGATGATTGGATGGTTCTTGGTCGTCGAACTGCTCCTCGGCTTGCTGTTCTTCCTCCTCCTCAAGATACTCACACTCAAGAGGTTGTTCCTCTTCCTCAAAATCTTTATCACATAATTTAATATATATACAGAGAACACATATAATAAAGAGGTAAGACAATCTATATCACCACAAACATGGGAAATAAGAAAATGACAATACACAGATATAGCAATTCATACAATATAACCTACCATAACAGCATACAAAATAATATAAAGTAACACAGAAATTAAGCGTAACAGCATCACATAATGTCACATATAAAATGGTACAGATTAAATAGTACAGATAATAATATTATAATGCACAACACATAAATCATATGTAATGCGACTCAACCCTACTCCATAGAGCTAAAAATACAGACATCAGAGAGAATGACCCGCAAAGTCTATTAGTACCTTGACTGCCCAACCAAACTATTCCGCTGTCTCACGTTGCGTCTATAGCCCACTGTCATAACGTCGTGGTGTAGTACACAGTCAAAACATCGTGTAACTACAGGCATTGTACTAAATAGACTTTACAAGATCTCGATTAAGTATAGTGCGTGTCGAGACTATTAGTGTGTTACCAGTTACCACGGTCCAGAGGAGCGACCAACTATCCACAAATGGAATAATCCGCACACTAATGTCCCCAAGTTCATTCAAGTTGAACCACACTACGCTTATCACACTGACAACACAGTGTAATTCGTCTCGTCAATCAAATCACCAATTATCAACCAAATTGGCACAACTCAATGTATGACAAAATAATTACTAAAATACCCTCAATGGCAAAAATTACGAAAATGCCCTCAATGGCAAAAATTACGAAAATACAGTACGTCTCACCTGACAATGCTAGTCCACAACTATCCGGGTCTACCACTTTGGCCTGACAGTAAAACTTACTATTTTCATCAATCGCGTAGAAATTTTATCGCGTTTTCACAATTTCGTCGTTTTTACAAATATTTTTAAATCGCGTAAATATATTTTACTGTTTTTGAAATCGTGTACTGTTTTTCAAACGTTTTCTCAATCGCATAAGATTTTTAAATCATTTTCTTGTCTGATTTCCTTAAAAATTACTGTTTAAATAAACAGAAATAATATTTAATACGTTTAAACTACGTAGGCTATTTTTCATATCGTATAAAGTATATTGGATATCTTTTCTATCTTATTTGTCTGTTTTTAGCAAAAATTGACAGTATTTTGCTTAGAAAATGTATAACAATGGTTTTCTAAGTTTTCTGTAAAAATCCTTTTTAATTTATATTGCACCCATTTAGTTATACTTTTGAAAACTACTAACGTGCTTCAAAACATAAAATGAGCTCTACGTTAGAAATTTTACAAAAGCTACTGTATTTTCTTCTAAACATTAAAATCATTAGTTTTAACTTCCTAAACTTAATCTAATCATTTTTATACCTCTAAACTCATTGTAATAAAATTCCTTTTTTTATTTATTACTTCTCTTTGTTTAAAAAAACAAATTCAGAAATCATAAATACTTGGCTTTGGCATGTTGGCCGAATTACACAAATTTTGCACTTTGATCTTTAAATTCATTTTTCTTGTTCTAAATCAATTTTGTATCTTATCAATTCACCTAAGTTAGTTAAATCACTATTTTGGAAAATTGTTGAGAACATTTTGGTTCTCATTTTATATTGAGGTCGTGAGCCTTGAATGTGTGTTCTTTGGAACACTCATGCAAACCTTGCATATTATTCACATCCTACTAACTATTCATGCATTTCTAACACATACAATATTTTTAAAGCTTGTAGACATACATATTAATACAAATCACAAATAAGAAAGCTATTAAACAAACAACACAAATGAATCCTTATGGATTCTACATTCACAAACAATTCCATTTTCTTATCACCACCCAAGGATGATAAGATTTAAGTCTTCCTCTTACCTTAAGTGAAGACAAACTCTCTTTCACTCCTTTCTATGGTTTCGGTTTCACCCTCCAAAGTCACCTATCAAGCTTAAACAATTTCTACAAGTTACTAACATTGAAAGAAAGCTTAAACCATGGATCAATCATGGCTTAGAACCTTGAAAAAGAATTTAGAAATGAAAAACAAGGATTTTCACCTTCTAGGTAGAATCTCCAAGGTAGTTTTTCAAGCTCAAGATGATGGATTTTGCAAAAACTCTCAACTAGAGATGTTCTTAGAATTGTGTTTAGGTTTAGAAAAGTAGGTTAGAAGAAATTTTTGATGGATGGATGGTGAAGACAAGCACTTGGCCGAATGGACCTTCAAGGTGCATCTATGGTGTTTTCTTGTTTTTGGAAGAGAGAGAAGAGAGAAAAGCTTAAGTTAAAGATAGGAAATGAAATGATAATTGCCCTCCAAAGAGCACTTGGCCGGGGAGTTCAATTGCAAAGGAGGTGTCCATTTGGTTGGCTTCATCCAAGCCTAGAAATGATCAAAGGTCAAGATGAAGCCTTGGCCTCCAAGCTTAGCTTTCATTGGCTAATCCAAGCCTTGTCATTAAGCCTAGTCATTAAGCCTTGTCATTAAGCCTAGTCATTAAGCTTTTAGATATTTCACCACTAATGATGTTTAATTAAGCTACTAATGTTGACTACTTTTACTAAACGTGGGTCCCGTAATCATTTCCGGGTCCATTACCGCTTATTTGCACTGACTAATAAAATAATATTATAATAATATAAAATTATTTTATTTTACAGTTAAATCCTAAAAATTAAAAGATTACTAACAGTATCATTTAGAATTGGGTTTAGTAAGATCCTCCAGCTCCGAATAATTAAAATAAGATTTCATCGGTCCGAAAATTATTATTTTCTTGCCCCGAAGCAAATCACACAAAAAGTCCAAATAAAATCACAGACAGTAAAATAAAACAGTATTTCATACAAAAAAATAACCAACAGTACAAAAAGGACATAACGGTCATTTATCCTAAAGTTGAAAAACAGAAAACAGTACATTCGGGACACAACGGTCATCCACCAAAAGTTTAGGGTGTTACAACTCCCCCCCACAAACAAAAATTTCATCCTCGAAATTTGTTATACCTTAGAACAAATGAGGATACTGCTCCCTCATTTTATCTTCCAGCTCCCAGGTAGCATCACCTGTCACATCGTTCCATATGACCTTCACTAGCTCGATCATCTTTCCTCGAAGCTGCTTTATTTTCTTGTCTTCAACCCTAATAGGAAACGTCTCATAAGTCAAATTATCCTTTAATTATACTTCGTCAGGTTGTATCACATGCGTTGGATCAGGAATATACTTTCTTAACTGAGACACATGAAATACATCATGCAGATTAGATAGAAAATTCGGCAAAGTAATCTGATATGCTACAGGACCTATTCGACGGATAATCTGATAAGGTCCAATGAACTTAGGAGTAAGCTTCTTAGATTTGATAACTCTTCCGACACCGGTCGTAGGTGTCACTCTTAGAAATACATGCTCACTTTCCTCAAATTCAAGTGGTCTTCTTCGCTTATCAGCATAACTCTTTTGTCTGTTTTGCATCGTCTTCATCTTTTCTTGTATCATCTTTACCTTTTCTGTAGTCTGTTGTACAAGATCTGGTCCGATAGTCACACTCTCACCATTTTGATACCAGGACAAAGGGGTTCGACATCATCTTCCATACAACGCCTCATAGGGTGCCATCCCTATACTCGAGTGAAAACTATTGTTATAGGTGAATTCTATCAAAGATAAAAATTCATCCCAACTCCCTCGTTGCTCCAATACACAGGCTCGCAATAGATCTTCCAAAGATTGTATAGTTCTCTCTGTTTGACCATCAGTCTGCGGGTGATAAGCTGAACTCAACCGCAATTTAGTTCCCATGGCTTCTTGTAACCTTCGCCAGAACCTTGACGTAAACCTCGGATCTCTGTCAGAAACTATACATATAGGCACACCATGTAACCTTACAATCTCACTGATATACATCTGGGTTAATCTCTCCAACCAATACTTAATATTGATGGGCAAGAAATGAGCTGACTTCATAAGCCTATCAACTATAACCCATATCGAATCATGACCTTTCCTCGTCTTCGGCAACCCAGTAACAAATCCATTGAAATACTGTCCCACTTCTATTTTGGAATAGCTAACGGTTGCAACATACTGGCTGGCCTCTGATGTTCCACTTTCTCCTTCTAACAAACCAGATAAGACGCCACATGTTCTGCTATGTCTCTTTTCATCCTTGGCCACCAAAACAACCTTTTCAAGTCTTGGTACATCTTGGTCATCCCCGAATGCAAACTCAAATCACTAGTATGAGCTTCATCTAGAATCCTCTTCTTAAGCTTAAGATCATCGGGTATACAGATTCTCCCCTTAAATCTCAAAAGTCCATCTGTTCCTTCTTCTACCGTCGCCTTATGACCTTGCTTCAACAATTCCTTTTCATTTTGCAAAAACGGGTCCTCCTCCTGTTTCTCTCGAACTATATCAAGCAGTTCATTTAAGATTACAACCTTAAATAAGCGAATTCTTCCAGGCACAAACTCCACTGACAACCATAAATCTCAGAATTTGTTAATCAATTCCTCCTCCTTTATCATCATCGCCGAAACACTAATTACCTTTCTGCTCAAGGCATCAGCTACCACATTAGCTTTTCCTGGATGGTATTGGAGTTGAAAATCATAATCCTTCAAGAATTCCAACCATCGCCTCTGCCTCATATTCAATTCTTTCTGATCAAACAAATACTTTAAACTCTTGTGATCACTAAAGACATTGAACATTGCTCCGTACAGAAAATGCCTCCACACCTTCAATGCAAAAACCACTGCGGCTAATTCTAAATCATGTGTTGGATAGTTCCTCTCATGAACCTTCAACTGTCTAGAAGCATAAGCCACTACATTCCGGTCTTGCATTAACACGCATCCTAATCCTTGATAAGAAGCGTCACAATACACGTCAAAAGTTCTTCTAGGATCCGGTAGAATCAGTACTGGTGCAGTTGTTAACCTCTTCTTCAGTTCTTGGAAACTAGCTTCACATTCTTCCGTCTACTCAAAAACTTGACTTTTTCTTGTGAGCTGCGTAAGCGATCTAGCAATCTTAGAAAAACCTTCTATGAACCTCCGGTAATATCCAGCAAGTCTAACAAAACTTCAAACTTCTGTCACAGTCTTAGGCCTTTCCCACTGTAAAACAGTCTCCACTTTTGATGGGTCTACCGCAATACCTTCTTTGGAAATCACGTGACCTAAAAATTGAACTTCCTCCAACCAAAACTCACACTTCGCCAATTTTGCATACAACTTCTTTTCTTTCAGAATCTGAAGAACTATACCGAGATGTTCAGCATGCTCTTCCTTAGATTGAGAATAGATTAGAATGTCATCGATAAAGACAACGACAAATCTGTCTAAATATGGATGAAAAATCCTATTCATATAGTCCATGAATATGGCAGGAGCATTCGTCACCCCGAATGACATTACCTGATACTCATAATGTCCATAACGAGTCCGAAAAGCTGTTTTAGGTACATCCTCCCCCTTAACATGAATCTGATGATAATCTGGTCTCAGATCTATTTTTGAAAATACCACTGCTCCTTTCAACTGGTCCATCAAATCATTAATTCTCGAAAGTGGATATTTATTCTTGATAGTCACCATGTTAAGCTGACGATAATCTATGCAAAGTCGAGAAGTTCCGTCCTTCTTTTTGACCAAAAGCACTGGTGCTCCCCATGGTGAAACACTAGGTCGCATAAACTGTTTCTCCAACAAATCCACCAATTGTTCTTTCAGCTTTGCTAACTCTGTTGGCGACATACGATACGACGCAATTGAGATAGGACTTGCTCCTGGTACTAAATCAATTGAAAACTCGATTTCCCTCTCCGGTGGTAAACTAGGTACGTCATCAGGAAAAATTTCTGGAAATTCATTGACAACAGGAATAATATTTACATCTTTCTCATTCTTGACTTCGAAAGAAGATAATAACATATATCCTTGTGCTCCCTCTCTCAACAAGGACTTGACTTTAACAGCAGTCAATAATCCAGACTTTTCTTCCTTAGGAAAAACTATAGTTTTGTTTGCACAATCTATAAGGATATGGTTAGAAGATAACCAGTCCATCCATAATATTACATCTATCTCAACAAGAGGCAAACAAATTAGGTTGACCGAAAACACATGGTCCTTTATAACAACAGGACAATCCAAGCATATCTTAGACGTAATCACAGGTTTAGCAGTTGGTGTAGAAACACTCAATTTAACATTCAGAGAAGACACAGGCAACTTCAATCTTTCCACACAATCATATGCAATAAATGAATGTGTTGCACCAGAATCATATAACACAGTCAGAAGATTACCTTCAATGACTCCTTCTCCCTGAATAAGGTCATCAGACTGAGAAACTTCCGTTCCAGTCATAGTATATACTCGCCCTCCTGACCTCGGTTGAGTACTCCCTGACTTTGGCTGAGTAGCACGAACACTTCTCATAGCTGGCTTCCTCTCTGGCTGAGTACAATCCCTAGATATGTGCCCAGGCTGTTTGCAATTAAAACAAACTGTTCCTCTAATGGAGCATTCAGTAGAAAGATGGCCTTTCTTTCCGCACTTAAAACATGTTGGCGTGAACGCCACTCTCTGACCAGTTCCACTACCACTTGCACTTCCCCCAACTGGCGGTCGTTGAGATTGATTCCCTGGTGGTCTAGAATACGGCTTGCGCTAAAACTGACTGTTATTACTGCTACCACCCCTCTGAAACCTTATTCGTCCAAAATTACGATTCCTTTGATCCCGTGACGGCTCCAATTCCTCGAGTCATGCACAAGCATCTACTAAAGCATGAAACTGATTCATCTTCAAGGATAGTACACCTCGTTTCAGTTCCACTCTCAACCCTGCCTCAAACTTCCGACATCTTCACACATCATCTTGTCGAGTTTGAACTTAGTCTGAGAACTGAGACAAGCTCTCAAATTTAGAAGCATACTCATTCACCGTCATGTTACCCTGACGTAAACCAAGAAATTTTATCTCCTTGGCATGTCTAGCACTCGCAGGAAAATACTTCTCCAGAAATACATCAGAAAATACCTCCCATGTAATTTCTGTTCCTTCAGCTTGCAACAATCGGTGGGTTCCTCTCCACCAATGTTCTCCGTCTCCCCTCAGCATAAAGGTTGCATACGTCACCGTTTTTATCATCCGTGCATCTCATCCCTTCAAATATCTTCTCTAAATCTTGTATCCATTGACTTGCCTTTTCAGGATCAATCTCACCTCTAAACTATGGCGGATTGTTACGCCTAAATTCAGATAAATTTAGGGCATCAGCAGTAGCATCTTGCTGTTGAGCTGCTCTCTCATTCTGCTGAGTAATCACTTCAGCCATTCGCTGCATAGCCTCAGCAGCTGCAATCATTGGATCCACTGCACGATTCACATTCGCACGTGTTCCTCTTCCGCCAGACATCTTCTTTCTTCAAGCACAACAAAACAGAATTAGATACATCCTTTCGGAAGTAAATCACAGAGAATCACACAACACAAGCAAAAATAGACCCAACCACAACCCCAAAAGACTCTAACTTGGGCTCTGATACCAACTAATTGTAACACCCTTGTGGGGATGTCACATTTATAAATAAAATAAATAAAGATAAATAAAGTCTACCCAAGTTGTAAAATATTTATTATATACTAATACGGGTTGTAAAATTTTTCCAGTTAAACAGAATAATACGAAATAAAATAACACGGAAAACAAAGTAGATAAAAAGTCAATATATACAAACGCAGACGCGCCCAAGTACACATCATAAATATCTAGCCCTCTGAAGGATCACTCTCAGATGAAACTTCAGGTAATAGGTATCCAGGATGCCTCGACCCTCTACGGACATGAGTCCGTGCAGTCGACACGATGCTGATCTCACTAGGTGCATCAAACATACCACCCCAATGACGCCTAAGAGATAGCGGTAACTCCACATGTAAGTACAGCAAAGTAGAAAAGATCGGCACTCCATCAAACTCCGTACGTATGGTCACAGTTAGACGCCCTATGTACGTCACCGAGTCTCTATCCTCTCGTAGATGTCAAGCTTCAGAGCTTCCGTGAAACTCAAGTTGCACGAATCCAGAGAATCCTAGTAGCACCATACTCACTCGATCAATCCAATGGGTATGGATGATCGGATGGTTCTTAGTCGTCGAACTGCTCCTCGGCTTGCTGTTCTTCCTCCTCCTCAGGATACTCACACTCAAGAGGTTGTTCCTCTTCCTCAAAATCTTTATCACATAATTTAATATATATACAGAGAACACATACAATAAAGAGGTAAGACAATCTATATCATCACAAACATGGGAAATAAGAAAATGACAATACACAGATACAGCAATTCATACAATATAGCCCACCATAACAGCCTACATAATAATATAAAGTAACACAGAAATTAAGTGTAACAGCATCACATAATGTCACATATAAACCGGTACAGATAAAATAGTACAGATAATAATATTATAATGCACAACACATAAATCATATGTAATGCGACTCAACCCTACTCCATGGAGCTAAAAATACAGACATCAGAGAGAATGACCCGCAAAGTTAGTTAGTACCTCGACTGCCCAACCAAACTATTCTGTTGTCTCACGTTGCATCTATAGCCCACTGTCATAACGTCGTGGTGTAGTACACAGTCAAAACATCGTGTAACTACAGGCATTGTACTAAATAGACTTTACAAGATCTCGATTAAGTATAGTGCGTGTCGAGACTATTAGTGTGTTACCAGTTACCACGGTCTAGAGGAGCGACCAACTGTCCACAAATGGAATAATCTGCACACTAATGTCCCCAAGTTCATTCAAGTTGAACCACACTACGCTTATCACACTGACAACGCAGTGTAATTCGTCTCGTCAATCAAATCACCAATTATCAACCAAATTGGCACAACTCAATGTATGACAAAATAATTACTAAAATACCCTCAATGGCAAAAATTATGAAAATACCCTCAATGGCAAAAATTAGAAAAATACAGTACGTCCCACCTGACAATACTGTTCCACAACTGTCCGGGTCCACCACTTTGGCCCGACAGTAAAACTTACCATTTTCATCAATCGCGTAGAAATTTTATCGTGTTTTCACAATTTTGTCATTTTGACAAACATTTTTAAATTGCGTAAATATATTTTACTGTTTTTGAAATCGCGTACTGTTTTTCAAACGTTTTCTCAATCGCGTAAGATTTTTAAATCATTTTCTTGTCCAATTTCCTTAAAAATTACTGTTTAAATAAATAGAAATAATATTTAATACGTTTAAACTACGTAGGCTATTTTTCATACCATATAAAGTATATTGGATATCTTTTCTATCTTATTTGTCTGTTTTTAGCAAAAATTGACTATATTTTGCTTAGAAAATGTATAACAATGGTTTTCTAAGTTTTCTGTAAAAATCCTTTTTAATTTATATTACACCCATTTAATTATACTTTTGAAAACTACTAACGTGCTTCAAAACATAAAATGAGCTCTACGTTAGAAATTTTACAAAAGCTACTGTATTTTCTTCTAAACATTAAAATCATTAGTTTTAACTTCCTAAACTTAATCTAATCATTTTTGTACCTCTAAACTCATTGTAATAAAATTCCTTTTAGTATTTATTACTTCTCTTTGTTTAAAAAAAACAATTTTAGAAATCATAAACACTTGGCTTTGGCATGTTGGCCGAATTACACAAATTTTGCCCTTTGATCTTTAAATTCATTTTTCTTATTCTAAATCAATTTTGTATCTTATCAATTCACCTAAGTTAGTTAAATCACTATTTTGGAAAATTGTTGAGAACATTTTGGTTCTCATTTTATATTGAGGTCGTGAGCCTTGAATGTGTGTTCTTTGGAACACTCATGCAAACTTTGCATATTATTCACATCCTACTAATTATTCATGCATTTCTAACACATACAATATTTTTAAAGCTTGTAGACATACATATTAATACAAATCACAAATAAGAAAGCTATTAAACAAACAACACAAATGAATCCTTATGGATTCTACAATCACAAACAATTCCATTTTTTTATCACCACCCAAGGATGATAAGATTTAAGTCTTCCTCTTACCTTAAGTGAAGACAAACTCTCTTTCACTCCTTTCTATGGTTTCGGTTTCACCCTCCAAAGTCACCTATCAAGCTTAAACAATTTCTACAAGTTACTAACATTGAAAGAAAGCTTAAACCATGGATCAATCATGGCTTAGAACCTTGAAAAAGAATTTAGAAATGATGGATTTTGAAAAAACTCTCAACTAGGGATGTTCTTAGAATTGTGTTTAGGTTTAGAAAAGTAGGTTAGAAGAAATTTTTTATGGATGGATGGTGAAGACAAGCACTTGGCCGAATGAACCTTCAAGGTGCATCTATGGTGTTTTCTTGTTTTTGGAAGAGAGAGAAGAGAGAAAAGCTTAAGTTAAAGATAGGAAATGAAATGATAATTGCCCTCCAAGGGGCACTTGGCCGGGGAGTTCAATTGCAAAGGAGGTGTCCATTTGGTTGGCTTCATCGAAGCCTTAGAAATGATCAAAGGTCAAGATGAAGCCTTGGCCTCCAAGCTTAGCTTTAATTGGCTAATCCAAGCTTTGTCATTAAGCCTAGTCATTAAGCCTAGTCATTAAGCCTTGTCATTAAGCCTTGTCATTAAGCCTAGTCATTAAGCTTTTAGATATTTCACCACTAATGATGTTTAATTAAGCTACTAATGTTGACTACTTTTACTAAACGTGGGTCCCGTAATAATTTCTGGGTCCATTACCGCTTATTTGCACTGACTAATAAAATAATATTATAATAATATAAAATTATTTTATTTTACAATTAAATCCTAAAACTTAAAAGATTACTAATAGTATCATTCAGAATTGGGTTTAGTAAGATCCCCCAGCTCTGAATAATTAAAATAAGATTTCCCTGGTCTGGAAATTATTATTTTCCTGCCCCGGAGCAAATCACGCAAAAAGTCCAAATAAAATCACAGACAGTAAAATAAAATAGTATTTCATATAGAAAAACAACCAACAGTACAAAAAGGACATAACGGTCATTTATCCTAAAGTTGAAAAACAGAAAACAGTACATTCGGGACACAACGGTCATTCACCAAAAGTTTAGGGTGTTACAAGATCCCCCATTGACGTTTTCACAGTTTAAGATTTACCAGTCTCAGGGAAAATATTTCATTTTTTCGGCTCCGTTCAGTGCGCACTAATGTAACACCCTTATGGGGATGTCACATTTATAAAGAAAATAAAATAAAGATAAATAAAATATACCCAAGTTGTAAAACATTTATTATATACTAATACGGGTTGTAAAATTTTTTCGGTTAAATAGAATATTACAAGATAAAATAACACGGAACATAACATAAGCACACTATCATCACACATAATATACATATGGTTCCATCATAGGTTATACAAATAATTTACAACTATAAATATTTAACAACTAAAACAATAAACAAAATAGTAAAAGGTCAATATATACAAACGCAGACGCGCCCAAGTACACATCATAAATATCTAACCCTCTGAAGGATCACTCTCAGATGAAACTTCAGGTGATAGATATCCAGGATGCCTCGACTCTCTACGGACACGAGTTCGTGCAGTCGACAAGCTGCTGATCTCACTAGGCGCATCAAACATACCACCCCAATGACGCCTAAGAGATAGCAGCAACTCCACATGTAAATACAACAAAGTAGAAAAGATTGGCACTCCATCAAACTCCGTACGTATGGTCACAGTCAGACGCCCTACGTACGTCACCGAGTCTCTATCCTCTCGCAGATGCCAGGCTTCAGAGCCTCTATGAAACTCAAGTCGCACGAATCCAAAGAATCCTAGTAGCGTCATCCTCCCACAATCAATCTAATGGATATGGATGATCGGATGGTTCTTGATCGTCATACTGATCCTCGGCTTGCTGCTCTTCCTCTTCCTCAGGATACACACACTCAAGAGGCTGTTCCTCTTCCTCAAACTCTTTACCACATAAATTTAAAATACGGAAACACATACAATAAAGAGGTAAGACAATCTATATCACCACAAACATGGTAAATAAGAAAACGACAATACAATCAGATATACAGTTCATACAATATAGAATGCCATAACAACATAAACATAAATACAGTATAACACAGAACAATATAAACATAAATACAGTATAACATAGATATAATATAAGAATTAAATATATATGATATCACAGATAAAAATATAATAATGTACAACACAGATACATATGCAATATGACACGATCCTACTCCATGGAGCTAAACACATACAGACATCAGAGAGAATGACCCGCAAAATCTATTAGTACCACGGCTGCCCAACCAAACTATTGCGCTGTCTCACGTTGCGTCTATAGCCCACAGTCACATGGCGTGGTGTAGTTCACTGTCAAACGTTGTGTCACTACAGGCAATGTACTATTAGACTTTACAAGATCTCGATTAAGTATAGTGCGTGTCGAGTCCATTAGTGTGTTGCCAGTTACCACGGCCTAGAGGAGCGACCAACTGTCTACAAATGGAATAATCCGCACACTAATGTCTCCAAGTCCATAATGGAATGAACCACACTACGCTTATCGCACTGACAACACAGTGTGATTCACCTCGTCAATCAATCCACCAAAATTGGCATTAACTCAATGCATGATCAAAAATAAAAATTACCAAAATACCCTCAATGGTATAAATATGCATATTTATGCAAATGCCCTCAATGGCACATATTTACGAAAATGCCCTCAATGGCACAAACTCATATATATACAGTAAGTCCCACTAGACAAATACTGTTTCATAACCTGTCCGGGTCTACCACTTTGGCCCGACAATAAAAGTTACTGTTTTTGTCAATGGCGTAGAAATTTTATCGTGTTTTCACAATTCCATCATTTTTACAAATGTTTTTAAATCGCGTAAATATATTTTACTGTTTTCAAAATCGCGTAGGGTTTTTAATACGTTTTCTTAATCGCATAAGATTTTTAAATTACTTTCTTGTCCAAATTCCTTACAAATCACTGTGTAAATAAACAGAAATAATTTTTAATACATTTTGAACTACGTAGAGTATTTTTCATACTGTATACTGTATATTGGATATCTTTTCTATCTTATTTGTCCATTTTTAATAAAAAATGACAGTATTTTGCTTAGAAAATCTATATCAATGGTTTTCTAATTTTTCTTTTAAAAATTCCTTTTTATTTATATGACAAACCATGTAATTAAACTTTTGAAAACTACCAACATGCTTCAAAATATAAAATGAGCTATATGTTAGAAATTTACAAAAGCTCTTTGTATTTTTCTTTTAATAGTAAAATCATTAGTTTTAACTTCTTCAACTCAATCTTAATCCTTTTATTTTCTCAAAACTCATTGTAATAAAATTCCTTCTAGTATATATTGCTTCTTTTTTATTAAAAATGGTTTGGAAATGATTTTAGAAATCATAAATACTTGGCTTTGGCATGTTGGCCGAAATACATAAAATTGACATTTAATCTTTAAATTTGTTTTTCTTGTTCTAAAACAATTTATATCTTATCAATTCCCCTAAGTTAATTAAATTACACTTTTGGAAAATTGATGAGAACATTTTGGTTCTCCTTTGATGTTGAGGCCGTGAGCCTTCATTGGTGTTCGTTGGAAGACTCATGCAATCCTTGACATGTTATTCACATTCTACTAATTATACATGTATTTCTAACACATACAAAATATTTAAAGCTTGTAGACATGCAATTTAATACAATCACAAATAGGAAAGCTAATAACAAATAACACAAAGGAATCCTTACGGATTCTACAACCACAACCAATTCCATTTTCTTATCACCACCCAAGGATGATAAGATTCAAGTCTTCCTCTTACCTTAAGTGAAGACAAACACTCTTTCACTCCTTTTTAGGGTTTCGATTTTCACCCCTCCAAGACACCTATCAAGCTTAAACAAATTTCTACAAGTTATTAACATGAAAGAAAGCTTACACCATGGATCAATCATGGCTTAGAACTTTGAAAAAGAATTTAGAAATGAAAAACAAAGATTTTCACCTTCTAGGTAAAATCTTCCAAGTAGGTTTTCAAGCCCAAGATGTTGGATTTTGCTAAAACTCTAAACTAGAGATGTTCTTAGAATTGTGTTTAGGTTTAGAAAAGTAGGTGGAATAAAATTTTGGGTGGTTGGATGGTGAACTAGGGTTCTTGGCCGAATGGTGCTTCAAGATAGCATCAATGGTGTTTGGTATTTTTGGAAGAGAGAGAAGAGAGTAAATGTTAGAGAATTAAGTGATTTTTTTGCTCTCCAAAATGAAGCTTGGTCGTGGAGTTCAATGCATGGGAGGTGTCCCCTTGGTTGGCTCCATCCAAGCCTTAGAAATGATGGATGGTGAGGATTAAAACTTGATCACCAAGCTTAGCTCTCATTGGCTAATCCAAGCCTAGTCATGAAGCCTTGTCACTAATTAAGCCTAGTCATTAAGCCTAGTCATTAAGCTACTACTCCAAAAACGTTAACTGTTTCGCTAAATGTGGGTCCTGCAAAACATTTTCGGGTCCATTATCGCTTATTTGTACTGGCTCATAAAATAATATTATAATAATATAAAATAATTTTATTGCACAGTTAAATCCTAAAAATTAAAAGATTACTAACCGTATCATTCAGAATAGGGTTTAGTAAGATCCTCCAGCTCCGAATAATTAAAACAAGATTTCCCCAGCCCTAAAAATATTATTTTCCTGTCCCAGAGCAAATCACACAAAAAGTTCAAATAAAATCACAGACAGTAAATTAAAACAGTATTTCATACAGAAAAATAACAAACAGTACAAAAAGGACATATTGGTCATTTATCCTAAAGTTGAAAAACAGAAAACAATACAT
Organism: Ormosia emarginata; assembly: GCA_029884605.1. Lineage (NCBI taxonomy): Eukaryota > Viridiplantae > Streptophyta > Magnoliopsida > Fabales > Fabaceae > Ormosia > Ormosia emarginata. The sequence continues at coordinate 4,109,603 of JAQQTP010000052.1, forward strand.
TCGGGATACAACGGTAATTCACCCAAAAGTTTAGGGTGTTACAACTCTCCCCAACAGATAAAAATTTCATCCTCGAAATTTGTTATTTATCAAAACAATTGAGGATATTGCTCCCTCATCTTGTCCTCTAGCTCCCAGGTAGCATCACCTGTCACATCATTCCATATGACCTTCACTAACTCAATCATCTTCCCTTGAAGTTGTTTTACTTTTCTGTCCTTTATTCTAACAGGTAAAGTCTCATAAGTCAGATTCTCCTTCAGCTGCACTTTGTCCGGTTGTATAACATGCGTCGAATCCGGAACATACTTCCTTAACTGGGATACATGAAATACATCATGCAGATTGGATAGAAAAGGCGACAAAGCAATCTGATACGCTACAGGACCTATTCGACGGATAATCTGATATGGTCCAATGAACTTAGGAGTAAGCTTCTTAGATTTAATAACTCTTCCGACACCGGTCGTAGGAGTCACTCTTAAAAACACATGCTCACCCTCCTCAAATTCAAGAGGTTGCCTTCGTTTATCAGCATAACTCTTTTGTCTGCTTTGCGTCGTCTTCATCTTCTCTTGTATCATCTTTACCTTCTCCGTAGTCTGTTGTACAAGATCTGGTCCAATAGTCATACTTTCCCCATCTTGATACCAACACAACGGTGTTCGACAACGCCTTCCATACAATGCCTCATAGGATGCCATCCCTATGCTTGAGTAAAAACTATTGTTGTAGGTGAATTCTATCAAAGATAAAAATTCATCCCAACTTCCTCGTTGCTCCAAAACACAAGCACACAGCAGATCTTCCAAAGACTATATAGTTCTCTCTGTTTGACCATCAGTCTGCGGATGATAAGCTGAACTCAACCGCAACTTAGTTCCCATTGCTTCTTGTAAACTTCGCCAGAACCTTGACGTAAATCTCGGATCTCTGTCAGAAACTATACATGTAGGCACACCATGTAGTCTAACAATCTCACTGATGTATAACTGGGTTAATCTTTCCAATGAATACTTAATATTAATTGGCAAGAAATGAGCCGACTTCGTAAGCCTATCGACTATAACCCATATCGAATCATGACCTTTCCTCGTCTTCGGCAATCCAGTAACGAAATCCATTGAGATACTATCCCACTTCCACTCTAGAATAGCTAACGGTTGCAACATACCAGCTGGTCTCTGATGTTCCACTTTTACCTTCTGACAAACCAGACAAGACGCCACACGTTCCGCTACGTCTCTTTTCATTCTTGGCCACCAAAACAACTTCTTCAAGTCTTGGTACATCTTGGTCATTCCCGGATGCAAACTCAAATCACTAGTATGAGCTTCATTTAGGATTCCCTTCTTTAGCTAAGAATCATCAGGCATACAGATCCTTCCTTTGAACCTTAAAATTCCATCTGCTCCTTCCTCTACCGTCGACTTATGACCTTGCTTTAACAATTCCCTCTCATTTTATAAAAACACATCTTCCTTTTGTTTATCTCAGACTACATCAAGAAATTCATTTATGATCACGACCTTACATAGGCGAACTCTTCCAGGCAAAAACTCCACTGACAACCATAGATCTCGAAATTTGTTAATCAATTCCTCCTCCTTTATCATCATTGCCGAAACACTAATCACCTTTCTGCTCAAGGCATCAACTACCACATTAGCTTTTCCTGGATGGTATTGGAGTTGAAAATCATAATCCTTTAAGAATTCCAACCATCGCCTTTGCCTCATATTCAATTCTTTCTGATCAAACAAGTACTTTAGACTCTTGTGATCACTAAAGACATTGAACATCGCTCCATACAGAAAATGCCTCCACACCTTCAGAGCAAAAACCACTGCGGCCAATTCCAAATCATGTGTTGGATAGTTCCTCTCATAAACCTTCAACTGTCGAGAAGCATACCCCACAACATTTTGATTTTGCATCAATACGCATCCTTACCCTTGGTAAGAAGCGTCACAATACACATCAAAAGTTCCCTTAGAATCTGGTAAAATTAACACTGGTGCAGTTGTTAACCTCTTCTTCAATTCTTGGAAACTGGTTTCACGTTCTTCCATCCACTCAAAAACTTGACTTTTCCTCGTGAGCTGCGTAAGCGGTCCAGCAATCTTAGAAAAACCATCGATAAACCTTCGGTAATATCCAGCAAGTCCAACAAAACTTCGAACTTCCGTCACCGTCTTAGGTCTTTCCCACTGTAAAACAGTATCCACTTTCGATGGGTCTACCGCAATACCTTCTTTGGAAATCACGTGACCGAGAAATTGGACTTCCTCCAACCAGAACTCACACTTCGCCAATTTCGCATACAGCTGTTTTTCCTTCAAAATCTGAAGAACAATACCGAGATGTTCAGCATGCTCTTCTTTAGATTGAGAATAGATCAGAATGTCATCGATAAAAATAACGACAAATCTGTCTAAATACGGACGAAAAATCCTATTCATATAGTCCATGAATATGGCAGGAGCATTCGTCACCCCGAATGGCATTACCTGATACTCATAATGTCCATAACGAGTTCGAAAAGTCGTTTTAGGTACATCTTCCCCCTTAACACGAATCTGGTGATAACCCAATCTCAAATCTATTTTGGAAAATACCACTGCTCCCTTTAACTGATCCATTAAATCGTCAATTCTAGGAAGCGGATATTTATTCTTGATAGTCACCTTGTTCAACTGATGATAATCCACGCAAAGTCGAGAAGTTCCGTCTTTCTTCTTGACCAAAAGCACTGGCGCTCCCCATGGTGAAACACTAGGTCGCACAAACTGTTTCTCCAACAGTTCCACCAACTGTCCTTTCAGCTCCACCAACTCTGCTGGCGACATACGGTACGGTGCAATTAAGATAGGACCTGCTCCTGGTACTAAATCAATTGAAAACTCGATCTCCCTCTCAGGTGGCAAACCAGGTACATCATCAGGAAAAATCTCTAGAAACTCATTGACAACAGGAATAGTACTTACATCTTTCTCATTCTTGACTTCTAGAGAAGACAATACCATATATCCCTGTGCTCCCTCTCTCAACAACGACTTGACTTTAACAACAGTCAAGAATCCAGACTCTTCTTCCTTAGGAAAAACTATGGTTTTGCTTGCACAGTCTATAAGGATATGGTTAGAAGATAACCAATCCATCCCTAAGATTACATCTATCTCAACAAGAGGCAAACAAATCAAGTTGACCGAAAACACATGGTCCCTTATAACAATAGGACAATCCAAACATATCTTAGATGTAACTACAGGTTTAGCAGTTGGCGTAGATACACTCAATTTAACATTCAGAGAAGACATAGGCAACTTCAATCTTTCCACACAATCATATGCAATAAATGAATGTGTTGCACCAGAGTCATATAACATAGTCAGAAGATTACCTTCAATGACTCCTTCTCCTTGAATAAGGTCATCAGACTTAGAAACTTCAGTTCCCGTCATAGTATATACTCATCCTCCTGACCTCAATTGAGTACCTCCTGACTTTTGCTTATTAGCACGAACATAACGAACAGCAGGTTTTCTTTCCAGCTGAGTACAATCCTTAGACATGTGCCTAGGTTATTTACAGTTAAAGCAAACTATCCTTTTGATTGTGTACTCCGGAGAGATATGGCCTTTCCTTCCGCACTTAAAACATGTTGGTGTAAACGCCACTCTCTGCCCAGCTCCACTACCACTTGCACTTCCCCCAACTGGTGATCGTTGAGGTTGATTCCCTGGTGGTCTAGAATACGGCTTATGCTGAAACCGATTGGTATTACTGTTACCACATCTCTGAAATCTTGTTGGTCCAAAATTACAATTCCTCTGATCCCGCGACGACTCTAATTCCTCGAGTCGTGCACACGCATCAACTAAAGCATGAAACTGATTTATTCCCAAGGATAGCACTCCTCGTTTCAGTTCCACTCTCAACCCTGCCTCAAACTTCCGACATCTCCACACGTGATTCGGTCGTGTCTGAGCATAATCTGAGAACTGAGACAAGCTCTCAAATTTAGTAGCATACTCATTCACACTCATATTACCCTGACGTAAACCAAGAAATTTCATCTCCTTGGCATGTCTAGCACTCGCAGGAAAATACTTTTCCAGAAATGCATTAGAAAATACCTCCCATATAATTTATGTTCCATCAGTCTGCAATAATCGGTGGGTTCCTCTCCACCAATGTTCTCCGTCTCCCATTAACATAAAAGCTGCATACGTTACCTTCTTCTCATCGGAGCATCTCATTCCTTCAAAGATTCTCTCCAAGTCTTGTATCCATTGACTCGCTTTCTCAGGATCAACCTCGCCTCTAAACTGCGGCGGATTGTTACGCCTAAATTCAGATAAATTTAGGGCATCAGCAGTAGCATCTTGCTGTTGAGCTGCTCTCAGGTTCTGCTGAGTAATTACTTCAGCCATTCGCTGCATAGCTTCAGCAGTCGCAATCATTGGATCCACTGCACGATTTACGTTTGCACGTCCTCCTCCACGTCTACCCGACATCTTCTTTCTTCAAACATAACAAAGCAAAGTTAGATACATCCTTCCGGAAGTAAATCACAGAGAATCACACAACACAAATAAAAACAGACCCAACCACAACCCCAAAAGACTCTAACTTGGGCTCTGATACTAACTAATGTAACATCCTTTGGGGATGTCACATTTATAAAGAAAATAAAATAAAGATAAATAAAATCTACCCAAGTTGTAAAACATTTATTATATACTAATACGGGTTGTAAAATTTTTTCGGTTAAATAGAATATTACGAGATAAAATAACACAGAACATAACATAAGCACACTATCATCACACATAATATACATATGGTTCCATCATAGGTTATACAAATAATTTACAACTATAAATACTTAACAACTAAAACAATAAACAAAATAGTAAAAGGTCAATATATACAAACGCAGACACGCCCAAGTACACATCATAAATATCTAACCCTCTGAAGGATCACTCTCAGATGAAACTTCAGGTGATAGATATCCAGGATGCCTCGACTCTCTACGGACACGAGTCCGTGCAGTCGACACACTGCTGATCTCGCTAGGCGCATCAAACATACCACCCCAATGACGCCTAAGAGATAGCGGCAACTCTACATGTAAATACAACAAAGTAGAAAAGATCGGCACTCCATCAAACTCCGTACATATGGTCACAGTCAGACGCCCTACGTACGTCACCGAGTCTCTATCCTCTCGTAGACGCCAGGCTTCAAAGCCTCCGTGAAACTCAAGTCGCACGAATCCAAAGAATCCTAGTAGCGTCATCCTCCCACAATCAATCTAATGGATATGGATGATCTGATGGTTCTTGATCGTCGTACTGATCCTCGGCTTGCTGTTCTTCCTCTTCCTCAGGATACACACACTCAAAAGGCTGTTCCTCTTCCTCAAACTCTTTACCACATAAATTTAAAATATGGAAACACATACAATAAAGAGGTAAGACAATCTATATCACCACAAACATGGTAAATAAGAAAACGACAATACAATCAGATATACAGTTCATACAATATAGAATGTCATAACAACATAAGCATAAATACAGTATAACACAGAACAATATAAACATAAATACAGTATAACATAGATATAATATAAGAATTAAATATATATGATATCACGAATACAAATATAATAATGTACAACACAGATACATATGCAATATGACACGATCCTACTCCATGGAGCTAAACACATACAGACATCAGAGAGAATGACCCGCAAAATCTATTAGTACCACGGCTGCCCAACCAAACTATTGCGTTGTCTCACGTTGTGTCTATAGCCCACAGTCACATGGCGTGGTGTAGTTCACTGTCAAACGTTGTGTCACTACAGGCAATGTACTATTAGACTTTACAAGATCTCGATTAAGTATAGTGCGTGTCGAGTCCATTAGTGTGTTGCCAGTTACCATGGCCCAGAGGAGCGACTAACTGTCCACAAATGGAATAATCCGCACACTAATGTCTCCAAGTCCATAATGGAATGTACCACACTACGTTTATCGCACTAACAACACAGTGTGATTCACCTCGTCAATCAATCCACCAAAATTGACATTAACTCAATGCATGATCAAAAATAAAAATTACCAAAATACCCTCAATGGTATAAATATGCGTATTTATGCAAATGTCATCAATGACACATATTTACGAAAATGCCCTCAATGGCACAAACTCATATATATATACAATAAGTCCCACTAGACAAATACTGTTTCATAACCTGTCCGGGTCTACCACTTTGGCCCGACAGTAAAAGTTACTATTTTTCTCAATCGCGTAGAAATTTTATCGTGTTTTCACAATTTCATCATTTTTACAAACGTTTTTAAATCGCGTAAATATATTTTACTGTTTTCAAAATCGCGTAGGGTTTTTAATACGTTTTCTTAATCGCGTAAGATTTTTAAATTACTTTCTTGTCCAAATTCCTTACAAATCACTGTTTAAATAAACAGAAATAATTTTTAATACGTTTTGAACTACGTAGAGTATTTTTCATACCGTATACTATATATTGGATATCTTTTCTATCTTATTTGTCTGTTTTTAATAAAAATTAACAGTATTTTGCTTAGAAAATCTATATCAATGGTTTTCTAATTTTTCTGTTAAAAATTCCTTTTTATTTATATGACAAACCATGTAATTAAACTTTTGAAAACTACCAACATGCTTCAAAATATAAAATGAGTTATATGTTAGAAATTTACAAAAGCTACTGTATTTTTCTTCTAACAGTAAAATCATTAGTTTTAACTTCTTCAACTCAATCTTAATCCTTTTATTTTCTCAAAACTCATTGTAATAAAATTCCTTCTACTATATATTGCTTCTTTTTTATTAAAAATGGTTTGGAAATGATTTTAGAAATCATAAATACTTGGCTTTGGCATGCTGGCCGAAATACATAAAATTGACATTTAATCTTTAAATTTGTTTTCTTGTTCTAAAACAATTTATATCTTATCAATTCCCTTAAGTTAATTAAATCACACTTTTGGAAAATTGATGAGAACATTTTGGTTCTCCTTTGATGTTGAGGCCGTGAGCCTTCATTGGTGTTCTTTGGAACACTCATGCAATCCTTGACATGTTATTCACATTCTACTAATTATACATGCATTTCTAACACATACAATATATTTAAAGCTTGTAGACATGCAATTTAATACAATCACAAATAGGAAAGCTAATAACAAATAACACAAAGGAATCCGTATGGATTCTACAACCACAACCAATTCTATTTTCTTATCACCACCCAAGGATGATAAGATTCAAGTCTTCTTCTTACCTTAAGTGAAGACAAACACTCTTTCACTCCTTTTTAGGGTTTCGGTTTTCACCCCTCCAAGACACCTATCAAGCTTAAACAAATTTCTACAAGTTATTAACATGAAAGAAAGCTTAAACCATGGATCAATCATGGCTTAGAACTTTGAAAAAGAATTTAGAAATGAAAAACAAAGATTTTCACCTTCTAGGTAAAATCTTCCAAGTAGGTTTTCAAGCCCAAGATGTTGGATTTTGCTAAAACTCTAAACTCGAGATGTTCTTAGAATTGTGTTTAGGTTTAGAAAAGTAGGTGGAATAAAATTTTGGGTGGTTGGATGGTGAACTAGGGTTCTTGGCCGAATGGTGCTTCAAGATAGCATCAATGGTGTTTGGTATTTTTGGAAGAGAGAGAAGAGAGAAAATGTTAGAGAATTAAGTGATTTTTTTGCTCTCCAAAATGAAGCTTGGTCGTGGAGTTCAATGCATGGGAGGTGTCCCCTTGGTTGGCTCCATCTAAGCCTTAGAAATGATGGATGGTGAGGATTAAAACTTGTTCATCAAGCTTAGCTCTCATTGGCTAATCCAAGCCTAGTCATGAAGCCTAGTCATCAAGCCTTGTCACTAATTAAGCCTAGTCATTAAGCTACTACTCCAAAAACGTTAACTGTTTCGCTAAACGTGGTTCCCGCAAAACATTTCCAGGTCCATTACTGCTTATTTGTACTAGCTAATAAAATATTATTATAATAATATAAAATTATTTTATTACACAGTTAAATCCTAAAAATTAAAAGATTACTAACCGTATCATTCAGAATTGGGTTTAGTAAGATCCCCCAGCTCCGAATAATTAAAATAAGATTTCCCCGGCCCGAAAAATATTATTTTCCTGTCCTGGAGCAAATCACACAAAAAGTTCAAATAAAATCACAGACAGTAAAATAAAATAGTATTTCATACAGAAAAATAACAAACAGTACAAAAAGGACATAACGATCATTTATCCTAAAGTTGAAAAATAGAAAACAGTACATTCGGGACACAACGGTAATTCACCCAAAAGTTTAGGGTGTTATACGCACGTAAATTGAGAAAAATATTAAAATAATCAAGTAATTCAAATAATTCTAGAAAAATTGTTAAAAATCACAAATATTAATAAATGAATATTTATCATAAAATAAACAATTTTCGAGGTGATACAATTCTTCTAACCGGGATTGTAAATATTAGAATATGGGTTGTACTGTGGAGGAAATCCTTAAGCAGCATTAGCCTACTTTAATGAAAATTCAGAAAATTGTGAGGTAACAAGACAATCATATGAAGTATAAGAAGGGTTAGAACAAACAATACACATATTATGCACATTAGAAGAATTAGCATGTTTTTACTCATCTTCTTAGATATTGCATCCAATTGTTCCATTTTCTTAGATAGAGATTCTATTGTAATTTCCAATTCAGATGTATATGAAATCTCATAAATTCCCCATTTATTCCTTAATCGGCTTGATATATCTGGCTGTGAGCACGAGATATGCAATTGTGAGTTTTCACTTAAGTGCTCAAATAACTCATATGCCTCATCTGGGGTTTTGGGTAAGAAAGTACCACCGCAAAACACATCAATCATTTGCAGGTTGCGATCATTCAATCTAGAAAAAAAGCCTTGCACTTATTTATGTCATTGGCCATTAACCTACGAATGATTTTGTTTTGATGATAACAAACATAAAGATGTTGCGAGAACAATTCCAAGACCCTCAAGAATAGTTTTGTAACATCCCAAAATTGTTATCTCGATACATCTTACATATATAAGGACATTTAATACTGGCTATGTCGCTTCTAACCTTAAACCACAATTCTAATCCATAAATAGCATACAAACTTTTATAGAGAGCCACGATAAACTAAAAGTTATATATACATTATTGCCTTAGAAGGGCATATTGTAATACATAAGCTTTTATACACAAGTTCGAGTATAATAAATACAAGCTTTAAATCAAAATTTGATATACAATATTATACTAGTCTTTACATCACTTTTTCTCTCTTTTAGAAGAACTAACACCTGAATTTACAAGGTAACACAATCGGGGTGAGAAATCACATCTCAATTGAAGTATTCCAAAATTAGTAACTTATACATTCATAAATATTATATATTTACTAAACGAACACTTCAATCACAGAAGCATATAACACTTCCCTCTCAGAAGTACGCAATTGCTCATACAATTGCATGTCATGAATTTTAAATGAATGATGGCAATCGCCCATACAATTACCATGTTATGCCAAGTTATGTCTAGTGAATATGCCTATGCAATAACCCTAAGATGAAATGAATAATGTATGATACCAACTCCATGACTATGCTATGAATGCATGTATCTTGAACAAGGAAATGGAAGTCATATCCATAACCTTGGACAAGCACTGGAAGTCCATCTAGACAAGTAGCACTTCAAGTAGTGAAATCCATCAACTACTCGATCTTAATCAACCAACAAGGAAATCCATCCTCAAAACCATAAGGAAACTTATCCTTAAGATTACAACACACAATACATATATATTTATATATATTCATGCTTAATTAATTCTCATAATTAACATAACAAATCCTTCTTGATTTCTAACATTCTTACTTCACTAAATACTCCTATTAGAGTCTCAATACTCATTAAGAAGCATAAAAGAAGAAACTACACCTTTTAAAGGCTCCATTGTAACACATAGCAAAATTTTAAGAAAACAGGGTCTCACGCCACGGCAAAATACGTCTACGCCGTGGCGCCCAGCTCTCGGGCTGTAATATTGGATAGGAATGTTGCTCACGCCGTGGTACACCAAGTGCAACACCGCGACGCATGACCCTTAAAACACCCCACACTGCGGCACACCATGTGCCACGCTGCGGCATGCATAACAAAACTCAGATTCTGCAGAATTCTACAGATACGAGTTACTGTTCCATTGGAACAAAACCCTTATCCAATCACTCAAAACTCATTTCTAAGTTATTTCTAACCTCAAATAAGATCCATTTACACATTGTAACTCTTTTACAACTTCAATTTCACTTAATTATACAATCATGGATCAAACAACAACTTAGACCTAAAACCCCCATTTTAGACCAAAATAAAGGAACCAAGGTCTCCCAGGCTGAAAAATCCATTTCCATGCATCCAACAAATCAAAAACATAATTTCCTCAAGCTTTCTAACAAGATTTAAGCATTTACAAACATAAACACAAAGATCACTCCTCAAACCACACATTTCCTCACTAAATCCCTTATGGACCTAATGAAGAAAATGAAATGAGAAGTTGAAAACAAGCTTCCCCTACCTCAAAGGTCAGAAATTGAAGTCACTAAATAGCTCCAATCTTTCTTTTCCTTCTTCTCCTTGGTTGCTTGATTCTCCTCCCTTTGGTCCTTGCTTCCCTTTTTCCTTTGTGTTTTCCTACTTCAACCGTGAGGAAGAGATGAGAAAGAGAGAAAAAAATGGAAACAAACTAAAGAGGCCAGCCAAAAGGCTTTCAGCCGTGGGAAATATCTTTCCTAGATATTTTATAGTATCAACTTTATCTGCTAAAAACACCTAGATTCCACCAAATCTAGATTTCTGACATACAATAAGTTTAAAGTAAATCCTATGATTCATTAAAAAACTTGTTTCACTATTTCTACATTTTTCTATGTTTGCTGGTAGTCAATATGGTATTAAAACACATAACCAGTATGTTGAAAAATACCAAAATAACTCTGATTATCTCAAATTTTAACTATAGTACAATTCACATATTTGTGACTTAGAAATAAAGTCTCCATATTTATTTCCCTTAACTAAGCACTTTAAGACATTTTCAAAGCTAAAAACAGTTATTTTTCATACACAACATTGCAGCAAAGTGCCTAAACGTGCTAAGACAATCACAAAACTTAACAGGCATGATAAACAGGTATTGAGCTACCTCTGTAACCATATACAAGTCTATCGTGTTTTCTAGGGTGTTACATTTCTCCCCACTTTTTTAGAATTTTGTTCCCAAAATTTGGTTTACCTATGGTAAGAAGTTCTAAACTACTCACACATAAAACAGGCATAACCAAACCTCACAACAAAATTACCTAACAAGTACAATCGTGTACTCACCTTTTCCTAAGTCCGGAGATAGTATTGTTTCCTCCGCTTGCAAACTATATACTCTTCCTGTAACAATAGGTCTATCATTCGTCCTTGCCTCTGACTTTGCCTCTTTCTTCTAAGGACATCTGTTGGCATAGTACCCAAACTTGCAACACTTATAACAGGTTACCTAGTCAAATAAGCATGGTTTGTTCTCGTAGTACCTATCACACTTGTCATATCTTTAGTCGTGATCATCTCTCCGAACTTACCTCTCTATATTTTGCTGATCTCTAGGACTTGGGGCACTCTTCTCGGACCTTTCGTCTGCTCTCTTCCTCCTGTAATGATCTGATGATTGATGCTCTAGTTGCGCCCTTAAACTAAGAGGTTCCACCACTCTACACTTGTTGACAATGGTGGGGAAATCACGGATCTCTAATGGTGTTATAAACATCTTCATGTTATCCCTCACACTCGTTTTGAATTTCACACACTTTCAGTTATCATTTGGATTATAACGAAGGGTAGAAGAAAACTTGGACAATTCCTTGAATCTCGCCACATATTGTCCAACCGTCATGGTTCCTTATTGTAGCTGTAGAAACTCCATTTCTTTCACTTCTTGTACAATTTGTAGAAAATACTTTTCCAAAAAAATAGTCTTAAAAACTTCCCAAGTGATTGGGGTTCTTGCAATCTCCATCATCCTCTTTGCACCTTTCCCCTAGTGCTCAGCCTCACCCTTTAACATGTAAGTAGCAAAAACCAATTTATGCTCATCTACACATCTCATGGTAGCAAAAATCTTCTCCAACTCTAATAACCATTCCTCAGCCCGTGCTAGGTTATACCCTCCTCTGAACGGTGGAGGACTAGTCTTCTGAAACTCTGAGAGGTCATGAAAACCTTGGTTGTCTAACACAGCTACATTCTCCCTTTACTGGTGAGGGGAATTCGCCACATGTATCTCTTCCCACATCCTTGCGTTTGCAGCCGCCTGCTCCTTCATGGTGTTAGCATTAATGGTTACCTGGTCCCTTAATGCATTAGCCATCAACCCTGCCATTTATGGCATTTCTAGTGTATCATCAACAGAAGTTTCCCTATTTCTAGTGGTTCGCCTTGGTGGAGCCATAATTTCATGTACACATAGAACAATACATATTGAGTTAGCTACTCTCAATATCATGTAACTGTGCCTCAGTAACTACAGAAATCCAACCCAAGGCCGTCATGAAATTTCTATTCACACATCTCAAAAATAGATAAGAAAATGCATAACTAAAACAAACATCTAGTATGCTAAAAGTATAGTAAGTCCATACCCTGGCTCAACAGGATGAACTGCTCTGTTACCATAATGTAACATCCCAAAATTGATATCTTGATACATCTTACATATATAAGGACATTCAATACTGGCTATGTCACTTCTAACCTTAAACCACAATTCTAATCCATAAAAATCATACAAACTTTTACAGAGAGCCACGATAAACTAAAAGTTATATATACATTATTGCCTCAGAAGGGCATATTGTAATACATAAGCTTTTACACACTAGTTTGAGTATAATAAATACAAGCTTTAAACCAAAATTTAATATATAATACTATACTAGTCTTCACATCATTTTTTCTCTCTTTTAGAAGAACTCGCACCTAGATTTACAAGGTAACACAATCGGGGTGAGAAATCATATCTCAATAGAAGTATTCCAAAACCAATAACTTATACATTCATAAATATTACACATTTACTAAATGAACACTTCAATCACAGAAGCATATAGCACTTCTTTCTCAAAAGTACGCAATTGCCCATACAATTGCATGTCATGGATTTTAAATGAATGATGCCAATTGCCCATACAATTACCATGTTATGCCAAGTTATGTCTAGTGAATATGCCTATGCAATAACCCTAAGATGAAATGAATAATGTATGATACTAAGTCTATGGCTATGTTATGAATGCATGTATCCTGAACAAGGAAATGGAAGTCATATCCATAACCTTGGACAAGCACTGGAAGTCCATCTAGACAAGTAGCACTTCAAGTAGTGAAATCCATCAACTACTCGATCTTGATCAACCAACAAGGAAATCCATCCTCAAAACCATAAGGAAACTTATCCTTAAGATTACAACACACAATACATATATATCTATATATATTCATGCTTAATTAATTCTCATAATTAACATAACAAATCCTTCTTGAATTCTAACATTCTCATTTCACTAAATACTCCTGTTAGAGTCTCAATACTCATTAAGAAGCATAAAAGAAGAAATTACACCTTTTAAAGGCTCCATTATAACACATAGCAAAATTTTAAGAAAACAGGGTCTCACGTTGTGGCACACCAAGTGCCACGCTGCAGTGCACGACCTTTAAGGTTAAATTTTATATTAAAGTTTGGAAAGTTTTAAAATTAAGTTTAAAAAGTCAAGAAACATTTTACGCGATTCAAAAATAGTGTTAAAACCTTACGCATTTCAAAAATAAGGATTTTTGAGCTACGCGATTGAGAAAACAATGAAAAATCTTTACGCGATTAAGAAAACATTAGAAAATATTTATGCGATTTAAAAATGTAACAAAATTGTTACGTGACTAAGAATACAGTAGTTTGCTGTCGAGCTGACGTACTGGACCCGGATATATCACTATGTGGTTTTGCCCAGTGATGGCTTGTTTTTATGCATTGAGTCATCATGTATTGAAAATTGCACAGACTGTGTCTGTTAAGGCTATTATTACCTAGGAGTTGAATTACACCTAAGTGCGGGTGCGAATTGCATAGTATAGTTCACTTGTTGATCTTGGAGGCGTCAGGGTGCGGGTATCCCACAAGTGGATAGTTGGTAGCTCTACTGGATCGTGGTAACTGAGCATCGCACTGACGATCTCGACCAGACACTATTCTATTCACGATCTGGCATAGAATCTCTTGTATAAGCACTTAATTTGAGGCTGACGATATACAAACATATTTTCTAGATCATTCTCTCCGAATTTGTGTTAGCTCCATGGAGTAGGAACTGGTCTGTTATGAGCATATCCATTATCTTTTGATATATTGTTGTGATATATCTATTGAATCATCTATTATATGATACCATGAATATACTTGTTATTTCTATATTTAAATGGCATGTTTACTGTTCCTATGCTGTCATGCTGGTATTGATGTAGGAGATCTCACCTCTTTATTATATTGTTCTATTTTATTATTTATGCTTGGTAAAGACAGTGGGGAATACGAAGAAGAATCGCTTCCAATTTGTCCATTCTGTTTGCGTGTTGATTTTTCTGGGGATTGATGGTGGCGTCAAGACTAGGTTTTCTTTGTTATGTCGGTGTGCGATTTCATGAGGGCGTGAATGCCTGGCGTGTCAACCTAGAGACGGAGCATATTAGATATATTGGGGATGTGACCCTGTCGGGAAGTAGGACCTACCATGGGGTTACTACTTTTCATTTACTGCTTATGTGCATTTAGAATTTTATATGACTATGAGAGATCTGTGGGATGATCGTTTCTATACCCCTAGAGAGGACAATGTGGTGTCATCTGCTCAGACACCTGTTCGCAGGACTACGACCCACTCGGGGTTATTATCGTCAGAGGAAGATCCAGCTGATGATTCTTCTCATTAGGCCTCTTATGTTATAGTAGTTTATGTTATGTTAAAAAAATTGTATATATGTCTTTTGAGAACAAGTTTTATGTATATTGATGTACATTATAAAGTTTTTATAATTAGTGTTTAAGGTCTTAAATGTAATGCTAGCCTGGTAAGTTTAAGGTTCTAGGGAGGGTGTTACAATATGAGTTATAATGAATTAATATTGGATTTGACTCTATTTAAATGAAAATGTGGAAAGTGTTCTTTGTAACATCCTATATAGAGCATATCTATTAGTAATTAAAAAATGTCTTATTTGGATGTGTCTATGAAATTCTTATATGTATTTTAGACTAACTAGAGTTATACATTTATGCATCATGCATATAAAGATATTGAATTATGAATTTAGACTATCTATGTTTGTTTTAAGTGAGTAATACTTTGTAGGATAGTCCAAGTACTAAGAGTGAGCATTGCAACAAGAAAGTAAAAGATCACAATTATGCTCAACTTAAGAAGATTTAGAATGATAAGATGTTCTAAGCATTTGCAAGATTTGAAGAGAAGAAATTTGTGAAGCTTTGATTACATCAAGAAGCCTAATGACTAGAATTGGTATATTTTTCTTTTAGGTTTCCTCCTATGTAAAGATAGAGGTTTTACAATAAAAGAGATCAAATATGTTTTAAATCTTTACAAATGGTTCTTACATGCTAAAATGTCCAAGAAACAAGTTTTGAAAAGCTAGTCATGGTGGTAGTTCAAAACTATGAAAATAGTCAAGTTTAAGTTTTAGAAAGCTGACCTTTAGTTACTATTTTAATTATAACTTTCAAAGTACTTTGAGTTTTGTTTTGAAAATATTTGATATGAAGATAGACTCAAAGATCTTTCCAATGAGTGGTCATTTGCTTAAAATGGATGAGAAATGAAGAAGTTATGACCATTTAAAGTTAGTTTTCGAAACTAGAGTGACTTATTCGAATAAGGGATTCATTATTCAAATAAAACACGGCCAGAAATGTTCCTAACGGCTATAAACGACTAGTTTTCATTAAAAAAATCATTTTTAAACACTACTAATGGCTATTTTATCATTGAGACTCTATAAATAAGTGTAGATTGAAGCTATTACAATTCTAGAACACTTGATTTGATCCTTGAATCATTAAAATCATAATTTGAGCACTTTATTGCTAAATCCTTCTATTCCTTTGTTCTTCAAGTTGTATATCTACTCTTGTGAGAGTTTCTAGTCTTTCTCTTCATCTTAAAATCATTGTAAAAGGGTGAGATATTCCTCAAGAGAGAAAAGGGTAAGGTATCCCTTGTAGTGAGACTCAAACACAAAAGGTGAGGTATCCCAAAGGTGTTGTCAGTGCTCTTGAATGTAAAGGTTTTTTTAAGCACCTGTGAAGCTTGAAGAGTTGGAAGCTCTATCACATGGGTGAGTTATCCCAAGGTGTGATGAATGCTCTTGCTCGTACAATGGTTTTCCTAGCACCCGTGAAGTCTAGGAGATAGTGAAAAAAATGTCAAGTTAAGCTTGGGGACAGGATGTAAGCCACAAGTGGTTGGTGGCTAAACCAGGATAAATTCTTGAGTTTTATTCTCTCTTCCTTACATTCTTTAATTTCAATATTTGGTGTAACATATTTATTTATTGCACATCTTGTCATCTTGATGTTTTGATTTTAAGAACTTGATATCTAGCTTATTTGCTTGATTTATCGTATAACCCAAGTTGTATTTGAGTAATCTACAACATTTGTATCTTTGTTAGACTTATTCCGCTGCATGTGTTGATTGAAAATATCAAAATGCATAATTTCTTAATGTTGTTTTAAAAACTTGTAATCACTCAATTCACCCCCACCTCTCTTCTTGGGTGATGGTTGTCATGGCTAACAAGTGGTATCAGAGCTTCGTGCTCTGTTGAAAGCTTAATCGCTTAGAGTTAAAGATCCTTGTTTGTTGGTAACCATTGAAAACTTTTCAAAATAGAAGGTTTTGAAATTGATAAACCACTATTTTTTTTATGGTGTGCATTTTGTTTATTGGAAAGCTGAAAGGAATTTTATATAATATTTACTGATCTTAATTTGTGGGATATTGTGTTTGATGGATTTACTTGCAAATCAAAACAAACTTGGAATGTTTATGACAAGAAATATTTTTTCTTGAACATTAGAGCATGATGATGTTTATGCTAGAATTAGGAATTACTCTAGTGCCAAAGAAATTTTGGACACACTTGATGCTCTTTATATTTCTAATAATGATTTTGTGTATAAAGTTATATATAGAAAGCAAGAAGATCAAAAGTCATTCAAGGAAGCTTTGCATGAAAAATGTCCTTAAGAAGATATTCAAAGTAAGAAAATGAGCTCAATGCCTCTTGGTGATGATGGTGCTCAATTGAAGAAAAGGAAAAACAAAACAAAACTGAGAAAGAAGATGTTCTTGAATCTTTGATGGACAATAATGAGGAAGATGGCGATTCCCTAAAAGAACCAAGTCTGTTAGAAATTGAGACAACTTTCTATATGGCTAAAAAGGACTTTGAGGTAAATAATGCTAAACAAGATTATAGTTCGTCCTATTATGAGCTATAATATACATATGATGAGTTGTATGATGGTTTGTTGAATTTAGAAAAAAAAAACTTATCTTGTTATATATCTTCGTACATAAAGTTCTATGTAACACCCGAATACAATTATTGTAACATAAACGGAATATTTCAATATACAACGCATTAAGCATGTCACTTCTAAAAATGCATCAAATAAAAATCCATAACAACATGTATAGTCATTATATAGAGCCACGAATGATAAAAAGATCATATACACATTCATCACTACCTAACAAGTCATACTATATACATAACTTTTACAAATAACTAGAAAAGTACAAATATACAATCTGATGCAAAAAGAAATAAAGCTGCTAAACTAAGCCTTCTGCTTCTTCTTGTTCTTGCTCTTTCTTTTTGGAGGGTCTTCACCTGGATTTATATGGAACACATAGGGGTGAGAAATCACAATTTCTTAGTATTTGCATACCAAGACCAGCAGTCATTTGTAACACCCACCGTAGGGTGCCACATTTATGTTACTTAATTACCCAAATACCCTCAAAGTCATAAAAGGTGATCTTGTGATAAAAATACAAGTTATAAATTTTTTTCTTTCTTCTTTGATAACAATAAAATAAACTTAGCGAAAAATAAAACTATTATACATCATCACTCATAATTTACATCATATACATATTACAAAAGTGCTGTCAGGATTATTTATATACAGACCATGTCTCAAAACTACAAACACACTTAAATAATTACACACATAGTTTATATCAGAGCCAAACTTGCCCAAGTTTAACAAAGTAGCAGACCCCTCACACGGGTCCTCCTCGGGTTCCTCAGCAGATAGGAATATGTTATGACGAGTAGCCCTATGGACAGGTGTCCGGGCTGACGATACTATACTGATTTCCGTTGGGACATAATTTCTAGTATCCCAATGTCGCCTAATATGCAAAGGAAATTCAACATGAACAAAAATAGTCACACAGAAAAACGAATCCCCGTGAAACAGCCTACTAATGCTAACAGTCAGATACCCCTCGTAAATAAGTCCTCGCTCATCGGGACTTGTTCTCCATTCTCCAGCTCCTCTGTGAAATTGTAGACGTACATAGCCGAAGAAACTAACTCTTGACGTTATGCTGTCAAAATTCTGTGTTCCCAAACGTGAGAAGTAGTTCCTCTTCTCCTTCTTGTACCATTTCTTTCTCAACGTCTTCACCCAATTATAAATACAATATACAAATATACATACAACGAGGTGAGATCACCTACGCCAATACCAGCATGGTAGCACAGAGATAACATAACAGCATACCATATAAACACATTATATTACAATTATGGCATCAACATATTATTGATCAAAACTAACATTTAATAATTACAGGAAATGCCATCTATACTAAGTAGATATTTTAAAAAAATATAATTGACATAATCAATATTTCACAACTATTATATCACACAGATGTAAGCATTTTTGTTAATGCATGAACACATAGACTCGATTTCCTACTCCATGGAGCTAAACTCAGGTCGGAGAAATTGATCGAAAAGATCTGTCGGTACCACATGCCTCAGACCAAGTGCTATAATTATATCTTGCGCATCTAGTTCATACACGACAGTCTTTGTCAGATCTCGATTAAGAATAGTGTCTCGGTCCGGATTGTAACATCCCCGGGACTGCCTGCAGGATTGACGAGTGTCTCCACAAACCAACACGGGTCTTTTCAGCGTGCTTTGTCCTCACTCACACGCATCCTAGGAAACTTCCCAGGAGGTCACCCATCCCACAATTGCTCCAAGTCAAGCACGCTTAACAATGGAGTTCTTATGTTCTAGGCTTCTGAAAAGAAATTGCAACTTGTTGATATAGTTACGCCTAATCAATTCCTTTAAGTCATTCTCAACAATACAGTCCCATACTTGCATAGTCTCTGAACCCCTCTCATTTCGGTGCGTATTCAGTTCATTCATGGGACCCTTCGCCTAGAAGCATGCCAGGAGCCGCTCCTTGTACGTGCCTCTCATGCACCGACGTCCACTCCCCGCCCTCATCAACCCTGGGACACCACATGCCCACCAGCTTCCGCCTGGTTCGTCCCCGAACCACACCGTACTAGGAGAGGTCCCGTCTCCGATACCATCTGTAACATCCTGGGACTGCCTGCAGGATTGACGAGTGTCTCCACAAACCAACACGGGTCTTTTCAGCGTGCTTTGTCCTCACTCACACGTATCCTAGGAAACTTCCCACGAGGTCACCCATCCCACAATTGCTCCAAGTCAAGCACGCTTAACAATGGAGTTCTTATGTTCTAAGCTCCCGAAAAGAAGTTGCAACTTGTTGATATGGTTACGCCTAATCAATTCCTTTAAGCCATCTTCAACTATGCAGTCCCATACCTGCATAGTCTCTGAATCCCTCTCATTCTGGTGCGTATTCAGTTCATTCATGGGACCCTTCGCCTAGAAGCATGCTAGGAGCCGCTCCTTGTACGTGCCTCTCATGCACCGACGTCCACACCCCGCCCTCATCAACCCCGAGATACCACACGGATCATCGGTGTGTTGCATCGGTCTAACCCACGGTACAGAAGAGTTACCAACTGCCCATTGCGAGCAACCCGCACCCCGATGCCCCCAAGGTCAACGAGTGACCTACACTACGCGTATCGTACCCACTCAAGAGGTGTACGTTTCTCCTAGGCAATTAGCCATATATAGTTCATCGGACCATTTTCAATGCATGTGTAATGCATCAATTACCAACCAAAGGTAAATCACATAATTTCTCATACCAAGTGAAAATACTGTTTTATGTTCGTAAAATGTATTAATGCCAATTACAGGCAAACTTCTCAATTTCTTGTACAGTATTCATATATTGATTTTAACTGTAAAGTTTACTGTATAATTAACAACGAAATTCCATTACCGTGTTTTTCTCATTCGCAAAATATTTTTGGTCACGTTTTTACAGTCACATAATATTTTGTTATATAAACAATGATTTGTAACATTTTTTATTACGTTTAAAAATCGCGTAACAATTTTCTACTGTATTCTAAATCGCATAAAAATATTCTTTCATTTTTAAATGGCATAGCTATTTTTCTACAACATTTCAATCATGTAAAATATTTAAACGCTTTAAAAATCGTGTAAAAATATTTTAAAGTTTTTCAAATCGCATAACTTAAAAATTACGTTTTTGAGTTACGTAAATCATTTTTCACCGTTTTTACCCTTTGTAAAATATTTCTTAACTTTAAAAAAATATTATTTTGGACTTTTCTTACAATAATATAATTTCTTACTTTATTCCTTTCTTATTCTTAGTCAAAAATCTTTTCCGTAATATATTTTCTCAAAATCACTTTTTATTGATTTAATCTTACAAAATCACATTTAGTTGATTTAATTATTGTTTCTAACTTTAAATTTCCTAACGTTTTCTAAAACCCAATAAATAAATTCTACGTTAGTAAATTTAAGTTACAAACATTTTTTTTATATTTCTAAATCACTTCTAAAAATTAATTCTCTTTAAAATAATTTGAAGTTCAACACTTTCAATCTCCTTTTTCTTTTATTTATGAAAATTCCACTTCACTTAATTGATAATATTTTAATTCCCTTTCCAAAATCCTTATTTAAAAATTCTTGTATTTTATAACATCAAAACATTTTTCTAAATTATCAAAACCTTATAGATGGCCATTGAAACCATGAAATATTATTCTTCTAACTTAAATAAATTCCATTCTTGTTTCTACACAAAATAAATTCATGAAAACACAACTCAAAATCGTGTGCATTCTTTTTGCAAAACAAACCCTTTTGTTTATTTTCTTTACTTCTCAAATCATTCAATTTTATCATTCATGAAAATATAATTTTGTGAAAACCAAATTGGTTGGTGTCTTGGCCGAAAATTTGCTTAAGTTTAAGGACCAAAAATTAACTCCATTGTTCTTGAAAAATTTCAATAGAAACCCTAGTTTTGGAAGCCCAAAACCATGACCTCCTCTACGGCCTTTGGAGCCAAAATTACTTATTTCAACATGCATCCATCATAATATATTTAACATACATCATCATGCATATTATAAGCATATCACACAAGCAATAAAACCATGCAAAATCATGCAAATCATAACAAACATAAACAAATAACCAAAGCATATAAACACATACAAATTATTACATAACATGGATATGAATCGTCACATGGATTCATCAACCACCAAATAGAAAACACATCCCTCACCACCATACTTGGTTGGTGAGATGGATCTCCCTCTTACCTCTTGAAGAACCACCAAAAAGCTTCTTGCTTTGTATTTTTGGACAAAAATCTCCACTAATAAAAGTCTCTTGAACATGAAACAAACACAAGAAAATTAGTATATCAAGCTTGAATAAGAAGAACCATGGATCAAACATGGTTTAGAATCATGAAAAAGAAAAGAAGAAATGAAGTTTTCCTTACACTTCACTTCAAAACCTTAAAGCTTGATCTTGGGAAAAGTCCTTCAAGATGGAAGAATTAGAACTTGGTGTGAACTACAAAGGTTCTTAGAATGATGAAAGGATTCAAGAAATATGGTTGTTTAGAATTGTTGAGTGATGGAAGGTGTGTTTGGAGGTGGTGGCCGTAGCTTGCTTCTTGGAGAGAAAAGGAGAGAATTTTTTGCTAAGTTATTTTGCATGCAAATTTGCAATAATGCACAAGGTGATAGATTATTGTCTTCATCTTTTTCTTTAGCCTAAAAAGCCTACTCTAAGTTGTCTCCCCCCTCCTTTGCATCACCAAAACCGTCCCCCCTTCCATGCTTCATAAAAATGTGACAAATTTCATAGCCATCATCCTAAGCCATCCTAACCCTTGATTAAAAGAATGGTTTGGATTAAAATAGCTATTAGGTTTAGGTTCTAGATGGAAGACTTTATTTAAGCCATTGGATCATTTTTGGCTTGCAATCCTAACCATTGAATGTGTCTCCAAAATGAAGGGTCAAGATTACACCTTCAAACTTTACATCCAAGGGTTCAAAATGGTTGTAGTCATTTTTGATGACCAATTCTCCACCATTGATCTAAATCCAAATCCAATGGTCATTAATGATCCATCTCCACCATTGATTAATTCTACATCTAAGGGTTGATAATGGTCATAGCCATTTATAAGACTAAATCTCCACCCTTGATTTAATTTTGATCCAACGGTTATAAATGGTTCTAGCCATTGTATAAGATCGATCTCGTCCGTTGATTTAATCAATGGTTGATATTCAAAGTCCTAAAGTGGTCATAACCACTATTGTTGACCAAGCAGTATAATTATTATTTTTATCTGCTGTAACACTACAAATAATGTTTTTACTGTATTTTTATCGCCCGATAATTAAATACAGTACAAAACACTGTAAAAGAAATTTTCTTAAACTGTTTCCGGATTCAGGTTTAGTAAGATCTCCTGTCTCCATCTAAACAGTACAAATTTTTCAAAACGTAAAAAATTTTTTACTTTGCGGGACCTACCTGGGCCCACGTATGGCCACATGGGCCCACATACACCCCTGGGCCTACAAACAGTAAAAATTTTTTATAATCATCCACAAAATTATAAAAATTAGAAAATTCACAAATATGAAATCAAATTACGTAAAATAATTAAGACTTTTTAGTAATAATTAAATTACGTAAAAATTTTCCGGTCTGAAAATTATTATTTTCCTGACATGGAGTAAATCACACAGAACAATCAAATACACAGACAGAATATTCAAAATAATTTTACAGCACATAGAAATCACTAAACAGTAGAATTCTATTAACTGTCAAAATTACTGTTCCTAAGATAGAAAGTTCGGGGTGTTACAACTCTCCCCATCTAACAAAAGTTTCATCCTCGAAACTTGATAAACTTGATTTCACACTTTCAGAATAAATATGGATATTGTTCTTTTATCTTTTCTTCTAGTTCCCATGTGGCTTCTCCACTTACATCATTCCAAACAATTTTAACCAATGAAATTTCCTTACCTCAAAGTTGCTTTGTCCTTCGATCTTCAATCTTTACTGGAAATGTTTCTTAGGTTAAATTTTCCTTCAGCTGTACTGTGTCTAGCTCAATAACATGAGTAGGATCAAAAATATATTTCCGTAGTTATGATACGTGAAATATGATAATCACATATTTTATTCATTAAGAAACCCTCATTATTAGTCATTTACACTCTTCATGTACTTAATTGACTGAATTTGATTATGTTTTGTAAGTTTGAACTCGAATCGGACTTAATTGATTTTTCAAAGATTATTGAGTCTTACACTGTTTCTGTATTTTGGCCATATCTTGAGTTCTAAATGTCTGATAATTATGAATTTTACCTTGTAGGAAAGATAAAAGAGAGCTCTACAACTTTGATGAAGAGCTCGAAGTCAAATTCAGACATCTAGTGGAGCTAATTGGGCATGGAAATCAGAATACGGGATTTGTGAACTGGAACCCGAACAGTGTGTAGTAACCAGAACATAATTCGAGTTTGGGTTTATAGAATGGGCTGAAAATTGGTGATCTGAAAGTTAAGACCCATATGTACAACTTTCATGACAAACACAAAACTTGATTCGGGCTCCTTGATGGAGATATTGGGTCTGAAAGTCAAAACAGAGGTGCTGAAACTGGTCCTGAGCAGTCTGTAGTAATTGGGTCATATCTTGGGCTGTAGGACGAATTTTTGGGTGCTTCCAGAGCCATTGGAAAGCTTAGACAATTTCCTAGAACTTTCATGATGACCATTTGGCTCAAAAATGACGAAATCAATGAGTTCAGCAATGAATACTTTCGGAGACAAGGAAGCTCACCTACCAAGTTCACCTACCAAGCTCACCTACTAATTCCACCTACTAATCTCATCTACCCATCTACTACTACTCTGAATCCTCTATAAAAGGAAGCATGAGGAGAGCTCTAAACATAACATACACTTGGTGTTAGAAATAGCTTTTCATAGTTCTTGTATATTTTTCCTTCATTGTAATGGAGAGCTAAGTCACTTCTAGTCAATTCGGGACTCTTGAAGAGATTGTGGCTTGGATTCTTGAGACCTTGTTTATGTAATGTATTTGATTTATATTTGAATTCCTCTTTCTTCTTCTTCTTCTGTTCTCTTGATCTTGAATGCATGAATGGTGATTCTCGTTTATGTTTGATCCGATTTGATCTTGGTTTAAGATTAAGTATTGTGATGAACTGATTGATCCGAAGATTGAGATTTGTGATGAAACTTAGAACTGATTGATCTAAACTAATCACGTAATTGAAGAGGTTAGGTTACTGATTTGTGCCTAGGTTAATTGAATTCGGTGCTTAAATTGACATATATTTACATGAATGGTGCGATTGCAGATTTGTGTTTATCACTTGTCAATTGAATTTCGGACGATTGTCTAGTATGAATTCGGATCGATGCTGAGAGATCTCGGTTAGATCCAAGTTAACCATTCAAATGTATTTCAGGTGTTTGTTGAAAGGTCTATGATTGAATCCACCCAATCTCGGATAGATTTCTGAATTGACTGTTCTTTTAATTGTTATTTTTCTTTAAATCCTGTCACTGCGATCCTTGAACCATCAAAACCCCCTTTTTCTAACTTTCACTTGATTTGATCAAATTGCATCTACGATCCTTGAGGAGACGATCCGGTGTTGTTCACTATACTACAAGTTTAGGTAATAACTTCGGTTATAATTTTGACCGAGTTCTAGCGCTCGTCAAAATTTTGGCGCCGTCAATTTGGGGACCTCGTAGGTGTAATCTTTTCATTTTAAGTAACCTTACTAATTTTTGTTCTTCTTACCTATTCTAACAGTTATTTTTCATTTACTAACATTGTTCATACCATACTAACATTTTTATCCTAGCTTTTGAATTTTTCTGATTTAGGAAAGACGGAAAACAGGTGATTACGGGTAACTATTGCAATTTTCGAACTGCAACATGCCCAGAATGAGCTGAAACTTGGTCGGTTGAAGGAAAACAGCCTGATAAACAAGACTCACAGTAAACTGTGAGGTCACCCCTGGTTTTTCGAAATTCTATCATTTAGACCACTTTTTCAATTTTTTAATATTTTTTATTACATTTTCTAGTTTCATTTTATGTAGATTTTGTTCTGTGTTGATTCCATAATTTTTAAAAATGTTTAGACATATTAACTAGATTTATTTTTGCATATTTTGAGTGTTGTTTAGTGTATTTTGCTTAGTTGCAGTTTTTGTGTTTTTGTGCTTTAGTTGATGCATGACTAGGTCCAATCCTGATATCTTGCTTGATCTTGATCCTGAGATTGATAGGACCTTGCATAGATTAATTAGAGCTCGTGTGATAAATTCCAGAGTTAATTCGAACCTAATTTTGGGAGTGAACCCGATAACTTAAGTAATCCCGAAATCATGGCCGATAACATGCATAATAGAACCCTTAAGGAACTTGTCGCTCCCGATGTATCTTACCAATCTTTGTGCATTCAATATCCTCGATCTTGATGCAGATTTTGAGTTGAAATCTGGTTTGATACACTTGTTACCAAAGTTTCATGGTCTTTGTGGGTGAAGATCCTCATAAGCACCGAAAGAGTTCCATGTTGTGTGTTCAACCTTGAAGCCACAAGGCATCTCCGAGGAACACATCAAGTTAAGGGCATTTCCCTTCTCACTTGTCGATGCCCAAAGATTGGTTGTTTTATCTTTCACCAGGTTCAGTGAAGTTGGAATGACATGAAGAGGTTGTTCCCTGGAGAGATTCTTCCCGCTCGAGAGCCGCCGCAATTAGGAAGGATATATGTGGCATCGACGTATGATGTCCGGTGAGACTTTGCATGAATACCGGGAGAGATTCAAGAAGTTGTGTTCGAGCCGCCCTCATCACCAAATTAGTGACCAACTCTTGATTCAATACTTTTATGAGGGCTTGTCGCCAAATGATAGAAGCATGATCGATGCCGCCTCCGGAGGAGCCTTAGTAGACAAAACTCCTACCACCGCAAGAGATCGATAGCAAACATGGCAGCCAATACCCAAATAGTTTGGCTCGCGGATCATCATCGCAACCAGAGGAGTTAATGAAATTCAAGCATCTC
The DNA here is from genome assembly GCA_029884605.1 of Ormosia emarginata. Lineage (NCBI taxonomy): Eukaryota > Viridiplantae > Streptophyta > Magnoliopsida > Fabales > Fabaceae > Ormosia > Ormosia emarginata. The sequence goes on from JAQQTP010000052.1 coordinate 4,136,478, forward strand.
ATATGGACCAACAAAGAATGGAACACGACTAGATGAATTGACTTCTTTGGTAAGACAGATAGCAAGTGGGTCAACAACCACCCATGCAGATGACCGCATCGGTGTGTGGAATTTGCTCTAATTCATCTCATCCTACCGATTCATGCCCTACACTTCAGAAGATGGTTCCGCTTTCCAGATCAATGTGTTGTCTTTGTACTGGTGTTTTTCCTGGTAGACCCCAATATCAAGAACAACAAAGAACAATCTAGATATGATCCATTTTCTAGTACTTATAACCCCTGGTTGGCGAGACCATCCCAATTTGAGATATGGGAATCTAGCCAGCAAGAACAATGCCCCACCAACCAACAATGCCCCACCAAGAAGAACAACAATTTAGATACCAAGTCTGCAGTCCAAGCAACAAATACCAACAAATACCCCCGCATTCGGACAACAAGAACTGCTCAAGAAGCCTGTCCAATCCACTCCATTGAGCCATCATTGGAAGACTCGATGAAACAAATGGCCACAAATAACATTCGGCCCAGCAGAACGTCGGTGCTGCCAACATTCAGAATTTACAAACTCAAATAGGGGGTAGTTGGCAACCACCGTGAGTGAGCGAGCTAAAGAGTCAAGGTTCTAGCCAATTGCCTTCACAAACAAATCAACAATCCAAGAGGCAACGTAAGTGCAATTACCTTGAGAAGTGGCAAAGAAGTTGATGTTCCAACCTTACAAAGAATCGAAATTGACCAAAAACGGCAGAAATGGATAATTCAGTCGTAAATCTGTGCCACTGAAGAAAATTGCAGAGAATTCAGATGTTGCCATTCCATTACCTTTTCCAAATAGGATCACACAATCCAAGAGAACAATGCAAGCAGAAATGGAAAAAGAAGTCATGGAGACATTCAGAAAGTGGAAATCAATATTCCCTCCTAGATGCAATCAAGCAAATTCCAAAATATGCTAAATTTCTCAAGGAGTTGTGCACTCATAAGAGAAGGTTGAAAGGGGATGAGAAGATCAGCATGGGAAGAAATGTTTCGCAATGATTCTCGCCAAGCATGCCACGTAAATGCAAAGATCCTGGAACTTTCACAATTTCTTGCACAATTGGCAACTCTAGATTTGAGCATGCAATGCTAGATTTGGGTGCTTCGATCAATGTCATGCCCATGTCGTGTATAAGTGTTTAAACATTGGTACTTTGCAACCCACGGTATCGTGATTCGGTTGGCGAATAGAGCCACCGCTCATCCCGCAGTGTGTCTTTGGAAGATGTGTTAGTTCGGGTGAATGAGTTGATTTTTCCAAAGCAGATTTCTACATTCGGACATGGAAGATGAGTCTCCAACAAACCATGCTCCATTGATTCTAGGCAGACCATTCTCAAGACCGCCAAGACCAAGATAGACGTGCATGCCGGCACCCTTTCTATGGAGTTTGGCGACGATTTGGTACAATTTAACATTTTTGATGCCACGAGACACCCCTAGAGGAGCATTCTGTTTTCCATGTTGATATGATTGAGATGGTTGATGATGTCTATACCGATTTATATGTTGAACCCCGATATTGTTGACTATCTTGGTTCTATTTCTTGTGATACATGTGCCACTTGTGATGTTGAACCATGTGTCGCATGTGCCGAGATTTATTCTCGTTATGAGTAATGATACAAATTGCCGATGATGCAACAACCGAGAATGAGAGTCAGCACCATGTGAAATTAATGTTGCCGAGTTAGTTGTTTCAGATCACTTGTTACCTTCCATTGTGCAACCTCCATCCTTGGAGTTGAAGACTTTACTGCACCATCTTAAATATGCATATTTGGGAGATGGTGAGACACTTCCGGTGATCATTGCTAAAAACCTACAACCCGATCAAGAAGAAAATTACCGCAGATTTTGAGGCGAATAGGCAAGCCATCGGATGGACTCTTGCAGATATTCCCGGTATTAGTCCCTCCACATGCATGCATAAGATTTTATTGGAAGAAGGGATCAAACCAGTTAGATGTACCCAAAGGAGACTAAATCCCCCGATTCTAGATGTGGTGAAGAAGGAAGTTACAAAGCTACTTCAAGTCGGCATTATTTATCCCATATCGACGATCAATGGGTGAGCCCCGTGCAAGTGGTTCCCAAGAAATGCGGGGTCACAAAGTGGTTGCGAATCGAACAATGAGCTTGTGCCCACACGAGTTCAAAACAGTTGGCGAGTTTGCATTGATTATAGGCGCTCAACCAGGCTACCAAAAGGATCATTTCCCGCCGCCATTCATTGATCGATGTTGGAGCGGTTAGTCGGCAAGTCACATTATTGTTTCCTGGATGGATATTCGGGCTATTTTCAGATTCATATAGCCCCGTAAGACCAAGAGAAGACTACTTTCACTTGTCCATTTGGCACATTTGCATACAAGAGGATGCCCTTTGGTCTATGCAATGCTCCGTGCACCTTTCATAGGTGTATGGTAAGTATCTTTTCTCGATTTTTTAGAAAATTGTATGGACGTATTTATGGATGATTTTACCTTGTCTATGGATCTTCCTTTGATGCATGTTTAGATAGTCCTGCTGGTCTTGCATAGATGCATTAAGACTAACCTCGTTCTAAATTTTGAGAAATGTCATTTCATGGTAGAACAAGGTATAGTCTTAGGGCATGTGATATCTCGTGAGGGTATTGAGGTAGATCCCGCAAAAATAGATGTTATTTCATGCCTATCTTACCCCACATGCGTGCGGGAGATTCGTTCTTTCCTTGGTCATGCGAGGTTTCTATCGGCGGTTCATAAAGGATTTCAAAGCAAAATTGCACTTCCGCTATCCAACTTACCGCAAAAAGATGTGGAGTTTCACTTTGACAAGAAGTGACAGGATGCCTTCAATCAATTGAAGCGGGCATTGACCAAGACACCTATCATCCAACCGCGGATTGGACACTTCCATTTGAGCCGATGTGTGATGCCTTAATTATGCATTGGGAGTCGTTCTTGCACAAAGGTCAGTAAAGTATCTCATGTCATTTCCTATGCTTCGAGAACTTTAGATCCCGCACAAATCAACTACACCACAACCGAAAAGGAACTTTTAGCAATTGTTTTTGCTTTAGATAAATTTCGATCATATTTGCTTGGTTCCGAGTGGTTGTGTTTTCAGATCATGCAAAGCATTGAAGTTTCTCCCGAAAAAGCCCAATGCCAAGCCCCGGTTGATTAGGTGGATGTTGCTCCTCCAGAGTTTGATATTGAGATCCGTGACAAGAGTGGAGCTGAGAATTTGGTGGCTGATCACTTGAGTCGAATTGAAAGGGATGCAGATGTTTTTCCCATCCATGATGTTTTCCATCGATGAGCAAGCCTTTTCAAGTCGCAAGGCAACATCCCTTGGTTTGCTTGATTTGATTAATTTCTTGGTTGCTAACGCAATACCCGCACATTTCACTAAGGCTAAGATTGATAAATTGAAAAGTGAGTCAAAGTATTATGTGTGGGATGATCCTTACTTATGGAGATTTTGCAAGTGACAAGTAATTAGGAGGTGTGTGCCTCGATGATGAATTCCATTCCATTCTTAGCTTTTGTCATAAACTTGCATGTGGCGGCCACTTCGGTCCTCAACGGATCGCTAGGAAAGTTTTAGACTATGGATTATATTGGCCCACTCTATTTCATGATGCATATATGTTTTGCAAATCTTGTGATCAATGCCGAGAACAGGGAATACTTCTCGTAGGAATGAAATGCCCGTAAACCCTTATTATTCTCGTGAGATTTTTGATGTTTGGGGTATTGACTTTATGGGTCCTTTTCCCGTATCATTTGGTTTTGTTTACATTCTCGCTTGTTTGTGGATTATGTATCTAAATGGGTGGAGGCTAAGGCCACTCTGACCGATGATTCTAAAGTTGTTGTGGATTTTATTAGATCACGATTTTTCGTAGGTTTGGAGTCCCGAGATCCATCATTAGTGATCAAGGTTCACATTTTTGCAATCGAAGCATGGAGGCTTTGATGAAGAAGTATGGAGTCCAACACAAGGTTTCTACACCTACCACCCCCAAACCAATGGGCAAGCCGAGGTCTCCAATAGAGAAATTAAGCGATACTCCGAAGACAGTTCAACCTAACAGAAAGGACTGGAGCAAGAGGCTCGAGGATGCTTTATGGGCTTACCGGACTGCTTATAAGACACCAATCGGGATGTCTCCGTATCGGATTATTTTTGAAAAGCATGCCACCTACCGGTGGAAATTGAGCATCGAGCATTCTCGGGCGGTGAAAAGGTGCAACTTGGACCTAGATCAAGCAGGTTTGGAGAGGAAATTTGACCGTGCAAAGAATTGGAGGAGATCCGCTTGGAGGCTTATGAAAGTTCCAAACTTTATAAGGAGAAGACCAAAGCCTTCCATGATAAGTTGATTTCGAGGAAAACATTTGAGATTGGTCAAAAAGTTCTCCTCTATAACTCCCGCCTCCGACTCATGCCCGGTAAATTAAGGTCTAGATGGGATGGACCATTTATTGTTACTAATGTTTTTCCTTCGGTGTCGTTCGGATTAAAAGTGAGGTCACCGCCAAAGCTTTCATCGTAAATGGACACCGCCTCAAACAAGATCATGAACTTCAGAGAATGCGAAGTGGAGGTGATGAACCTTCTCCATCCACATTATGAATAAAAAAAAAAAAAAAAAAAAAAAAAAAAGGAAAAAAAAAAAAAAAAAAAAGAAGAAAAAAAAAAAACAGTTGTGTGCCCGACAACGAGGTAGGTAGAGTCGCTCGAAGCATGTGGAGGTCATTTTTTCTTCGGCGACAACAACTACGAAAATCTTGCAAAAGTATGGATTTTATTGGCCTACTTTATTAAAGGTTTGTTACACCTTTTGCAAAAGCTACGGAAATTGGTCAAAAAGTTCGCTTTGAGATTATCATCCGCACCTACTCCTTGGAAAATTGAGATCTAGGTGGCGTGGTTCTTTTGTTGTCGACACGCGTATCCTCTCAAAGATCGTAGATACCGAGGATCCTAGGAATGGTAATGCGCTTTAAGGTTAATGGACAAAGACTCAATCATTCTTGGAAAACCAAGTTCTTGAGTTCTTTGTGTTGCCTTGTTAAGTGGCGGATACTTGACTCGTGACTCTCAAGTCGGTTTATTCTTCGCTTTCCCAAAATAATCGAACCCTTCTTCTCCTTCAAAATGGATGTCATTCTTTCAAACCCGAGAAAACATTTTCCTTCTCTTCCTCAAAATGCTCGAGAAAAATCTACAAAGTTCGATGTGAGAGATTGAGAATGTTAATGCACAAGGGTATGCCGAAGATGTACGCCTGGATAATTGAAGCAAAGGTCCGATTAGCAGTGAGTCCTCAATTTCATTTGACTCATATATGCCCTGGTCTTGGAAGAAGTTCATATTCTAAAAGGAGAAGAGCAAAAAGGTTACAAGTCCGTCACAAATGTGGACGATGGAACCGTAACAAGCGATGTCGTACTAAGGGGATGGTTTCCGCAAATGAGAAGATAAAATTTTCTTCATTAAGAATGGATCGAGTAAAGAGTCATTAGATGATATCTTATTGACTCTTGAGACGCATTCTTGTGGATTGGTGCATCGTGAAATTCTTAAATTGTGGAATCTCTTCAAGGATGAAGCAACAACGTTATGAGTCTTGGGAATCTGACTCTAAAAGACCCTGTTTGCCAATTTATAAGAAAATTGGATGGGAAGCTTATCCTCGACTCATAGAAGACGTTTAAGCCGTTACTGGACGTTAAACCAGAGGCAGATGTGAGCCATATCCACAAACAATCTGTACATATCATCTTCTTCTTCTTCTTCTTCATGGCATTTTACAAAAAAAAAATGAAAAAAAAAAAAAAAATGAAAAAAAAATTCAAAAAAAAAATGAAAAAAAAAAATGTATACTTCTTAGGGTTGGCTTTGGTAACACAAACCGTGAATGGGAAATGCATGCATCCTGATCCAGCCTTCTTAATTGAAAAACAAAGAAGGTAGATTGTATCCCACATGTGAGGCAGCCAGTCGTATTATGGCCACTTGTCCCTTTTGGGAGCCCTATGTTGCGCTGGTCTTGAATGGGTCGAATACTGGTCAACAATGCTTTGGCACAAAGCCGAAAGAGCAGACTACCTCCATCCCAATCTTAAGTAAGTATACACTCATCTTTCATCAAGTTTTTTTAACAATTTCAAAAAAAAAAAAAAAAGGACGTGATGTCTACTGCACTCATGACGCGCAGTATAAAGATACGCCATGGAGACCGTACATAATGTGTATGTCATCATTTTCTATTTCTTTTATCTTTGTATCATTTTGTTGTATTTTGATTTTTGTACAGACGATCCTTTGAGCGGTGGTCCTTCGGGGGGTTTCTAGACTTCTTTACCTTGATGGTTTTCTTGAAGTCAAAAAAAAAAAAAAAAAAAAAAAAAAAGATTTCGTGTCTCTTAATTTCAACCTTTTTTCGACAACCGCCAACCTACCCTCATAGGTGCAATTATTCCCCTTTCCATTCTTTTTCCTATTTAAACACTCCATTTTCTCCATTTTCCTTCAAACTCGAAACACTCAAAGGGAGGAAGAGTATAGAATGGGGCCTTCTATTCGTAACCTCAAAAATGTCTCGTGTTTTTTGTGGGTCGAGTTATGGGAAGGGATTAGAGTTTGTAAACGCAGCTAGCACTCTTGGTCGATCACTTGCTGCGAGGAATATTCATCTTGTATATGGGGAGGTTGTCGTGGGTTAATGAATGTATCACTTGCTTTGCCTTTGTAAGAGACAGATCAGGTTCTAGGTATCATTCCGAAACTTTAGCTCAACAGAACATCACCTTTGGAAAGACAATTGGGGAGGAACTTAAGGTATCATCAATGCATGAACGCATGAAGATAATGCTTGAACACTCGATGCATTCATTGCCTTACCAGGTGGTTTTGGTACTTTGGAAGAAATTTTTCAAATTGTCTCTTGGGTCGAATCGAACATCCACCATAAACCCATTGGTTTGTTGAATGTTAATAATTTCTTTGATCTTCTGTTATTTTTCTTGACAAAGTCGTGGAACGTAAATTTATCACTCCTTCTAAGCAAGACAACTTCTTATCTCGCCTCCACTTGTTGATGAGCTCATTGATAAATTAGAAGCTTTTGAGTATGTACGATCGGGTATTAGCTCGATAGATTGGTCAACGAGAAGCAAATCAAGGAAGTAACAAGAAACAAGAGCCCGATCTGAAACTTTCTCTTTAATGGGTTTGATTTTAAAAAAAAAAATTGTTGTTGTTTTGTTTAGTATGATATGGTTGTTATGGACTTATTAAACCAATTAGTGATGGCGAGTAAGGAGTAATTTTACTCTTGAGACGCATCTTAATTGGTGGCAGTAAGGAGTTTTTTAGGTAGTAATTAATTAATATTGACTTGTGGAAGTACTAACGTTTTCTTGTTTGATTTCTTTTCGTGGTCGATGCGGCGCTCGACAAGGTGTTTCTTTTTACGCTAGGCGTTGATTCACTTCTTATCAGGTTGTGTTGCTCTTTTCTATCTCTTTCTTTCACATTGAGGACAATGTTACATTAAGTGTGGGGGAGAGATTTTAGCATGTTTGTTTTTCGTTTGTTTTTCGTTTGTCAAAAAAAAAATAAAAAAAAAAAAAAAAATTCATTGCATGATTGAATAATTTTTCTCCCTTCTTGAACTGATATGCTTGGTGATGGATGATTGAACTGATGAATTGAGTTTGATGAATGCATACCTTGTGAGATTTTGAGCCTAATGGATGGATTCAACATTTATGTCATTCTCTTCTTTCTTGTGTGATTTTCACTCATGTTAATGACCACTCTAGAACTTGCTTTGATTCTTTTTGAGGCTACATTTCACTTGCATGCATGAACATGATTGAGGCCCTCTTTCTTAGCTAGTTTAACCAAATAGCCAACCTTGTTTTCAATATGATATCAAGCACTCTTTTGATCTCTCGAAAATTCTCTAATTCTCGCCAACCTTGTATATTTTCCTTTGCTTAACCCCTTTGAGCTTATTTGACCATTCCTTGTTTCTAGCTCATTATGTGCCTTAAATGAAAAATAGTGTTTTTACTGTACCTTAGGGAATAAAAGAACATTAGCCTGGTTAATGGATGAGTTTTTGAACAAGTGTGGGGGTGTGTGTACAAAATGGTTGTTGAAAAAAAAAGAAAGAAAGAAAGAGTGCCTAAAAAAAAAAAAAAAAAAAAAAAGAAATATATGTATATAGTTATGTTCATATATATAAAAAAAAAAAAAAAAAAAGAAAAAGAGAAAAGGATTAGGAAATGAATATGTAAAGGGATATACATTAGAGTTGAGATGAACTTTTATGCTCGTTATTTGAACTCACTCTCATTTGCTTTTATTCTCTTTGGTATTTACCTTCTCATATCCATTTTATCCTCTTCTCGTTACCTTGACCTCACTACAACCTTGAATAAAGTCCTCATGATTTGTGTGTGCATGTGTTTTGAGTAGTGGAGAAGTAGAAGATAAGCAAGCTTATGGTAGTGCAATTTTCATGGGTTGAATTGAGTGAAATACCTACCTTTTAAACACTTGAGAGATTGAGAGGAATCTTATGAAGATCCATCATTCTTAATTCATTCTTTTCAACGGAAGTTTCCTTGCTTGTTGGTTTGAGATGTGAAGAAATGTTACCTCATTTATGCTTTGATCCCTTGAATTTCTTGTTGCTCTTCTTGCTTCATTGAGTCCTTTAGAGTTTTTAACTTTTAAGTTTGTGTCGTTTGTCTTTGTCTTCTAACTTTAGTTTTATATGTTTTGCCCAGGAGTGCAAAAAGCTAAGTGTGGGGGAATTTGATAATCACATATTTTATTCATTAAGAAACCCTCATTATTAGTCATTTACACTCTTCATGTACTTAATTGATCGAATTTGATTATGTTTTGTAAGTTTGAACTCGAATCGGACTTAATTGATTTTTCAGCATTATTCGAGTCTTACACTGTTTCTGTATTTTGGCCATATCTTGAGTTCTAAATGTCTGATAATTATGAATTTTACCTTGTAGGAAAGATAAAAGAGAGCTCTACAACTTTGATGAAGAGCTCGAAGTCAAATTCAGACATCTAGTGGAGCTAATTGGGCATGGAAATCAGAATACGGGATTTGTGACTGGAACCCGAACAGTGTGTAGTAACCAGAACATAATTCGAGTTTGGGTTTATAGAATGGGCTGAAAATTGGTGATCTGAAAGTTAAGACCCATATGTACAACTTTCATGACAAACACAAAACTTGATTCGGGCTCCTTGATGGAGATATTGGGTCTGAAAGTCAAAACAGAGGTGTTGAAACTGGTCCTGAGCAGTCTGTAGTAATTGGGTCATATCTTGGGCTGTAGGATGAATTTTTGGGTGCTTCCAGAGCCATTGGAAAGCTTAGACAATTTCCTAGAACTTTCATGAAGACCATTTGGCTCAAAAATGACGAAATCAATGATTTCAGCAATGAATACTTTCGGAGACAAGGAAGCTCACCTACCAAGTTCACCTACCAAGCTCACCTACCAAGTTCACCTACCAAGCTCACCTACTAATTCCACCTACTAATCTCATCTACCCATCTACTACTACTCTGAATCCTCTATAAAAAGAAGCATGAGGAGAGCTCTAAACACAACATACACTTGGTGTTAGAAATAGCTTTTCATAGTTCTTGTATATTTTTCCTTCATTGTAATGGAGAGCTAAGTCACTTCTAGTCAATTCGGGACTCTTGAAGAGATTGTGGCTTGGATTCTTGAGACCTTGTTTATGTAATGTATTTGATTTATATTTGAATTCCTCTTCTCTTCTTCTTCTGTTCTCTTGATCTTGAATGCATGAATGGTGATTCTGTTTATGTTTGATCCGATTTGATCTTGGTTTAAGATTAAGTATTGTGATGAACTCGAAGATTGAGATTTGTGATGAAACTTAGAACTGATTGATCTAAACTAATCACGTAATTGAAGAGGTTAGGTTACCTGATTTGTGCCTAGGTTAATTGAATTCGGTGCTTAAATTGACATATATTTACATGAATGATGCGATTGCAGATTTGTGTTTATCACTTGTCAATTGAATTCGGACGATTGTCTAGTATGAATTTTGGATCATGACGTAGAGATCTCGGTTAGATCCAAGTTAACCATTCAAATGTATTTCGGTGTTTGTTGAAAGGTCTATGATTGAATCCACCCAATCTCGGATAGATTTTGAATTGACTGCTCTTTTAATTGTTATTTCTCTTAAATCTTGTCATCGCGATCCTTGAACCATCAAAACCCCCTTTTTCTAACTTTCACTTGATTTGATCAAATTGCATCTACGATCCTTGAGGAGACGATCCGGTGTTGTTCACTATACTACAAGTTTAGGTAATAACTTCGGTTATAATTTTGACTGAGTTCGGCGCTCGTCAAAATACATTGTGAAGATTTGACAGAAAAGGTGGTAATGCAATCTGATATGCCACCGGACCTACCCGACGTAAAATCTGATACGGCCCAATAAATTTTGGAGTGAGCTTCTTAGATTTAAGCACTCGCGCAACACCCGTCATAGGCGTCACTCACAAAAATACATGGTCAACCTTCTTCAAACTCAAGAGATTTTCTCCTTTTATCAGCATAACTCTTTTACCAAGTTTGGGTCACTCTCATTTTATCTAGAATCATCTTCACTTTCTCAGTTGTCTGTTGGACAATCTCTGGTCCTAACACAGCACTCTCACCGTCTTGATACCAACATAACGGTGTTCTGCATCGTCTCCCATACAATGTTTCATAGGGTGCCATCCCTATACTTGAATGGAAACTGTTGTTATATGTGAATTCTATCAATGGCAAGAATTCATCCCAACTTCCAGTTTGCTCTAGTACACAAGCTCTCAATAAATCTTCTAGAGATTGAATTATTCTTTTTGACTGACCATCTGTTTGTGGATGGTAAGCAGAACTTAGACGTAGCTTAGTTCCCATCGATTCTTGCAAACTATTCTAAAATCTCGAAGTAAATCTCGGATCTCGATCCGAAATAATACTAGTTGGTACACCATGAAGCCTAACAATTTCACCGATGTACAATTGGGTCAACCTCTCCATTGAGTACTTAAGATTAATCAGCAAAAAGTGTGCTGACTTAGTAAGTCGATCAATAATTACCCAAATAGCATCATAACCCTTTCGAGTTTTTGGTAAACCTGTCACAAAATCCATTGCGATGTCATCCCATTTCCACTCAGGAATAGGCAACGGTTGCAACATTCCCGAAGGTCTTTGATGTTCAACCTTAGCCTTCTGACAGACTAAACAGGATGATACATACTCTGCAACATCTTTCTTCATTCCTTGCCACCAATATAATTGTTTTAAATCCTGGTACATCTTTGTGGCTCCTGGATGCATACTCAGTTTACTCCTGTGAGCTTCATCCAAAATCATTCTTCTAAGATCTGGATCATTAGGCACACAAACTCTTCCTTGAAACTTCAAAATTCCATCAGCATCTTTGCTAAATTCCAACACTGCTCCTTGGTTCTTTGTTTCTTTTTCTTCTTGCAAATACTGGTTACTGTTTTGTCCTTCACGGATTCTATCCATCAAATCATTTGAAATGGTGATCATGTTTACACACAGCTTTCCTGGCGTTAATTTTACCGACAATCGCATATCTCGGAATTCTTTTATCAACTCTTTTTCTTTAATCATCAAAGAAGAAACACGAAGTGCTTTTCTACTCAATGCATCTGCTACCACATTCGCTTTTCTAGGATGATACTGCAATTGAAAATCATAATCCTTCAAAAATTCTAACCAATGCCTTTGCCTCATGTTCAACTCTCTTTGGTCAAATAGATACTTTAAACTTTTATGATCACTAAAAACAGTGAACGTAGCTCCATAGAGAAAATGCCTCCAAATTTTCAATGCAAACACCACTGCTGCCAACTTTAAGTCATGAGTTAGATAATTTCTTTCATGCACCTTTAACTGCCTTGAAGCATAAGCTACAACCTTCCGATTTTGCATAAGTACACAATCTAATCCTTGATACGAAGCATCACAATATACTTTGAATGGTTTGTTTGGATCAGGTAGAATCAATACCGGTGAAGTAATCAATCGTTGTTTTAACTCTTGAAAACTTTCTTCACAAGCGTCAGTCCACACGAACGGTTGATTCTTTCGTGCAAGTTGGGTAAGAGGTCTTGCTATTTTGGAAAAATCCTCAATAAACCTCCGATAGTAACCTGCTAATCCGATAAAACTACGGATTTCTGTTACAGTCTTTGGTCTTTCCCATTTAACAATTGTCTCCACCTTTGAAGCATCAACCTCAATTCCATCCTTCGATATTACATGTCCCAAAAATTGAACTTTGCTCAACCAAAATTCACATTTGGACAACTTAGCATAAAGCTTATTCTCCTTTAAAATCTGGAGAACCACTCTGAGACGTTCAGCGTGCTCCTCCTGATTTCGAGAATAGATCAAGATGTCATCAATAAAGACGACAACAAACTTATCCAAGTACGAACAGAAAATTCTATTCATAAAGTCCATGAATATAGCTAGTGCATTTGCCACACCGAATGGCATCACAAGATACTCGTAATGCCCATAACGTGTCCAGAATGCAGTCTTGGGAATATCCTCCACTTTCACACGTATTTGGTGATACCCAGAATGTAGATCAATCTTAGAAAATATTACAGCTCCTCGCAATTGATTCATCAAATCATCTACCCTTGGAAGTGGATATTTATTCTTAATCGTAACCTTGTTCAATTGCCAATAGTCTACACATAGACGAGAAGTCCCATCCTTCTTCTTAACCAACAATACAGGAGCTCCCCATGGTGACACACTAGGTCTCACAAATTGTTTCTCCAATAAATCCTCTAGCTGTTTCTTCAGTTTGGCTTATTCTACCAGCGACATCCGATAGGGTGCTATAGATATCGATCCAGCTCCAGGTACAAGATCAATGGCAAACTCGATTTCCCTTACTGGTGGTAGTCCTGGTATATCTTCAGGAAACACTTCAGGAAATTCGTTGACCACGAAAATATCCTTCAAGACATCTTTACATTGCCCCTCCAAAGAAGATAATAATAAATACCCACGATCTCCTTCCTTCAAACAAGCTTCCACTTGAGTTGCCGTTAGGAATCTAGGTTCTTTAGCCTCAGGGAATACTAACGTCTTATTCGAACAATCAATTAGGATATGGTTAGAAGACAACAAATCCATTCCTAAGATTACATTAATCTTAGAAAGAGGCAAACAGATCAAATCCACATAAAATGTTTTATCCCTAACACAAACAGGACAATTCAGGTATACTTTTAAAGTAATTACAGGCTTATCAGTAGGAGTAGCAACACTTAAATCATATGGCAATGCAGTCACAGTCAATCCCAAACGCTCCACACCGTCACATGCAATAAAAGAATATGTTGCTCCTGAATCATAGAGTACGGTTAAAGGATTACCTTTAATAGCACACTCCTCCATTATCAAGTCCTCCGATTTCGCGGCCTCTTCTCCGCTCATTGTATATACGCGATCACCCGCTTGCGGCCTTGTAGTTCGGACATTTCCCACAGATGGTTCTTTCTTTATCTGATCATATTCTTTTGAGAAATGACTAGGCTTTCCACACTTAAAACAAACAACTTCCTTATGTTGACAATCCTTCGTGAGATGATCCTTCCCACATTTGAAACATCGAATAGGAGTCCCAGCTTGACTTGCCTTATTACCACTAGAACTTCCTCCAACAGACTGCTGCTTGTTCTGACCTACAACCGATTTTGCATATGGTTTCTGTTGATAACGGTTTCCTCTGCTACCTTTTCCTTTTTGGAATCGCGTGGGTCCAAAATTCTTATTCCTTGCCGCTCGTTGATGATCAATCTCTTCAACTTTACGACACTTTTCAATCAAAGTTGGAAATTGATTAATCTCCAACATCGATACAACTCTCTTAATATCCAGCTTTAATCCTTCCTCAAATTTCCTGCATTTCCAGCCCTCATCTGGGTTCATCTGCAAATATCTTGAAAACTGAGACAGACCTTCAAATTTTGCCGCATACTCACTTACGGACATCAACCCTTGTCGTAAACTCAAAAATTCCATTTCCTTCATATGCCTCACACTTGTTGGAAAATATTTCTCCAGGAATTTTTGCTTAAAAAGTTGCCATGTCACAATCCTTCCTTCAACTTCTAACAGTCTTCGGGCTCCTGTCCACCAAAGTTCACCATCTCCTACCAGCACAAACGTTGCTAACGTAAGCTTCCATTCATCAGCACAACCCATACCATCAAATATCTTTTCAAGTTCTTGGATCCAAAGTTCAGCCTTCTTACGGTCAAACTCTCCACGAAACCTCGGTGGATTATTCCTTCGAAACTCCGATAAAGTGTGAACATTTTCATTAGCCCTTTGATTTTGTTGTACAATCACTTCCGCCATTCTTTGCATTGCTGCTACAGCTGTAGCCATATTCAAATTATCATCCCCCATTACGTTCCATATCTGTTCTATTATTCCCACGTCCATGTCCTCATCCAGCCATTACTTTTTCTACTCAAGTTGGACAATACAAAGAAAGCAAGGTCAATCTTCAAACAATATTGTTTCTTTTAGAAAACAATAACAAAGAATCACACAACACAACAAGACAGACCTAACCACGAATCCCAAAAGACTCTAACTTGGGCTCTGATACCAACTAAGATAACACCCACCGTAGGGTGCCACATTTATGTTACTTAATTACCTAAATACCCTCAAAGTCATAAAAGGTGATCTTGTGATAAAAATACGAGTTGTAAATTTTTTTCTTTCTTCTTTGATAACAATAAAATAAACTTAGCGAAAAATAAAACTATTATACATCATCACTCATAATTTACATCATATACATATTACAAAAGTGCTGTCAGGATTATTTATATACAGACCATGTCTCAAAACTACAAACACACTAAAATAATTACACACATAGTTTATATCAGAGTTCAAACTTGCCCAAGTTTAACTAAGTAGCAGACCCCTCGACGAGTCCTCTCGGTTCCTCACGAGATAGGAATCCGTTATGACGAGTAGCCCTACGGACAGGTGTCCGGGCTGACGATACTATGCTGATTTCCGTTGGGACATAATTTCTAGTATCCTAATGTCGCCTGATATGCAAAGGAAATTCAACATGAACAAAAATAGTCACACAAAAAAATGGATCCCTGCAAAAGAGCCTACTAATGCTAACAGTCAGATACCCCTCGTAAATAAGTCCTCGCTCATCGGGACTTGTTCTCCATTCTCCAACTCCTCTGTGAAATTGTAGACGTACATAGTCGAAGAAACTAGCTCTTGACGTCATGCTGTCAAAATTCTGCGTTCCCAAACGTGAGAAGTAGTTCTTCTTCTCCTTCTTATACTGTTTCTTTCTCAACGTCTTCACCCAATTATAAATACAATATACAAATATACATACAAAGAGGTGAGATCACCTACACGAATACCAGCAAGGTAGCACAGAGATAACATAACAACATACCATATAAACACATCATATTACAATTATGGCATCAACATATTATCGATCAAAACTAAAATTTAATAATTACAGGAAATGCCATCTATACTAAGCAGATATTTTAAAAAAATACAATTGACATAATCAAAATTTCACAACTATTATATCACACAGATGTAAGCATTTTTGTTAATACATGAACACATAGACTCGATTTCCTACTCCATGGAGCTAAACTCAGGTCGGAGAAATTGATCGAAAAGATCTGCCAGTACCACGTGCCTCAGACCAAGTGCTATAATTATATCTTGCACATCTAGCACATACACGACAGTCTTTGTCAGATCTTGATTAAGAATAGTGTTTCGGTCCGGATCATCGATGTGTTGCATCGGTCTAACCCACGGTATAGAAGAGCTACCAACTGCTCATTGCGAGCAACCCGCACCCCGATGCCCCCAAGGTCAACGAGTGACCTACACTACGCGTATCGCACCCACTCAAGAGGTGTACGTTTCTCCTAGGCAATTAGCCATATATAGTCCATCGGACCATTTTCAATGCATATGTAATGCACCAATTACCAACCAAAGGTAAATCACATAATTTCTCATACCAGATGAAAATACTGTTTTATGTTCGTAAAATGTATTAATGCCAATTACATGCAAACTTCTTAATTTCTTGTACAGTATTCATATACTAATTTTAACTGTAAAGTTTACTGTATAATTAAGAGCGAAATTACATTACCATATTTTTCTCATTCGCAAAATATTTTTGGTCACGTTTTCACAGTCATGTAATATTTTGTTACGTAAACAATGATTTGTAACATTTTCTGTTATGTTTAAAAATCGCGTAACAATTTTTTACTGTTTCTAAATCGCCTAAAAATATTCTTTCATTTTTAAATCGCATAGCTATTTTTCTACAACATTTCAATCGTGTAAAATATTTAAACGCTTTAAAAATCACGTAGAAATATTTTAACATTTTTCAAATCGCGTAACTTAAAAATTACATTTTTGAGTTATGTAAATTATTTTTTACCATTTTTACCCTTCGTAAAATATTTCTTAACTTTAAAAAAATATTATTTTGGACTTTTCTTACAATAATATAATTTCTTACTTTATTCCCTTCTTATTCTTAGTCAAAAATCTTTTCCGTAATATATTTTCTCAAAATCACTTTTTATTGATTTAATCTTACAAAATCACATTTAGTTGATTTAATTATTGTTTCTAACTTTAAATTTCCTAACGTTTTCTAAAACCCAATAAATAAATTCTACGTTAGTAAATTTAAGTTACAAACATTTTCTTTTATATTTCTAAATCACTTCTAAAAATTAATTCTCTTTAAAATAATTTGAAGTTCAACACTTTCAATCTCCTTTTTCTTTTATTTATGAAAATTCCGCTTCACTTAATTGATAACATTTTAATTCCCTTTCCAAAATCCTTATTTAAAAATTCTTGTATTTTATAACATCAAAACATTTTTCTAAATTATCAAAACCTTATAGATGGCCATTGAAACCATGAAATATTTTTCTTCTAACATAAATAAATTTCATTCTTGTTTCTACACAAAATAAATTCATGAAAACATAACTCAAAACCATGTGCATTCTTTTTGCAAAACAAACCCTTTTGTTTATTTTCTTTACTTCTCAAATCATTCAAATTTATCATTCATGAAAATATAATTTTGTGAACACCAAATTGGTTGGTGTCTTCGAAAATTTGCTTGAAAATTTGCTTAAGTTTAAGGACCAAAAATTAACTCCATTGTTCTTGAAAAATTTCAATAGAAACACTAGTTTTGGAAGCCCAAAACCATGACCTCCTCTATGGCCTTTGGAGTCAAAATTGCTTATTTCAACATGCATCCATCATAATATATTTAATATACATCATCATGCATATTATAAGCATATCACACAAACAATAAAACCATGCAAAATCATGCAAATCATAACAAACATAAACAAATAACCAAAGCATATAAACACATACAAATTATTACATAACATGGATTTGAATCGTCACATGGATTCATCAACCACCAAATAGAAAACACATCCCTCACCACCATACTTGGTTGGTGAGATGGATCTCCCTCTTACCTCTTGAAGAACCACCAAAAAGCTTCTTGCTTTGTATTTTTGGACAAAAATCTCCACCAATAAAAGTCTCTTGAACATGAAACAAACACAAGAAAATTAGTATATCAAGCTTGAATAAGAAGAATCATGGATCAAACATGATTTAGAATCATGAAAAAGAAGAAATGAAGTTTTCCTTACACTTCACTTCAAAACCTTAAAGCTTGATCTTCGGAAAAGTCCTTCAAGATGGAAGAATTAGAACTTGGTGTAAACTACAAAGGTTCTTAGAATGATGAAAGGATTCAAGAAATATGGTTGTTTAGAATTGTTGAGTGATGGAAGGTGTGTTTGGAGGTGGTGGCCGTAGCTTGCTTCTTGGAGAGAAAATGAGAGAATTTTTGCTAAGTTATTTTGCATGCAAACTTGCAATAATGGACAAGGTGATAGATTATTGTCTTCATCTTTTCTTTAGCCTAAAAAGCCTACTCTAAATTGTCTCCCCCTCCTTTGCATCACCAAAACCGTCCCCCCCTTCCATGCTTCATAAAAATGTGACAAATTTCATAGCCATCATCCTAAGCCATCCTAACCCTTGATTAAAAGAATGGTTTGGATTAAAATAAATATTAGGTTTAGGTTATAGATAGAAGACTTTATTTGAGCCATTGGATCATTTTTGGCTTGCAATCCTAACCATTGAATGTGTCTCCAAAATGAAGGGTCAAGATTACACCTTCAAACTTTACATCCAAGGGTTCAAAATGGTTGTAGTCATTTTTGATGACCAATTCTCCACCATTGATCTAAATCCAAATCCAATGGTCATTAATGATCCATCTCCACCATTGATTAATTCTACATCTAAGGGTTGATAATGGTCATAGCCATTTATAAGACTAAATCTCCACCCTTGATTTAATTTTGATCCAACGGTTATAAATGGTTCTAGCCATTGTATAAGATCGATCTCGTCCGTTGATTTAATCAATGGTTGATATTCAAAGTCCTAAAGTGGTCATAACCACTATTGTTGACCAAGCAGTATAATTATTATTTTTATCTGCTGTAACACTACAAATAATGTTTTTACTGTATTTTTATCGCCCGATAATTAAATACAGTACAAAACACTGTAAAAGAAATTTTCTTAAACTGTTTCTGGATTCAGGTTTAGTAAGATCTCCTATCGCTGTCTAAACAGTACAAATTTTTCTAAACGTAGAAAATTTTCACTTTGTGGGACCCACCTGGCCCACGTATGGCCACCTGGGCTCACATACACCCCTGGGCCCACAAACAGTAAAAAAATTTCATAATCATCCACAAAATCATAAAATTAGAAAATTCACAAATATGAAATCAGATTACGTAAAATAATTAAGACTTTTCAGTAATAATTAAATTACGTACAAAATTTTCGGCCCGAAAATTATTATTTTCCTGACACAGAGTAAATCACACAGAATGATCAAATATATAGACAGAATATTCAAAATAATTTTACAGCACACAGAAATCACTAAACAGTAGAATTCTATTAACTATCAAAATTACTGTTCCTAAGATAGAAAGTTCGGGGTGTTACATCATTTATTTAGCATCAAATAAATAAACTGAACATCCATTTATAATCTATGTAATAGAATAAACAATAATCAATAATATTAAATAATTGCTCATACAATCCTAAGATACTATCGGACAAGCAACCAAACAATCAATCGATCAAGAAACTAAGCGAGACAACTACCCATACAATTGTCAACAATACAATACTTTATTTTATGATATATGATTATGTTAAACAAAGTCTTAATAAAAGGATTGTGCAATGCAAATGCAGGTTTTGAGTTTTGCAAACACAAGTTAATCACTTATTTCCCAGGAACCTTCGTTCCCTTGTATATAGTGGGTAAGATAGGCAATTAAGCCCTGACACTACTTGGTGATGTGCGGACTCTTTCCCCTTACAAAAGTAAGAGTACTAATACTAACCCCTTACACCGGTAACCCTAACATCTTGAGCCTCCACTCTAAGAATTCAGATTTAACACCTCATCCTCCGGTCATATGGTTGTGCACACCATCAAAGGTTATACATAGGAAATTAGCAAATACCAAGTTTGAAAACCAAATATCCAAGCCACGTTTTAAACACTAGAACATAGGAATCTTAGCCTCACTTATCCAATAAAGCAGTAAGATTCATATTTCTAGATAAACAATATCTAGAACATCATATAATCACTCACAAGTGATTTAGAAATCAACCTCATGTTGACCAAAGTTCTAAACACCAATCTAGGCATTCCATCACACTTTGAATGTCTAAGTACTTTAAAAAAATTTCAGATATGCAAGTTAATAATTCTCTCCAATAAATATCCCTATTAGTGCATCAATACACTTAGGAAAGCATATATGAATGGTCCCAACACTTAGGAACTTCCAGAGATATCAAAAACACATTTTTGAAGATCTAGGAGCTCACATTGCGGCACAATGATAACATGCCGCGACGCTCTACACTCAGGTTTTAATACTAGTTGTAGCATCACTCACACGCCACGGTATCACATAACCACACCATGACGCCAACAACAAAAATAAGATTTTGTAGAGTTCTTCAGAATTCATGCACTCTTACATTAGAACAAGTCCCGGATTTTGGCCACTCCAATTCAGTTTCTTGGTGATTTAAGGTCCCTAAGAAGTTCACTAACACATAAGAATCATTAATCACCAACAAAACCCTCCAATTTGGATCCAAAGTCCAAATGTCCCATCCATGACCTAACTTTCTCACTTTTAGGATTCAAGGTCCAAATGACAAGTTCTAAGTTTCTAACTCAAACTCAATCCATGAACAAGTCATAAATAACCAAAGAGACTCATCTAAGCAAGAAAAACACTTCAAACACCTCGAGAAACCAATTCAACCTATTATGCACCACATGTGAAACAATGGCAAAAATTGAAGAAAAGGAGTTAAAGAACTCAAAAACCTTACCTTGACTAGCAAAGTTGGAGATGACGGTTAGATGATCACAAGTTTTCCTTTCCTCCTTGATTTTCTCTTCTTTATTTCCTTTTTTGCTCCTTGTTCTCCTTCCCTTGATGTCTCTAATTTCATCCATGAGAGAGTGAACGAGAAACATGTGAGAAGTGAAGAAATAACAAAGGAAGAGTCAAAATAAGGGGTTGCAGAAAGGTGAGTGACTTAAGTCACTATTGGTATTGAGCTGTAACACATACATCTGCTAAGAATACTTAGATTTCTCCAAATCAAGTTTTCTTAAAGACAACAAGTTTAAAATAAATCACAGGATTCACTAAATATTTTGTTGCACCAAAACCATCATTTTTCGTATCTGTGACTAGTCATTCTGGCATTAAAATACATAAGCAGTATGTTTAAAAATACCATACTGACTCCAATTATTCTCAAACTTTAACCACATCACAAAATGCATATTTGTGACTTAGAAAAAAGTTATTCACATTTATTTTCATTAGCAAAGCCATTTAAGCTAATATTTGTGTCATTTTAAGCAACTTTTCACCTTTCGGGTTGCAGCAAAATACCTAAACTAACTCAAATCGTCACAAAATTAAACAAGCATGTTAAGCAAGTATGAAGCTACCTCTGTAACCATTTACAAGTCTAACATGTTTTAGAGGATGTTACATTCTACAATGCCTAGGTATGCTTGCTATGTTTGAATTTGGTATAAGAAAAATTCCAACAAACAAATATATTTTATCAGTCGAATGTGGGTTCACGAGTTATGTGGTAATCTCATTTAAAAAGAAACTTTTAAGAAATTGATGAGTAACGTGCAAAATGTAAAGTGTAAAGAAACTTTAAAAGTACAGAGAAAGTAAATTGCAAGAAACATAAAGTGCTGAAGATTAAAATGCAGAAAATAAAGGTGCAGAAAATTTAAATGCAGGAAATGTAAAAGTGCAATAAGTTTAAAGTGCAGAAAACGTAAAACGCATGAATTTAAAGTGCAAAAAAAGTAAAGAAATTTAAAGGACAAGACTTGAAAATAAAGAATTTATAAAGACATTGCATTAATGTAAATGACTAGAAATGAAAATAGAAGTCATACTTGGAGTCAAATCCGTTAATCTACTTGAGTGAGATGTTAGGATTGTATATCTAGTAAAACCACCCTTTTTACATCATGAATACTAGTATTTATAGGCAAAAATAAAAATAACTGACTTCTAAGAAACTGACCACGTTCATGGCAGTTATGCCACATTCCTACTAATATCTTAATTTTTGACAATAACCAACTCCTGTCGAATTCAGAATTAGTAACTTTTATTTTCGACAAAAACAACCCTTGGCCATTTGAGATTTGGCCACCACTTGATCCTCCATTTGGCTGTTGAGACCCTTATTTGTCGAATGTCTCAATGGTATCATTCGACTGAAAACATTATCTTCGTCGAATCATCCAACTTCGTCGAATATCACTCGTCCGTCGAGAACATCTTTGTCAAATCAGGACTTGTATTTTTTACCCCCAACAGATGCCCCCCAAAATTTTTCTTTCAACGTTACTGGAAGAAAGATAAATTTTAACCTTATCTTCTGGTTCTAATCCGACGTCAAGACCTTATAAAAAATCTTTTCAAAATCATTTTGATTTTCAAAAATCCAATAAAATCTTTCATGGATTTTTTGAAAACCACAACTGCTACTTATGATTTCAAACATTAAATAGCCGTTTCTTCCTAATAAATAGGGATTATATTTATCCCTTTCTAAAAAATAGCTCTTTTACGAATATCATGTGTCTTCTTACCTTCTCTACTGTTCATCACTCCTTTAAATTTCACAGAAACACGCCACTTTTACTCCATCTTCTACTGATCATCATCCTCCACCTTATTTTCACGTGTCTTTTCTGTAAAACCCTCTTTCTCAACAATGGCTTCTCACTCTCAATCTGTCAATGAATCATCAATAGATTTGGGCAGTCATGTCGTTGTTCAAGACCCAGTTCTAGAGAAATCTAAAATGTGGAATCTTTCCAAGGTAATCCTTCCTATCAATGACCTTTCACTTTCTTTAGATCCTCTAGCTACTTTCTTGGGCCCAGTTCTGCCCAAAGAAATTCAAAGCTTTTTCCTTTGCAAAAATTCAAAAGAATAATGCATCTTGGCTTCTCTTCCTTCCATCCCTATCAGTTATTTTAATAAATCTGAGAGACTTTTCAGAACCCCACCTGGTCAAATCAATGGGTATCTTGATTGGCTTAACAGAGTTCAAGCCTCTAAAGAAACTTCATGGAGGAAATCAGGTATTTTCGACTGCATCCAACTTTTGCGTTACTCCATAAAAATGGATTCTTGTATGCTGGGTGCGTCCTTTTTATTTTGGAACAAAACCACCAATTCTTTTCATTTCCCTTATGGTATGATGGGACCTATGCTTTTCGACGTAGCTACCATAACTGGTCTTCGACTAGATGGGAAAGTCATAACTCCTATCCTTCTACCCTTGAATAACATAAACGTTTATTCAAAAGCCCTAACTTCTTTTTCAAACTTTGTTAATTTCTATTCTTCATCAGACGGCCCTGTGTCTGATGAAGAACATGTGGCTTTTCTTCTTCTCTGGTTGTTGGCCTATGCTTACTGTACTAAATTAGTTCAGGTGTCGAAATCCTATCTTTATCTTGCCAATCTTCTTCATGAAGGTCCGGAATTGGCTTTCGGTCAGTTCCTTCTTGCCAATCTTTACTCTAGTATTGGCGATATTGTACAAAGTATTAGGTCTCAAACAAAGAAAACTAATGCTGGTGGCCCCATATGGTTGCTGCAACTCTGGATAAATGCAATTCTTGGAGACTATCTAGTCGACACTTCTCCTTCAACAATTTCTTCTGCTACATATGGCATTCGACTTTGCCATGTCAAGCATGAAAAAATTCACAAGCATCACTCAGAGAATTTCATGCATTTTTTTAGCATTTTTCATTCTATTTCCTTCAATACTGAAGACATTTATTTTGTACCTTTTTTTGACTGCCGTTCGTGGGTCAGTGGTTTACTCGACCACTAATTTCCGACAACCCTTCCACTCAAATCGACAATATTTCTATCTGGCCAAATTTTCTTTGTCGGCAAGTGTTAGCTGTTGGCCTTCTTAGTTCAACAGACAATCTTTTAGAATTGCACTTGCCAAATTCAGTGGCTCGACAACTAGGGTTTTGCCAAGCCATTCCAACTCCATTCTCTCAAAAAGCCAAAGAACACTTTATTAATGGCTGCTTACAAGACATGTCAGATCTTGTATGGGTTGCTTTGAAGAACAAAAGATACAAACAACATTTTTTGATTTCCCCTTTCACACCTTATAGAGGAGTTACCCTAGATTTTGTCGAATGGTGGACTACATATTATAGTCCCTACCATATCGATATTGATGTTTGTCGAAGCTGTATAACTGAAAAACTTGTGCCTTTGCAGGATCAAGAGCCTTTGACAAAAACCAAAGGTAAACATATTCAAGATATTAGAGCTTTTGAGAAATACTACAAGATCAAGTGGGACTATAGGTATCCTACCACAATTGTTCGACACTGTGAAGAAGTCGTGGCTAAACAAAAATAAATGCACAAGGAAAAATGCTCCATTAACTTCATTGCGGTTTCCATAAAAAAACCCTTTCGCACGGCTTGAACCTTTTCAAGTTCCTTTTCCAAAACCAGTGCCTCTTCCTTGTGCTCGTTTTAGTTTGGCCGATGAATTCCCAGGTAAACCCACCAGGGCTAGTAACTTCCTCACTTCTGAAAGGATCCTCTCTGCAAGTAACATCTTTCTCACAAGAACTCCAGAAGTTACTTTTACTTGTTGGTTTGCTTTATCGTATGAACAATTTGCCAAAGATACCCGGGTCATCACTAAATTTCTCGAAGGTACTTATTTTGATTCTGATATCAAATCCTTATTTCATTAACTGATTAATTTTTTTTATAGCAACCCATTGAAAAGACCCTTGGAGAACAAGCAACTAGAAGAAGGGGGAGAGGAAGAAATAGAAACTTCTGCCTTAAAAAAGAGAAAAGGCAAGAAAGCTCAGAATCCTCCTATCCCAGAAGCCCCAAAGGCTAAAACAACTAGAGCAGCAACGACGAAAAGTCCTACTAAACCCAAAGTTGCTGCCAAGCCTTCTATGGCAAAAACTTCCAAGGTATATATATATATATATATATATATATATATATATATATATATATATATATATATATATATCTTTCAACCAAACTTTAAAAAGTTGATCTCAACTTGTCAAAACTAAATCTTTTGTCAAATCTAGGTTAGTGGCTCGACTCCTACTTCTTCTGTCGAAATTATTGAGTCTCTGAGTCCATCTTCTGAAAATCCTCTGAAGGTATAATTTATGTTATTTCCTTTTTGTATACCTTGGTAAATTCTCATCTCATTTTACCTTTGCAAAAGAAAAACAAGAAGACTCAATCCTCAAGCTCTAGTTTGAAGCCTACCACTGAACTTGAAGCAGAAACCACTTCTATCCCTCTCAAGGTAAATGCTACCCAACACAATTTCTTCCTTACGATTTGAAAACTTCAAGACTTCATTCAATAATGTGATCTTTCTTGTTTCAGGACCCAGAGGCTGAACAAATTGCTGAAAGTCCTTCAAGACCCATTGTCGAATTAAGCGTTGATGATCAAATTCGATAGCGTACTGAGGTAAAATCTTCCAAGTCTTTCAATTGAAAAATCCTTTTCATTTCATTTGTCCTAACATTGCCTTTGTTTCCTACAGCAATTGATAAATCCTGTTATACCCGACAGTCCTACTAGGCAAGGCAATAAGAATCCTTCTCTGGAGGATCAAATTTCTCCAACTCCTGAAATACCTACTATCTCCTTGCCTCTCCCGACAGAAATCCAGGGTGCTAGTTCCTCCTAAATAAATGAAGATAATCCTGTCGAAATTGTTTCAGAAGAGTTCGACATGAATGCTCTCTTAGCTAAAATTGCACCTTCCAATCTACCCCCACCATCTCAAATCCATTCTACTATCGCAGAACCAAAAAATACTAAGGACATGGAGGTGGATTTGGATGAATTGATATCCATGCTATCGGGTAGTCATAGAAGTTCTTCACGGTTAGCTCGTTCCTCTACATAGCCTGGATAAGATTCCAGTGACTCTTATGTTACTGGACTTTGGCAGAGTTGAAGAATGCCTTTACCTACTCCTTTGAGCAGTTAAGTTCTGACCAATCGCTTCAGGAAAGATGCTAGCCATTGTAACTGAGTTGGAACCTCTTTCTCAACAACTTCCAATAACCAGTTGAGCTCTTCCTTCGACTGTCAAAGATTTTCTCCAGAACTTATCTTTGAACATGCCTACTATTCGTCAGATCATTCCTGCTTATGATCAAAAACTTCAAGAAAAATCCAAGATCTTAAAGCAGCTGACTGACGCAAAGAATGAGATAGCCAAATTAAAAGGCTATCTTGTTGATGGAAAAAATAAGGAGGCAGAACTAATAAAGAAATTGAAGACTTGGAGAAAAAGCTTGAAAAAACTCGCTGTCGAAAACAAAAACTCAGCATGGCTTTGCAATAGGGGAATACAAAGCAGCAAAGCATTGTCAACAACTCGAAACAATGTGTAACACCCCAAACTTCCTATATATTTGACAGTAATTTTGACAGTTAACAGAATTCTACTGTTTAGTGATTTTTATGTGCTGTAAAATTATTTTGAATATTCTGTCAGTACATTTGATCGTTTGGTGTGATTTACTCTGCGTCAGGAAAATAATAATTTTCGGGTCGGAGAAAATTTTACGCAATTTAATTATTACTGTTAAGTCTTAATTAATTTTCATAATCTGATTTGATATTCATGAATTTTCTAATTTTAGTGATTTTGTGGGTGATTATGAAATTTTTATATTTTAGTGTCATCTGTAGGCCCCAGTGGGCCTTATGTGGGCTCGAGATGGGTCCCGCAAAGTGAAAATTTTTCTACAATTAGAAAAATTTGTACTGTTTAGATGGAGACGGGAGATCTTACTAAACCTGAATCCGGTAATAGTTTTTAAAATTTTCTTTTATTATGTTTTGTACTGTATTTAATTATCAGGCGATAAAAATATAATAAAAATATTATTCGAAGGGCAATAATAGATAAAAATAAATATTATACTAATTAGTGAATCTTGGTGATTTGGAGATCCACCATTAATTTAATCAAGGGTGGAGATTTAGTCTTAAAATGTGTTGGAGATCCACCATTGATTTAATCAAGGGTGGAGATTTGGTCTTAAAAAGGTGACAAGGACCATTTATGATCATTGGATGTAAAGTTTGAAGGAGTGATCTTGATCCTTCATTTTGGAGACACATCTAATGGCTAGAATTTCAAGGAGAAAGATCCAATGACTTAGGTTAAGTCTTCTATCTAAAGGCTACCTAGAACCTACATTAATCCTAACCATTGATCTAATCAATGGTTACGAATGCTTCAAATAATGATGGCTAGGAGATTGGTCACACTTTGAAGAGTGCATGGAGGGGGGACGATTTTGGTGAGTGAATGTGGAGCTAAAGCAAGTTTGAAGACCATTATTGATCACCTTGGTCATTATTGTATATTTTCAAGAAACTAAGTTATCAAATTTTCTCTTCATCTCTCTTCTCTTCTAAGCTCACAGCCAAGCACCCCTACACCACCTTCCATCACTCAAAAATTTTATACAACCATACTTCTTGAATCCTTACATCAATCCAAGAACCTTTGTTGTTTACACCAAGCTCTAAATCTTTCATCTTCAAGGAGTTTTTCTAAGAGCAAGTTCTAAGGTTTTTGAGGTGAGGTGTAAGGAAACTTCATTTCTTCTCTTCTTTTTCATGTTCTAAACCATGTTTGATCTAAGGTTCCTCTTATTCAAGCTTAATATACTAATTTCTTTGTGTTTGTTTTATGTTTAAGAAACTTTTGTTGGTGGAGATCTTGATCAAAGTGCAAAGTAATGAGCTTTTTGAGGATGTTCAAGAGGTAAGAGGGAGATCCAGCTCACTAACCAAGCATGGTGGTGAGAGATGGTTTGTGTATTTGATGGATGGTGAATCTGTAACACCCCTTTGGGGATGCCACACATATAAAGAAAAATAAAATAAATAAATAAAATCTATCCAAGTTGTAAAACATCTGTTAAATAATATTACATATTGTAAGATAATTCCTGATAAACAGAATATTATTAAATAAAATAATGCGAAAAAATAAAATAAACATCACAACATCACACATAATTTACATATGATTTA
Source organism: Ormosia emarginata (assembly GCA_029884605.1). NCBI lineage: Eukaryota > Viridiplantae > Streptophyta > Magnoliopsida > Fabales > Fabaceae > Ormosia > Ormosia emarginata. The sequence goes on from JAQQTP010000052.1 coordinate 4,164,539, forward strand.
CATTATAAGTGATATAAATAATTTACACCTAAAACTACCAATATTTAAACAAAAACAGTAAATAAAGCAATAAAAGAGTCAATATATACAGACATACGCAGACGCGCCCAAAAAAACATCATGCATATTTAATCCTTTGAAGGATCACTCTTAACATGAAAATGATCATCAAGAGACAAATATCCTGGATGTCTCGACTATCGGCGGACATGAGACCGCGCAGTCGATACGAGTGTCATCTCACTAGGCTCAGTGGATATCCCACCCCAATGACGCCTAATGGATAAGGGTAACTCTAAGTGTAGAAATACTGTCGTAGTCATGATCGGCTCTCCATCAAACCGATGACGTAAAGTCACAGTCAGCCGTCCTACATATGTCACAGAATCTCGATCTCCTTGCAGATGCCAAGCCAATGAACCTCCATGAAACTCTAGCTGTACAAACCCCAAAAATCCTGGCACTGCCATCTCCCACAATCAATCCAAAGGATATGGATGATCGGATGGTTCTTGGTCGTCAACCGATCTTCCTCTTGTTGTTCCTCTTCTTCCTCGGGTACGAGAATCTCTAGAGGCTGTTCCTCTTCCTCAAACTCTTTACCATATAAACGGTATATACTGAGAAAACACATACAATAAAGAGGTAAGACAATCTAAAATCACCACAAACATGGCCAATAAGAAGACGACAAACAACGGATATACGATTCATGCAATATGAAAAGTTATAACATTAATAAGTAATAGAGTAGTGTAAAGATTCAAAAAGATTTAAATATCCCAACAATATACCATCACGGATAAAATAAAACAAGAAACAAATGATACAATACAACAATAGATAAAACAAATACAAGTAAACAAATAAATCAATATCAATATAATAAACAGATAAGACAAAAATAAATAGATAAGACAAAATAAATAAATAGATCCCAATAAATAAATATAAGACACACCCTACTCCATGGAGCTAAAAAAACACACAAGTATCAGAGAGAATGACCCGCCAAATCTATTAGTACCACGGCTGCCCAACCAAACTATTGCACTGTCTCACGTCGCGTCTATAGTCCCACGACACAGGAATCCATCATCCAGGCGTGGTGTAGTTCACAGTCTCACGTTGTGGCACTACAGGCAATGTACTATTAGATTTCACGAAATCTCGATTAAATATAGTGCGTGTCGAGTCCATTAGTGTGCTATCGGTTTACCACGGCCCACGGAGCTACCAACTCGTCCACATATGGGATACCGAACACTAACGTCTCCAAGTCCATTAGAACAATGAACCACACTACGTTTATCGCATCGACAACACGATGTGATTCGTCTCGTCAACCAATCCACCAAAAATTTGGCATAAACTCAATACATAATTCCAAAAATATGAAATTACAAAAATACCCTCAAGATAAAATATGCCCTCAATGGCAGAAAAATAGAAAGCCTGTACGGGTTCACATTTTCCCGACAGCGAAAAATCCTCAAAAGCCTGTATGGGTTCACATTTTCCCGACAGCATAAAATAAATACATCAACGGTCAATCGCGTAGAAATTTTATCGCGTTTTCACAATTCCGTCGTTTTTACAAACATTTATAAATCACATAAATATATTTTTCTGTTTTTAAAATCGCGTAGAATTTTTTAATACGTTTTCTCAATCGCGTAGGATTTTTAAATCATTTTCTTGTCCAAATCCCTTAAAATTCCTTTGTTTAAATAAACAGAAATAATAATTAATACGTTTAAACTACGTATAATATTTTCTATACCGTATACTGTCTTTTGGACATCTTTTCTATCTTATTTGTCCGTTTTTACTAAAAATTGACAAGTATTTTTGTTTAGAAAATTAATAATAATGGTTTCCTAATTTTTTTTCGTAAAAACTCTGTTTATTTAAATAAACCGGATAATTTAATCTTTTAAAAACTCCTAACATGCTTCAAAATATAGTATGAGCCATATGTTATAAATTCTTAAAGATTACTTGTATTTCCTTTATAACAATAAAATCATTAATTTTAATTCCTTAAATTAATTCTAATCTATTGATTTCTTAAAAACTCTTTTTAGAAAAAAAATTCTTGTTAACATATAATGCCTTCTTTATACTTGAAAATGGTTTGGAATTGATTTTAGAAATCAAGAATATCTAGTTTGGCATGTTGGCGAATTTCCTAAATCTTTTGAAATTGATTTCTAAATTATTTCTCATCTTCTAAATATATGTCAAACTTATTGTATTGTCTAAATTCATTTAACCATTGTTTTAGAAAATGGTTTTTGAAATCAACACATTCATTTTAGGCATGTTGGCCGAAAATACTAAGTCTTACCATTTGATTTCTAAATTCATTTTCTTTGATCTAATCAACTTGAAACCTTCTTAATTCTTCTAGGTTAATTAAATTACCTTTTAAGAAAATTAAGAGAACATTTTGGTTCCCCATTTGGTTACAAACTGTGGGCATTATGGAGTGTTCTTTGGAACACACATGCATTTCCTTGACATGTTATTCACATCCTATACATTATCATGCCATTCTATACTTTATCATGCAATTCTAACACATGCAATATTATCAAAGCTTATAGACATGCAACTTAAAGCTTGTAGACATGCAATTTATTACAAATAACAAATAGGAAAGCTACTAACAAATACACAACCACATCAAATAAGCTACTAACAAGCACACACATGAATCCTTATGGATTCTACAATCACAAAATCAACTCCATCTTCTTACCACCATCCATAGGTGATAAGATTTGTCTTCCTCTTACCTTAAATGAAGACAAAAGGTTTCTTTCACTCCTCCTAGAGCTTCGGTTTTCCTCCTCCAAAAACCTAGCAAGCTTAAACAAAAACTACAAATTACTAAACATTAAAAGAGAGCTTAAACCATGGATAAATCATGGCTTAGAACTTTGAAAAAGAGTTTAGAAAAGAAAAACAAACAAGAGATTTCACCTCCTTGGTCAAATCTTCCAAGTAGGTTTTCAAGCTTCAAATGAAGGATTTTTGCAAGAACTCTCAACTAGAGATGTTCTTAGGATTGTGTTTAGGTTTAGAAAACTTGGTTAGAAGAAATTTTGGATGATTGGATGGTATAGTATCAAGCTTGGCGAATGGTTGAGAAAGGAAGCAACAATGGTGTTTAGGGTTCTTGGATGAGAGAGAAGAGAGAAAATGCATGCAAGCAAAGTGATTTTTGGTCTTCCAAACCTCACTTGGCCGTAGACATCATGGCTTGCAAGGTGGACATTTGCTTGGCTTCATCCAAGCCCTTGGATGCATCAAAGGTCAAGATTAAGCCTTGATTAGCAAGCTTGTTTCCTATTGGTTGCTCCTAACCTAGTCATTAGCCCTAGTCACCATGCTTAGTCACTAATAACCTAGTCATCAAGCCTTATCATCATGTTCAAGAATATTCCTCCACTAATCATGTTTAATTAAGCTACTAAGTTAATTGGTTTAGCTAAACGTGGGTCCCGCAAAACATTTCGTGTCCTTTGTCACTAAATTATCTTGACTAATAAAATAATATTATAATAATACAAAATTATTTTATTTGTGAGTTAAATCCTAAAAATTAAAAGATTAATTTTAGGCTCATTCAATTGGGTTTAGTAAGATCCCCCCTCTGAATAATTAAAAACAGATTTTACCGGTCCGAAAAAATATTATTTTCTGCCCGTAGCAAATCACACAAAAAGTCCATATAAAATCACAGACAGTAATATTGGACACTAAATCAAGTAGAAAACAATTAAAAATAGCAAAAACAGTACAAACAGCACGTTCGGGACGTAATGGTCATTTTCTCATTTTTTCTCACAACGTAGCTAATCATCCAAAAAGTTCAAATAAAATTACAGACAGTATTAATTGTCTGTATATCTTCCAGAAAAATTAAAACAGTAGCTCGGAAAAACTTTTATTTTACCGTCTCGAAACAAATTACGTAAAAAGACTAAATAAAATTTGAGCCTGTATAAACGTATTTGTATTTCATGCAGAAATCGAGAAACAATAAATAGGGACACAACGGTCATTCACACAAAAGCTTGAAAAACAGCAAACAGTACATTCGATACATTTTCTAAAAATTGGGGTGTTACAATTCTCCCCAACAAATAAAAATTTCGTCCTCGAAATTTGCTGTTCCTCAAAACAAATGAGGATACTGATCCTTCATTTTATCTTCCAGCTCCCAGGTAGCTTCACCCGTCACATCATTCCATATGACCTTCACTAGCTCGATCATCTTTCCTCGAAGCTGCTTTACCTTTCTGTCCTCAATTCTGACAGGTAAAGTTTCATAAGTCAAATTCTCCTTCAGCTGCACTTCATCTGACTGTATAACATGCGTCGGATCTGGTATATACTTCCGTAACTGAGATACATAAAATACATCATGCAGATTCGATAGAAACGGCGACATAGCGATCTGATACGCTACAAGACCTATACGTCGGATAATCTGATATGGTCCAATGAACTTAGGAGTAAGTTTCTTAGACTTAATAACTCTTCCGACACCAGTCGTAGGAGTAACTCTTAGAAACACATGCTCCCCCTCCTCAAACTCAAGAGGTCGTCTTCGTTTATTCCCATAACTTTTTTGTCTGCTTTGCGTCGTCTTCATCTTCTCTTGTATCATCTTTACCTTTTTCGTAGTCTGTTGTACATGATCTGGTCCAACAGTCATGCTTTCCCCATCCTGATACCAACATAACGGTGTCCGACATCGTCTTCCATACAACGCCTCATAAGGTGCCATTCCGATGCTTGAATGAAAACTATTATTGCAAGAGAATTCTATCAGAGATAAAAATTTATCCCAACTTCCTCGTTGTTCCAAAACACAAGCACGCAACAGATCCTCTAAAAGGCGTATAGTTCTTCTCGTCGACCATCCGTCTCGCGGATGATACGCCGAACTCAGTCGTAACTTAGTTCCCATAGCTTCTTGCAGACTCCGCCAAAACCTTGACGTAAACCTCGGATCTCGATCAGAAACTATACATGTAGGTACACTATGTAATCTGACAATTTCACTGATGTACAACTGGGTTAATCTTTCCAATGAATACTTAATATTAATTTGCAAGAAATGAGTCGATTTCGTAAGCCTATCGACTATAACCCATATCGAATCATGACCTTTCCTCGTCTTTGGCAAACCAGTAACGAAATCCATCGATATACTATCCCATTTCCATTCTGGAATAGATAATGGTTGTAACATTCCAGCTAGTCTTTGATGTTCCACTTTCGCCTTTTGACAGACTAGATAAGTTGACACGCACCTAATAACATCACTCTTCAATCCATACCACCAGAATAACTTCTTCAAGTCTTGGTACATCTTTGTTATGCCTGGATGCATACTCAATAGACTAGTATGGGCATGTTCCACAATATATCGCCTCAGCTCCCGGTCACGAGGAACACAGACTCTACCCGAAACCTCAGAATTCCATCAGTTCCTTCTTTGAACTCTATTGTCTCGTCTTGCTTTATTTGTTCTCTTATTCCTTGCAAAAATTCATCGGCATTCTATTTTTCCCTTATGTCTTCCATCAGCTCGCTCAAGATAGTAACCATGTTAATACAGATCTTTCCCGGTTTCAACTCAACAAATGACCACACATCTCTAAACTGTTCAATGAGCTCCTTTTCCTTGATCATCAGAGCAGAAGCACTGATAATCTTTCTACTTAAGGCGTCAGCCACGACATTCGCCTTGCCATGGTGGTATAACAGTTGAAAATCATAATCTTTCAGGAATTCTAACCATCTCCGCTGCCTCATGTTCAGCTCCTTCTGATCATACAAGTATTTCAAGCTCTTGTGATCACTGAAGATGTTGAACGTTGCTCCATAGAGAAAATGTCTCCATATCTTTAGAGCAAAAACCACAGCGGCCAATTCCAAATCATGCGTTGGATAATTCCTCTCATGAACCTTCAATTGTCGAGAAGCATACGCCACAACGTTCCGATCTTGCATCAACACGCATCCTAGCCCTTGATAAGAAGCGTCGCAATACACATCAAAAGATTTCGTCGAATCTGGTAGGATCAACACCGGTGCAGTTGTTAATCTCTTCTTCAACTCTTGAAAACTGGCTTCACGTTCTTCCGTCCATTCAAAAGCTTGATTCTTTCTCGTAAGCTGCGTAAGTGGTCCAGCAATCTTGGAAAAACCCTTGATAAACCTCCGATAATAACCAGCAAGTCCAACAAAACTTCGAACTTCTGTTACCGTCTTAGGTCTTTCCCACTGTAAAACAGTCTCCACTTTAGATGGGTCTACCGCAATACCATCTTTGGAAATCACGTGACCTAGAAACTGAACTTCCTCCAACCAGAATTCACACTTAGCCAATTTCGCATATAGTTGCTTCTCCCTCAAAATCTGAAGAACAATACCCAGATGTTCAGCATGCTCTTCCTTCGATTGAGAATAGATCAGAATGTCATCGATAAAGACAACAACAAATCTGTCTAAATAAGGACGAAAAATCCTGTTCATATAATCCATAAATATGGCAGGAGCATTCGTTACCCCGAATGGCATTACCTGATACTCATAATGTCCATAACGAGTTCGAAAAGCGATTTTCGGTACATCTTCCCCTTTAACACGAATCTGATGATACCCCGATCTCAGATCTATCTTGGAAAATATCACAGCTCCTATTAACTGATCCATCAAATCGTCAATTCTTGGAAGCGGATATTTATTCTTGATAGTCACCTTGTTCAGCTGACGATAATCCACACAAAGCCGAGAAGTTCCGTCCTTCTTCTTGACCAAAAGCACTGGCGCACCCCATGGTGAAACACTAGGTCGCACAAACTCTTTCTCCAACAGCTCCACCAATTGCTTCTTCAGCTCCTCCAATTCCACTGGCGACATACGATACGGTGCAATTGAGATAGGACCTGTTCCTGGTACTAAATCAATTGAGAACTCGATCTCCCTCTCAGGTGGCAAACCAGGTACGTCATCAGGAAAAACATCAGGAAACTCATTGACAACAGGAATAGTATTCACATCCTTCTCATTCTTAACTTCTAGAGAAGACAATACCATATATCCCTGCGCTCCATCTCTTAACAAAGACTTGACCTTAACAGCAGTTAAGAACCCAGACTTTTCTTCCTTAGGAAAAACTATGGTTTTACTTGCACAGTCTATAAGGATATGGTTAGAACATAACCAGTCCATCCCTAAAATTACATCTATCTCAACAAGAGGTAAACAAATCAAGTTGACCATAAACAAACGGCCCTTCACAACAATAGGACAATCCAAACAGATCTTAGATGTAACAACAGGTTTAGCAGTTGGCGTAGATACACTCAATTTAACATTCAGAGAAGACACAGACAACTTCAATCTTTCCACACAATCATAGGAAATAAATGAGTGTGTAGCACCAGAATCATACAATACAGTCAGAAGATTACCTCCAATGTCTCCTTCTCCCTGAATAAGATCATCAGACTTAGAAATCTCAGATCCCATCATTGTATATACTCGTCCTCCTGACCTTGGTTGAGTACTTCCAGATTTTTGCTGATTAGCTCTAACATACCGAACAATGAGGTTTCTTCTCTGGTCGAGTACAATCTTTCGACATATGCCCAGGCTGTCACAGTTAAAACAGACTGTCCCCTTGATTGTACAATCTGGAGATATATGGCCCTTCTTACCGCACTTAAAACACGTTGGCGTAAACACCACCTTTCCGCGCCTGCTCCACTACCGCGTACACTTCCTCCAACTGGCGGTCGCTGAGTTTGATTTCCTTGTGGTCTAGAATACGGCTTGCGTTGAAATCGATTCGTATTGCTACCTCCACCTCTTTGAAACCTTGCCGATCCAAAGTTACGATTCCTCTGATCTCTCGATGGCTCAAGCTCCTCAAGTTGCGCACATGCATCTACCAAAGCATGAAACTGAGTCATTCCCAAGGATACCACTCCTCGTTTCAGTTCCACTCTTAACCCTGATTCAAACTTCCTACATCTCCACACATCATCTTGCCGTGTCTGAGCATAATCTGAGAATTTAGACAAATTCTCAAATTTTGTGGCATACTCATTCACCGTCATATTTCCCTGTCGCAAACAAAGAAATTCCATCTCTTTGGCATGCCTAGCACTCGCAAGAAAATACTTATCCAGGAAAGCATTAGAAAACACTTCCCATGTGATCTCAGTCCCTTCAGCTTGCAATACTCGGCGGGTTCCTTTCCACCAAAGTTCTCCATCACCCCTTAGCATAAAAACAGCATAAGTTACCTTCTTATCATCCACGCATCTCATTCCTTCAAAGATCCTCTCCAAATCTTGCATCCACTGACTTGCTTTCTCTGGATCCACCTCGCCTCTAAATTGTGGCGGATTATGACGCCTAAACTCAGCCAAATTTAGGGCATCAACAGTAGCATCTTCTTCATGTTGAGCCGCTCTCGATTTTTTCTTTGAGTAATCACTTCAGCCATTTGCCGCATAGCTTCAGCAGTAGCAATCATAGGGTCAACCTCACGATTCACGTTCGTACGTCCTCCATGTCTACCCGACATCTTCTTTCTTCAAACATAACAAAACAAAATTAGATACATCCTTTTAAATACTTCCGAAAGGATATAAATCTGAGAGAATCACACAAAGACAAACAAAAACAGACTCCAACCACAACCCCAAAAGACTCTAACTTGGGCTCGATACCAACTAATGTAACACTCCTTTGGGGATGCCACACATATAAAGAAAAATAAAATAAATAAATAAAATCTACCCAAGTTGTAAAACATTTGTTAAATAATATTACATATTGTAAGATAATTCCGATAAAAGAATATTGTTAAATAAAATAATGCGGAAAAATAAAATAAACATCACAACATCACACATAATTTACATATGATTTACATTATAAGTGATATAAATAATTTACACCTAAAACTACCCAATATTTAAACAAAAACAGTAAATAAAGCAATAAAAGAGTCAATATATACGTAGACATACGCAGACGCGCCAAAAAAAACATCATGCATATTTAATCCTACGAAGGATCACTCTCAACATGAAAATGATCATCGGGAGACAAATATCCGGATGTCTCGACTCTCGGCGGACATGAGACCGCGCATGTGAGTCGATATGAGTGTCATCTCACTAGGCTCGGTGGATATCCCACCCCAATGACGCCTAATGGATAAGGGTAACTCTAAGTGTAGAAATACTTTGTCGTAGTCATGATCGGCTCTCCATCAAACCGATGACGTAGAGTCACGGTCACCGTCCTACATATGTCAGAATCTCGATCTCCTTGCGGATGCCAAGCCAATGAACCTCCATGAAACTCTAGCCGTACAAACCCCAAAAATCCTCGGCAGCCTTTGCCATCTCCCACAATCAATCCAAAGGATATGGATGATCGGATGGTTCTTGGTTGTCGATATAAGTACTTTTCAAAATCCGATCTTCCTCTTGTTGTTCCTCTTCTTCCTCGAGTACAGAATCTCTAGAGGCGTTTTGTTCCTCTTCCTCAAACTCTTTACCATATAAACAGTATATACGAGAAAACACATACAATAAAGAGGTAAGACAATCTAAAATCACCACAAACATGGCCAATAAGAAGACGACAAACAATAGATATATAGTTCATGCAATATGAAAAGCTATAACATTAATAAAGAGTAGTGTAAAGATTCAAAAAGATTTAAATATCCCAACAATATACCATCACGGATAAAATAAAACAAGAAACAAATGATACAATACAACAATAGATAAAACAAATACAAGTAAACAAATAAATCAATATCAATATAATAAACAGATAAGACAAAAATAAATAGATAAGACAAAATAAATAAATAGATCCCAATAAATAAATATAAGACACACCCTACTCCATGGAGCTAAAAAAAACACACAAGTATCGAGAGAATGACCCGCCAAATCTATTAGTACCACGGCTGCCCAACCAAACTATTGCGTTTTTATATTGTCTCACGTCGCGTCTATAGCCCCACGACACAAGAATCCATCATCCAGGCGTGGTGTAGTTCACGGTCTCACGTTGTGGCACTACAGGCAATGTACTATTAGATTTCACGAAATCTCGGTTAAATATAGTGTGTGTCGAGTCCATTAGTGTGCTATCGGTTTACCACGGCCCAGCGGAGCTACCAACTGTCCACATATGGGATAACGTACACTAACGTCTCCAAGTCCATTAGAACAATGAACCACACTACGTTTATCGCATCGACAACACGATGTGATTCGTCTCGTCAACCAATCTACCAAAAATTTGACATAAACTCAATACATAATTCCAAAAATATGAAATTATAAAAATGCCCTTAAGATAAAATATGCCCTCAATGGCAGAAAAATAGAAAGCCTGTACGGGTTCACATTTTCCCAACAGCGAAAAATCCTCAAAAGCCTGTACAGGTTCACATTTTCCTGACAGCATAAAATAAATACATCACCGGTCAATCGCGTAGAAATTTTATCGCGTTTTCACAATTCCGTCGTTTTTACAAACGTTTATAAATCACATAAATATATTTTTCTGTTTTTAAAATCGCGTAGAATTTTTTAATACGTTTTCTCAATCGCGTAGGATTTTTAAATCATTTTCTTGTCCAAATCCCTTAAAATTCACTGTTTAAATAAACAGAACTAATAATTAATACGTTTAAACTACGTATAATATTTTCTATACCGTATACTGTCTTTTGGACATCTTTTCTATCTTATTTGTCCGTTTTTACTAAAAATTGACAAGAGTATTTTTGTTTAGAAAATTAATAATAATGGTTTCCTAATTTTTTTGTAAAAACTCTGTTTATTTAAATAAACCGGATAATTTAATCTTTTAAAAACTCCTAACATGCTTCAAAATATAGTATGAGCCATATGTTAGAAATTCTTAAAGATTATTGTATTTCCTTTATAACAATAAAATCATTAATTTTAATTCCTTAAATTAATTCTAATCTATTGATTTCTTAAAAACTCTTTTTAGAAAAAAATTCTTGTTAACATATAATGCCTTCTTTATACTTGAAAGTGGTTTGGAATTGATTTTAGAAATCAAGAATATCTAGTTTGGCATGTTGGCGAATTTCCTAAATCTTTTGAAATTGATTTCTAAATTATTTCTCATCTTCTAAATATATGTCAAACTTATTGTATTGTCTAAATTCATTTAACCATTGTTTTAGAAAATGGTTTTTGAAATCAACACATTCATTTTAGGCATGTTGGCCGAAAATACTAAGTCTTACCATTTGATTTCTAAATTCATTTTCTTTGATCTAATCAACTTGAAACCTTCTTAATTCTCCTAGGTTAATTAAATTACCTTTTAAGAAAATTAAGAGAACATTTTGGTTCCCCATTTGGTTACAAACCGTGGGCATTATGGAGTGTTCTTTGGAACACATGCATTTCCTTGACATGTTATTCACATCCTATACATTATCATGCCATTCTATACTTTATCATGCAATTCTAACACATGCAATATTATCAAAGCTTATAAACATGCAACTTAAAGCTTGTAGACATGCAATTTATTACAAACAACAAATAGGAAAGCTACTAACAAATACACAACCACATCAAATAAGCTACTAACAAGCACACACATGAATCCTTATGGATTCTACAATCACAAAATCAACTCCATCTTCTTACCACCATCCATAGGTGATAAGATTTGTCTTCCTCTTACCTTAAATGAAGACAAAAGGTTTCTTTCACTCCTCCTAGAGCTTCGGTTTTCCTCCTCCAAAAACCTAGCAAGCTTAAACAAAAACTACAAATTACTAAACATTAAAAGAGAGCTTAAACCATGGATAAATCATGGCTTAGAACTTTGAAAAAAAGAGTTTAGAAAAGAAAAACAAGAGATTTCACCTCCTTGGTCAAATCTTCCAAGTAGGTTTTCAAGCTTCAAATGAAGGATTTTGCAAGAACTCTCAACTAGAGATGTTCTTAGGATTGTGTTTAGGTTTAGAAAACTTGGTTAGAAGAAATTTTGGATGATTGGATGGTATAGTATCAAGCTTGGCCGAATGGTTGAGAAAGGAAGCAACAATGGTGTTTAGGGTTCTTGGATGAGAGAGAAGAGAGAAAATGCATGCAAGCAAAGTGATTTTTGGTCTTCCAAACCTCACTTGGCCGTAGACATCATGGCTTGCAAGGTGGACATTTGCTTGGCTTCATCCAAGCCCTTGGATGCATCAAAGGTCAAGATTAAGCCTTGATTAGCAAGCTTGTTTCCTATTGGTTGCTCCTAACCTAGTCATTAGCCCTAGTCACCATGCTTAGTCACTAATAACCTAGTCATCAAGCCTTATCATCATGTTCAAGAATATTCCTCCACTAATCATGTTTAATTAAGCTACTAAGTTAATTGGTTTAGCTAAACGTGGGTCCCGCAAAACATTTTCGGGTCCACTTGTCACTAAATTATATTGATTAATAAAATAATATTATAATAATACAAAATTATTTTATTTGACAAGTTAAATCCTAAAAATTAAAAGATTAATTTTAGGCTCATTCAATTGGGTTTAGTAAGATCCCGCCTCGAATAATTAAAAACAGATTTTACCGGTCAAAAAAAATATTTTTTCTGCCCGTAGCAAATCACACAAAAAGTCCATATAAAATCACAGACAGTAATATTGGACACTAAATCAAGTAGAAAACAATTAAAAACAGCAAAAACAGTACAAACAGCACGTTCGGGACGTAATGGTCATTTTCTCATTTTTTCCCACAACGTAGCTAATCATCCAAAAAGTTCAAATAAAATTACAGACAGTATTAATTGTCTGTATATCTTCCAGAAAAATTAAAACAGTAGCTCAGAAAAACTTTTATTTTACCGTCTCGAAACAAATTACGTAAAAAGACTAAATAAAATTTGAGCCTGTATAAACGTATTTGTATTTCATGCAGAAATCGAGAAACAGTAAAATAGGGAAACAACGGTCATTCACACGAAAGCTTGAAAAACAGCAAACAGTACATTCGATACATTTTCTAAAAATTGGGGTGTTACAGAATCCATGTGAGGATTCATATCCATGGTCATGTAATAATTTGTGTGTGTTTATGTGCTTTGATTATTTGCCTATGCTTGATATGCTTTGCATGATTTTATTGCTTATATGGTATGCTTATAATATGCATGATGAGAATATGGTATGCTTATGATATGCATGATAAAGATATGTTGAATATATTATGATGGATGTATGATGGAATAAGAAATTTTGGCTTCAATGGCCAAGGGGAGGCCACAGTTTTGATACCCAAAAATTAGGGTTCATGTTGAAATTTTTCAAGAACAAGGAAATTGATTTGTTTAAAGAAATTATGAAGTGGAGAAATTATTTTTTTTGGTTCCAAAGACCATGGTGAATTTCGGCCAAGACACCTCAAAATAGGTGTTCATAAATTAATATTTTCATGAATGATAAAATTTGATGATTAGAAAAGCAAGGAAAATAAACAAAGGATTTGTTTTTCAAGAAGTAATGTTCACAGTTTTAAGAAGAGTTTTTATTAATTTATTTTGTGTAAAAACAAGAATGGAACTTAGTTGATTTGGAAGGAAAAATATAAGAATGGTTTCAATGGCCATGTCCACAGTTTTGAAGACTTGAAATGCCTTGGTTTTGTGAAAACAAAGTGATTTTCAAAGTGGAAATATAACTTGATTTAATACAAGGATTTTGGAAAGGGAAGAGTGTTTTATCACTTGAAAAATGGAAATTTCCTATGTGAATGGAAAAGAGAGGTTGAAAGTGTTTGAACCTCAATTTATTTTAAAGAAGATTGATTTTTAGAATTGATTTGGAATTATAAAGAATACGTTGGTAACTTGGGATTTTCTAACGTGTAACTCATTCTTTGGGTTTTGGAGAGCGTTAGTAAATTTTAAAGTTAGAAACATTGATTTAATTCAATGGAATGGTGAAATTATGAAATATATTGTAAAAAGGATTTTCTTGCATAAGAAAATGTAGAAAATAATGTGAGAGGTCATATTATTTGGAAAAAGGTTGAAATTGAATTTTTGAAGGCTGAGAAATATTTTATGAAGTTAAATAATGGTGAAAAATGATTTACGTAACTTAAAAATGTGAATTTTAAGCTACGCGATTTGAAAAACGTTTAAATATTTCCACGTGATTTGAAAAACGTTGAAATACTTCTACGCAATTTGGAAAGCATTTAAATAATTTTACGCATTTGAGATATTTTGAAAAATCACTACGTGATTTAAAAATAGTGGAATATTTTTACGTAATTAATGAAAACATTGAAAAATCTATATGTGATTTGAAAACGTAACAGAAATGTTACAAAATTGTGAAAAATACAACAAAAGTGGTGCGCGACTATGAAAACGCGATAATATGATTTTCACGATTAAATATATAGTAGGATTACTGTTAAACCAGTGAATGGATACTGTATGAGAAAAGATAAATTTTACCTGTCATTGACAATGGTGCATTTTATATGCATGAACTGGTGTATAGACACTGTATATGAATTTTGCCTATTGTTTGGCATTGATGCATTGAACATGCATTGGAAAGGTTCGATGGACTGTATAAGGCTATTTGCCTAGGAGAGACGTACACCTCTTGAGTGGGTGTGATATGCGTAGTGTAAGTCACTTGTTGACCTTAGGGGCATCAGGGTGCGGGTTGCTTACATGGATGGTTGGTTAGCTCTTCTTTCCATAAGTTTGACCGATGCAATGCACCGATTGTAACACCCCAATTTTTAGAAAATGTACCAAATGTACTGTTTACTGTTTTTCAAGCTTTCGTGTGAATGACCGTTGTGTCCCTATTTTACTGTTTCTCGATTTCTGCATGAAATACAAATACGTTTATACAGGCTCAAATTTTATTTGATCTTTTTACGTAATTTATTTCGAGACGGTAAAATAAAAATTTTTCTGAGCTACTGTTTTAATTTTTTTGGAAGATATACAGACAATTAATACTGTCTGTAATTTTATTTGAACTTTTTGGATGATTAGCTACGTTGTGGAAAAAAATGAGAAAATGACCATTACGTCCCGAACGTCTTTGTTTGTCCTGTTTTTGCTTGTTTTTAATTGTTTTCTACTTGATTTAGTGTCCAATATTACTGTTTGTGATTTTATATGGAATTTTTGTGTGATTTGCTACAGGGCAGGAAAATAATATTTTTTCGGACCGGTAAAATCTGTTTTTAATTATTCAGAGGCGGGGGATCTTACTAAACCCAATTCTGAATAAGCCTAAAATTAATCTTTTAATTTTTAGGATTTAACTGTCAAATAAAATAATTTTGTATTATTATAATATTATTTTATTAGTCAGTATAATTTAGTGACAGTGGACCCGGAAATGTTTTGTGGGACCCACGTTTAGCTAAACCAATTAACTTAGTAGCTTAATTAAACATGATTAGTGGAGGAATATTCTTGAACATGATGATAAGGCTTGATGACTAGGTTATTAGTGACTAAGCATGGTGACTAGGGCTAATGACTAGGTTAGGAGCAACCAATAGGAAACAAGCTTGCTAATCAAGGCTTAATCTTGACCTTTGATGCATCCAAGGGCTTGGATGAAGCCAAGCAAATGTCCACCTTGCATGGCTTGAAGTCTACGGCCATATGGCTTTGGGAGGACCAAAAATCTCTTCTCTTTCATGCAAATTCTCTCTTCTCTCTCATCCAAGAACCCTAAACACCATTGTTACTTCCTTTCTCACCTATTCGGCCAAGCTTGATACTACACCATTCAATCACCCAAAATTTCTTCTAACCAAGTTTTCTAAACCTAAACACAATCCTAAGAACATCTCTAGTTGAGAGTTCTTTCAAAATCTTACATTTGAAGCTTGAAAACCTACTTGGAAGTTTGTACCAAGGAGGTGAAATCTCTTGTTTTTCTTTTCTAAATTCTTTTTCAAAGTTCTAAGCCATGATTTATCCATGGTTTAGGTTCTTTTTCAATGGTTAGTAACTTGTAGTTTTTGTTTAAGTTTGTTAGGTTCTTGAAGGAGGAAAACCGTGACCCTAGGAGGAGTGAAAGAATCCATTTGTCTTCATTTAAGGTAAGAGGAAGACAAATCTTATCATCTATGGATGGTGGTAAGAAGATGGAGTTGATTTTGTGATTGTAGAATCCATAAGGATTCATGTGTGTGCTTGTTAGTAGCTTATTTGATGTGGTTGTGTATTTGTTAGTAGCTTTCCTATTTGTTGTTTGTAATAAATTGCATGTCTACAAGCTTTAAGTTGCATGTCTATAAGCTTTGATAATATTGCATGTGTTAGAATTGCATGATAAAGTATAGAATTGCATGATAATGTATAGGATGTGAATAACATGTCAAGGAAATGCATGTGTGTTCCAAAGAACACTCCATAATGCCCACGGTTTGTAACCAAATGGGGAACCAAAATGTTCTCTTAATTTTCCTAAAAGGTAAGTTAATTAACTTAGGAGAATTAGCAAGATATTAAGTTGTTTAGATCATGAAAAATGAATTTAGAAATCAAATGGTAAGAATTAGTATTTTGGGCCAACATGCCTAAAATGAATGTATTGATTTCAAAAACCATTTTCTAAAAATGATGGCTAAATGAATTTAGACAATACAATAAGTTTGACATGTATTTATAAGATGACAAATAATTTAGAAATCAAATACAAAAGGGTTTATGAAATTCGGCCAACATGCCAAAATTAGGTAGTCTTGATTTCTAAAATCAATTCCAAACCATTTTCATTTATAAAGTTGCAATACATGTTAAAAAGAATTTTTCTAAAATAAGTTTTGAAGAAATCAATTGATTAGAATTAATTTAAGGAACTAAAATCAATAATTTTATTGTTACAAAGGAAATACAGTAATCTTTAAGAATTTCTAACATATGGCTCATGCTATATTTTGAAGCATGTTAGGAGTTTTTAAAAGATTAAATTATCCAGTTTATTTAAATAAACAAAATTTTTACGGTAAAATTAGGAAACCATTAATATAATTTTCTAAGCAAAATACTGTTAAATTTTAGTAAAAATGGACAAATAAGATAGAAAAGATGTCCAAAAGACAGTATACGGTATGAAAAATATTACACGTAGTTTAAACGTACTAATTATTATTTCTGTTTATTTAAACAGTGATTTCTAAGGGATTTGGACAAGAAAATGATTTAAAAATCCTACGCGATTGAGAAAACGTATTAAAAATCCTACGCGATTTTGAAAACAGAAAAATATATTTACGCGATTTCAAAACGTTTATAAAAATGACGAGATTGTGAAAACGCGATAAAATTTCTACGCGATTGACCAAAACAAGATTTTTCCTGGATTTATGTATTTTTCTCTTTGTCGGGCTATGAGGTGAACCCGTACAGGCTTTGAGATAGTATTGGTCCAAGGGAGACTTACTGTATATTTTTGCCATTGAGGGCATATATTTTTATACCTTGAGGGTATTCTGGTAATTTACTAATTTTTGGTAAATTTTGGTTGACGAGGTGAATCACATCGTGTTGTCGATGCGATAAACGTAGTGTGGTTCATTGTTCTAATGAACTTGGAGACGTTAGTGTACGGGATTCCATATATGGACAGTTGGTAGCTCCGTTGGGCCGTGGTAACCGATAGCACACTAATGGACTCGACACGCACTATATTTAATCGAGATTTGTAAAGAGTAGTAGTACATTTGCCCGTAGTGTCACGACGTGAGACAGTGAACTACACCACGCCTGGATGGTAAATTCCCAGTGATGTGGAGCTATAGACGCAACGTATGACCGCGGAATAGTTGGCTGGGCAGCCGTGGTACTAATAGATTTTTGCGAGTCATTCCCTCTGATATTTGTGGTATCTGTGTTGTTTAGCTCCATAGAGTAGGAATGTGTCATATTTCTTATGAGTATATCTGGAACTTTATTTTATCTTATCTGTCTATTTTATCTGGTTAGGATTATGAGGATTATTTATCTGTTCTATTATTTTATCTGTGATGTTTTATTTTATCGTGATATTATGTGTCGTTATGATAATTAAATCTTTTTCTTTATTCTCATTCTTGATTTCTATTATAGCTCTTCATATTGCATGAATTGTATAACTGTTATTTGACGTTTTCTTATTTACCATGTTTGTGATGATTTTAGATTGTCTTACCTCTTTTCTGGTATTTTGTATGTTCCTGTATATTTATTTTACGCGGTAAAGAGTTTGAGGAAGAAGAAGAGGAACAGCCTCTTGAGGTTCTGTACCCCGAGGAGGAGGAAGATCAGCTAGCCGACGACCAGTTTGACGATCAAGAACCATCTGATCATCCATATCCATTGGATTGATTAGTTTTGGTATGGCGGTGCCTGGATTTTTGGGGTTCGTGACTCTCGAGTTTCACGGTGGATCGTTAGCGTGGCACATGAGAGGAGATAGAGACTCCGTGACGTATGCGGGACGGATGACGGTGACCCTACGCCATAGATTTGATGATGAGCCAGTGATGACGACAACGGTGTTTCTGCATTTAGAGTTACCTTTATCCATTAGGCGTCATTAGGGTGGAGTTTCCACTGAGCCTAGTGAGATGACACTTGTGTCGACTGCGCGGTCACATTTCCGCCGAGAGTCGAGGTATCCTGGATATTTATCTTCTGATGAGTTTCCTGAGAGTGATCCATCAGAGGAATAAATATTTATGATGTGTATTTTGGGCGCGTCTGCGTATGGTTGTAGAAATTGCTTTACTGTTTTTATTTACTGTTTCTGTTTAAATATTTGTAGTTGTAGTTGTAAATTATTTGTATAACTTATAACTTGGAACATATGTATATTATGAGTGATGTTGTTCTGTTTATTTTATGTTTTCCGCATTATTTTATTTTTAATAATCTGTTTAACAGGAATTATTTTACGACCCATATTATTATGTATTAAATGTTTTATAACTTGGGTAGATTTTATTTATTTTCTTTATATATATGACATCCTCCAAAAGGGTGTTACACCGATGATCCTGACCGAGACACTATTCTTATTCAAGATCTAGTAAAGACTGTCGTGTATATACTAAATGTGCAAATACATATGAGAAATGTGGCACATGGTCTGAGGCATGTTGGTACAGATAGATCTTTTGGATCAATTTCTCCTAATTGAGTATTAGCTCCATAGAGTAGGAAATTGAGTCTAAGTGCGCATGCATAAATCTGAGCATTTATATCTGCATGACATATTAATTGAGGAATATTGGCTATGACAATTGTTCTGTTGAGAAATACTTGGATGATGATGATGATAATAATGTTAATAGCATGATGGTAATTATTATTTATTGTATCTATTATGATAAATAATGTTGATGACATGATTGTAATTATGGTATGATGTATCTGTATGGTATGCTGGTTGTGTTATCTCTGTGCTACCATGTTGGTATTGGTGTAGGTGATCTCACCTCTTTGTATGTCCATTTGTATTATAATTATATTCATAAATACACTGAGCAAAGGATTGATCAAGAGGGTGAATAAGAGCAGACTCCAGAGGAAAAAGAGTTTTGAGAAGATGGAAATGCCCAGCTTTCTAGGATACGTGGCATTACAGTTTTGCGGAGGTCCGAAGGCGTGGCATGTTCATTTGGATTGACAGTGTATATTTTATATAGGGGACCTGAACATTACCTACAGTAGGCTTTATCAAGGGAACCCCTATTTTAGTGTCAATATTTATATACAGTTAGAGTTTCCACTATCCATTAGGCAATACTGGGGAGCCTACTACTGTACGCCTAGTGAGATAAGTATCGTGTTGTCTGCGCGGATACCTGTCCATAAGACTTCGCGTCAAAATGGATTCCTACCTGTGGAGGAATCTGAGGAGCACCCGTCTGAGGGTTCTACTGTTTAGTTTATACTTGGGCAAGTCTATTGTTTAAATACTGTTTAAATACTTTTGAGAACCAGGTTTGTATATAAATAATGTTGATAGTACTTCTGTAATGTATAATGATGTGAATTATGTGTAATCATGTATAATATTTATTATTTTCTGCTAAGTTTATTTTATCGTTATCAAAGAAGAAAGAAAAAAAAATTTACAACTTGTATTTTTGTTATAACATCACAATATTGTGAACTTGGGGGTATTTTGATAATCAAGTAACATAAATGTGGCACCCTACGGTGGGTGTTACACAATGGGCTATCGAAACCAAAGTTGTGCTAGCAGATATACATTCTCTTGAACCAGAATATCAAAAAGCTTATGCCAATAAACGAGTTTTAGAAGATTCTTGGGAGGTTTTGCAGAGAATTTAATCGTATTGGTTTTTTTTTATATTGTCGGTTTGATTATCCGACAGGATTTGTATGGCCTTTCAGGTCAATACTTAATAAGCGTCCTCTTTGATCAATTTCCAATACCTTTTATTATTGTTCGATAATTCTATATGCTTAAATGCTCTTTATTCTGTTTCTTTTCAATGCATCTCGTAACTGTGCATCATAATTAATTAAATTAATTATAATGAAAGTTACAAAACATTGTATAATGACTTCTTCTACAAAAATCCCTTATAAATAGTGTCCTCCGAGACACCAGGACTCAGAAGAATGTAATCTAACCCTTTCCTTCTCCCTTTCTAGCGAAATTCACTATGTCATCAGATAATTTCCTCTTCTTTCAATGGGAAAAATAGAAGAAGGTCTCTGTATTAATGGTAATGCTTATCTTGGGCTTCAGTAAGAATCGTAATATTCCTGATGAGCTTCAGTAATCAGCTTAACAACCCAGTGTTTCTAAAACACGGTTGTTATGATGTGGATGACCCATTAGGGAGTAGACGACCAACCAACATCTCGTCCAGGACAAGTTAAAGGTCGTCTACTTCTTCCTCTTTTTCAGGTCCCACCAGCTCAAACGGAACACATGCTTCAGCTGGGGAGAAGCTTTTGGTTTTTCTTTTAGAATAGGTCTATTCTCTCTGTAATATTTTGACAACTCAAACAAGTTGTAATATCATTATGTAACTTGTAATTGTCGAATATATGAATGAAATTTTATTTTTACTCATTGTCAATCTTTACTTCACACATTGTCGGTTTATATGGCTTCAAATATTTGCCATTAATTGACTTAATTCGCAAACCAGAATTAACTTCGACAAGTGCATAAGCATTCCCAGAAAATACTTGAGTAATTTTAAATGGTCCTTCCCATTTTGGAGACCATTTTCCATATTCTCGACAACTCTTATCCATAGGCAAGATTACTTTCCAAACCAAGTCATCATTTTTAAAATATTTATACCTAACTCGACTGTCGTAAAACTTCATAATTCTTTCTTTTTGTCGAATCAAGTTTTCTAAAGCAACTAATCCTTCATCACTTAATTCGTTTAATTCATCAAACATAAAGTCCCAATAATGTTCAATTGGTAACTCGTCTTGTTTCTGAATCCGAATTGATTGAAGAATAATATCAACTGGTAACACTGCATCATGACCATAAACTAACTTATATGGTGAAGTGCCCGTTGATTCTCTTGGTGAATTTCTATAAGCCCATAGAATTTGATTAAGGGTATTATGCCAATTTCTAGGTTGTCGACCAATATGCTTTTTAATCAAACTTATGATTATTTTGTTCATGGCCTCTACTTGGCCATTTGCTTGAGCATAATATGGACTCGACGTAATCATTTTAATTTTTCTAGAATTAGCATATTTGACAATTTTCTTTCCAATGAACACCGTTCCTTGGTCAGTTGTCAAAGTTTGTGGTATTCCAAACTTACAAACTATATTGTCTTCTATAAAATCAATTACTTCTTATTGAGTAACTTCCTTTAAGGCTACAGCCTCAACCCATTTTGTAAAGTAATCAACTCCAACTAAAATATACTTGTGTCCTTTTGATGATGTAGGATGAATTTGGCCTATTATATCCAAAGCCCATCCTCTGAAAGGCCAAGGTTTAATAATGGAATGTAATTCACTAGTAGGAACGTTTTGTATATGACCATATTTTTGACATTCTTCACAAGATTTGGCAAACATTATACAATCTTTTACTAGCGTAGGCCAATAATACCTTTGTCGTCGAAGGACCCATTTCATTTTATCACCTGCTTGACGAGCTCCACAAATTCCTTCATGGACCTCTACTAAGGCAATATAAGCCTCTACTTCACCCAAGCAGACCTCTAAATTTCCATCAACAGATTTTCTATACAAAGCCCCTCCTAATATTACAAATTTTGAAACTTTGTATTTGAGCTTCCTGTCCACGTTTTGACTTGGATTTTCTAAATAGTTTAATATTGGCTGTCTCCAGTCATTAACTGTGGAAATATCATTTTGTAGTACATCTCTTTCTTCTAATGGATATAAAAGTTCTCTAATCTCCATTAGATTTGTCAGGACTTTGGACGAAATTTTATACCCAGAGGCTATTTGTGCTAATTCATTAGCCTCTTCATTCAAATTTCTAGGAATATGTTGTGAATGCATGTGTCTTGAAGCATGTCAATTGGTTTTTAATGATAATAAAGACAAAGATGAAGATCAAGAGTAAAAGAGAAAACCAAGATCAAAGGAAGAAATCAAGAGGTTTAGATATAGGCATTAGAACATCAATGTTAAATGCTCTCAAGATATTTCAAATGGTTTTTTAAATATGATTTTAATCAATATATTTTTCAAAGATCACTTTCTAAAAAGAGGTTGTCTTTGAACTTGGATCATGCCAAACAAAGTTCAATATTGTTCAAATCTATGTTTTCTAAAGTTAGGAATGACATGAATCCTCTTTCAGGCTTGAAAAATGAGTTTAAAGTATAGTGTAATCGATTACAAATGTTTAGTAATCGATTACAAGCTAAACAGAAGCCTTGTAATTGATTACATCATCTATGTAATCGATTACCAGAAAGTCAGAGGACGTGTAATCGATTACACACAAGCCTGTAATCGATTACCATGTGCCCAGAAAGCCAAGAACACATTCAAAGGGCTATGTAATCGATTACATCAATATTGTAATTGATTATCATAAAGTCAAAGGGCGTGTAATCGATTACACAAGTCATGCAATCGATTACCACATGCCTAGAAAGTCAAGAACATGTTCTATCTTCCATGTAATTGATTACCAAAACCCTGTAATCGATTATCAGTGTTCTGACATACCCAATGGCTATCTATATTAGATGCATTAAATGCTTGGCTTCAACCACCCTCCAACGGCTCTTTTAATGAATGGGCTTTAAATACAGTTGTTGGGGCATTATTGATGGTGGTTCTTGAACCTGAAACATCTTAGTATCACATCAAAACGAAAATCAATCTTTGAATCCATTTCATACTCTGTTTTTATGAAAAACTTGAGACATCTTTTGAGAGCATTCTAAGAGCTTCAATTTGTATAATCTACTCTTGTGAGAGTTTCATCTTGTAAACATTTTCATTCTTTGTAAAGGGGGTGAGGTATCCCTCTAGAGAAAAGAGAGTGAGGTATCTCTCAAAGATTGTAAAGGGTGAGGTATCCCTTGTCGAAGGTGAGGTATCCTTCAAAGGTTGTAAAGGGGGTGAGGTATCCCTCTAGTGAAAAGGGTGATGTATCCCGGTTTTGAGGCTCAAGCACAAAGGGTGAGGTATCCTAAGGTGTGGTGAGTGCTCTATTGTGTAAAGGTTTTCAAGCACCCGTTCAAGCTTGAAATTTAGTGGAAAATCTCAAGTGCTTTGCTTGAGGACTGGACGTAGGTCACAAGGGGTAGCTGAACCAGGATAAATCCTTGTGTTTGTTCTTCTCAACTCTATCTCTTTATGTTGTGCTTTAATTATATATACTTGAGTTGAGTTTGTTATTTAGCTTTGCTTGAATACTTTCTATCTTAGGTTGTTTATTTGTAAGTGATTCATTTGATCGTATTTATCTATTCACTTCAATTAAACAATAGCTTTAACAAAAATTTGATTAACTAGTGCTTTGTAAAAGATTTACGAAAATATTTCATAAACTTAATTCACCCCCCTCTTGAGTTAGAGGCCACTTGGTAACATATGTTTGACAATAACTTCGTCGAATCTCTTCATTAACTTACTCGCTACAACACAATATTTGGTCAGATTATAACTGACACATTTATATTCTTGTGTGATTTGCTTAATGACTAACTGTGAATCCCCAAAAATATGCACATTACATGCTTTCATTTCTATTAATATTTCTAACCCGACAATTAAGGCTTCATACTCAACCTCATTGTTTGAGCATGTATATTTAAGTTCAAACATGAATTTAGTTGGAGTACCTTGAGGAGAAATAATTAAAATTCCTACTTTAACTCCATTTTGATCCTTGAGCCATCAAAATATAAGCGCCAAGGTTTTAACACGACGAAATTTATATTATCAAAATTCAACCATGGATGGTTAGCCAAAAAATCAGCAATTGCTTGGCCTTTGACAGCTTTCATTGGAACATATTGTAAAGAGAATTCTGACAAAGCAATAGTCCATTTGCCAATACGTCCATTCAATATTAGTCTTGACAACATATACTTTATTTCATCAGTTTTCGACATAACCAATACATTACAAGGCATCATATAATATTTAAGTTTAGTACATAAGAAGTATAATGCTAAACAAAGTTTCTCTATTGCACTATATCTCCTTTCAGCATCATTTAAAACTCGACTAAGATAATATACAGCTCTCTCGACACCATTCTCATCTTGAGCCAGCATACTACCTATAGTATCATTTGACGCTGATATGTACAATTTCAACGGTCTATGAGGCACTCGAGGCATCATGACTGGAGGGTTTGTCAAATATTGTTTAATTTGGTCGAATGCTTCTTCATGAGAAGACTCCCATACAAAGTCTTGTTCAACCTTCAACTTGATTAATAAGGCGAAAACTCTGGTTCTTCCTGACAAATTGGAAATGAATCTTCTTAAAAAGTTCACCTTTCCCAGGAAAGATTGTAACTCCTTATTTGTCAGAGGTAAGGCTTCCAAAACTGCCTTGGCTTTATTCTTGTCCACCTCAATACCTTTTTTATGGACTAAAAATCCCAAGAATTTAGCAACAAACACCCCAAAATCGCATTTCTCTGGATTCATCTTGAGGTTGTGCTTTCTCATCCTGTCGAATGCCTGCCTCAAGTTTGTCAAGTGGCTCTCTTTTGTTTCCAACTTGACAATGACATCGTCGATATACACCTCCATAAATTTTCCAATAACGTCATGGAAGATTGTATTCATTGCTTTCTGATAGGTAGCCCCTACATTCTTTAAACTGAAAGGCATGACTATCCATTCATATGTCCCTATAGCTCCTGGACATCTGAAGGCAGTTTTCAATACGTCCTTGTCGGCTATAAAGATTTGATTATAACCTGCATGACCATCCATAAAACTTAACAATTCATGTCCAGATGCGGCATCAACTAACATGTCCGCAATTGGCATTGGATATTCATCTTTAGGTGTAGCAGTGTTAAGATTTCTAAAATCTACACATATTCTTAACTTGCCATTTTTCTTAATTACAAGAACGATATTAGAAAGTCATTTGACATACCTGGTTGTTCTGATGAACTTGGCTCTGAGCAATCTTTCGACCTCTTCCTTTATCTTCAAAACCACCTCAGGTGCAAATCTTCTATTAGCTTGCTTTACAGGTTTGCAACCTTCTTTCAATGCCAGTCTATGCTTGACAAGATCTCTACTCAAACAGGCATTTCAATGTAATCCCACGCAAAACAATCTTTATATTCCCTAATTAATTCAACAAGATTTTCTTTAAACTCCTTTGGCAAAAATGAACTCACAAATATAGGCTTTCTGTCTATTTCAGTGCCCAAGTTTATTTCCTCCAAAGGATCTTCCACCTCTACACCTTGTTTTTCATCAAGTCCTTTCTCAAAACCCAAAGGACCGTCATCTATTATGCAATCTGATAATACACCTCAGTGGTGTAAACAGCCCCGTCGGCCAAATAAGCCGACAGTCGATCCAACTGATTAACACTCATGGCTAGTGCTTGGCCGATCCATTTTGGCCTTATTCATTAGTCGAATATCAAACTGATCCACTAGATATGTTTCAAGTGCATCTTTGTCGATAACTCTATTATTTGTTGTGACTGGCTTAACATTTGGAGCATAGATTTTAAAATCGACATGAAGTTGTTGTAAATAGTAACGACTGTCATCTGCCTCTACTATTTCCACCTGATCATCTGTATTCCAAAGAATAAGTTTCTGATAAATTATCGATGGTATTGCTCTAACGACATGTATCCAATCTCTCCCCAGTAGAAGATTGTAACTGGATTTTGTTGGAATTACGACAAACAATGTCGACCTCTCAATAGATCCAACTTGTATATTTAACATCACTACTCCATCTGACGGGGAAGTTTTGCCACTGAAATTAGTAACATTCATGTTAGTTATCATTAAATCAGACTCATTCTTCTCAAGTTTCTTTAACATTGCCCTTAGGATCAAATTAATAGCTGCCCCTCCGTCTATCAAGACTCTATTTGTCGACTTGTCTTCTAGCAAAGCCTTGATGTGCAATGGGCAGAGATGAGTCTTTTGTTCCTCTATTGGCTTTTCAAAATATATTGTATTGTTAAACATAGTTAACATATTATCTTGACAGAAAAGCCAATGATTAATGAGGTCATCTAAGTCTTCTTCACTCTCTCCTATATATTCAATTTTGTGATACCCTTCGAATTCAACAGGTATAACTGAAATCAAGTTCACATTCATTCACTTTAAGAATTCCTTTTCATCTGACTCTTCATGACTTTTATATCCACCAAGCTTTAGGTACTCTTCCAACGGCAAACTACTATCCATAGCCATTATGATATCATCTAGATCCTTGTCCAGATTGAAATTCATGTCGATTTGTTCATTATCACCAAAGCCTAAAAGATCATCTGGATCAGTCAAGGCTTCAATAACTTCATCAACTGTCAAATCCATATCTACAATTTGGCAATCAAGCTTCACCAAATTTCTTTTCCCCTTGATCATGCCAAATATTTCCTTTTTTAACTCGACATCTTAGTCAGGATCTTTCAGAACTTTTAAGATTTCTTCCTTCGACCAATCTTCATCATCACTATTGCTTTTGTTCCCAGCTATTCCTCTTATCATTTTCTCAACTTTCGACCTAGCCATGTCCTTACTTTCGTTAACTGCCAGATTGTTTTCCTTTGCTTCTTTTTCTGCTGCTATAAGTCCAATCGGCCATTTCCTTCTAATTTTGTTTGAAGTAGGCCCTTGAACTTGTTTCCCTTTCTTTATTTCTATAAGTTCTTCTTGTCGGAGATTGTTATTTCCATTCGACCATTTAACTTCACTTGTTGTCAGCTCAACTGGGATTGCCCCCTTGTATTTGCATATTCTTTTCTAACAATACTCTTCAATTTCTTGTCATCTTTATTTTCATCTAATGCTGGCTTAACTTCGACTACTAAACATCCCATTTCTATAGGTTGTTCTTTAATAATTAAACCCTCAGCCAAACTCCTTCTCTTCTGAGCCTATCTCAACCTCTGTAACCTTCTTTTTTGACTCTTTGACATTGGTAAAGACTTTGATGACCCTGCTACATCTTGGCCAATCAAAACTTCATCTTGGTCAATTCTACCATGTTTGTAATCTTCATTCCAGAATGGTCGATTTTTCTGAAACCTATTTTTCTAGGTAACCACATTTCATCAAAAATACGTGCAACTTGCCATTACAGAATTTTTAACCCATCTGTCCACAGTAACATTGGCAGGTGGTACTCTGGTCCTAGCTGGTCTGACGCAACTCTTGTTAAATGCATTAATCTCCATAGATCCACCAAGTGACTCAACCAACCAGCCATTCATATTAGGCCTTGGCATATAGACTGGCTTATGTTTTGGAGTATAAACTGCTTAGGCTTTGGAGTATAAACTGACTTCGGAGTATTCAAGGGCTTTTGTGGTTTTCCAACTTTCTTGTCGAAAAACTTATTTTTACCTTGTAAATTACCCTGTTGCTCCTCAGCAGCTTTCTTTGTAGCCAACTCATCATACACTACATTGCATCTTAGACACAACCTTACTTTGCCTTTTTCTTTCTTTCTTTCCAAGAAATTTTCAAGAGATTCTCCTAATTTGGGATAAACGTCCATTGCATCTTCTATGTCAATGTCGAATCCCTGCAAATTCCTTATGTCGATCATTCCAACATTTAAAGGAACCTGTTGATCAACGTATGAAATCCCAGCCTGAAATGGATCTGTATCAACTTTCATATCCGCCTTAGGCTTCTCAGCAAACTTCAAATGCCCATCCATTAGTGCCTTCTGAATCAAATCTCTGAAACGAATACATTCGTTAGTAACATGACCGAAATTGTTATGAAACTTACAATATTTTTGGTCTTTTATTTCATTAGATTTTAATAACTTATGGCTTTCCGACAATTTAATCTGTTTATCTTTCAACTACAAATCAAAAATTTTGTCAGTTCTTGTTACGTCGAATGTATATGTTTTTCTATTGACATAACTCATTTTTTCCTTATTTCTTGTAGGCTGGAGACCATTCGAAAGTTTAGCAATGTTGACTTCAAATTTGTCATTGCTATCTTCAGTTTCATTGTCGGATTCACCTAATCTGACGAATGCTACTTTCTCCCTTTTGAGGAATCTCTTTTGTTTATGAACATTTTTAGCTTTTAGTTGTTCTATTTGCCTAACTTTTTCACCTAGTTGGGCAAGATCAACTAAATGTTGGTTCACTAACTTTTTCCTTATATAATAGTCTAAACCCCCTATAGCAATTTTCACTATTTTTGCTCAAGTATAGGAGTAAAACATCTACTCCTTATTTGTCGAAACCTAAATAGGTAATCTTCTATTGTTTCATTATACACTCTCTTAATATTGAAGAGATCTGTAAGTCCAACTTTCAAATCCCCTCTGAAGAATTGATCATGGAAACTTCTTTCTAATTAAGTCCAAGAGTGTATCGAATTTGGTCTCAATGTCGAAAACTAAGAGAATGCATTTTTAGTAAGGGAGCTTGGCAAAAATCTCATTTTAAGGCCTTCAATAGTGGCCAATTCTCTCATTTCTATTGTATACTATGCGATATGTTCGACGGTCGATTCTCCATTTTCACCAGCAAACTTTGAAAGTTTAGGAATTTTAATTCCTCTAGGCAATTCTGCTTGTTGTACCCACTCAAGAAACGCTGAAACAAAATAAGGTTAGTTGGCATATCCAACATTGAACCCAAATCTATTCAATACCTGTTCCACTACCTGGTTTACATTTTGCTCAATTACTTGGTGTCCCCCAAGATTTTGTCGAAGCAATCTCATGGCTGCATCATTTCTAGCCATTTGATCCTCATCACCTCGACGGAGCATACGGACATTACCATATTCCAAGTGTAGCTGATCATTTTTCCTAGGTTATTCTAGGTTTTGTTGATTTTGTCTCCCATTTTCCTGAGGTATAACTATTTCTCTGTTTACTCTAGGTTAGGTTCCTTGTTGATTTTCATTGGCCAATCCAGCTATCCCCAAAGCTTGATTTAGCCTTGCCATTTGTTGGGCCAATGCCCTACAAGCATTATTTGTGTTTTACATGATTGGTGTAATCACAGCACCCATTTGTTGAGTGAACATATGCACCATTTCATAATTACTTTCATCCATTTGTTGTCGAAAACTGGCCAAAGAATTTGTAGTTAGCCCAGTTATATTCTGAGGAATATCTCTCGATATATTTGGAAATACAAGTCCTAAATTCAATCTCTCCTGTCGAAAAGGAGTTGGATTACTTGAACTAGCAACTCCTGTTCCTTGGCCATTAAAACTTGCTAAAGCCGAACTTATTTGTGATTGGCCTTGTGAGGCTACCATTTGGCCTATAGTATTAGCCAAAGTAGAACCAAGTCCCATTTGTGCCAACACAGGAGGGATATAATTTGGTGGCAAACTGTTGTGACCGTAAATCCGCAAGCGCACGGGTCGATAAGTAATATAAAGGAGAGTTAGAGTATCGTGTCCCAAAGGATTGAATAATTTAGAAGAATGTTAAACTTAACTAATATTCACAAATTTTTATCCAAGCAAACGAAAGAGAGTGGGTTGCAATTTAAATAACAACTTAAAGGAAACAAAATAAGAAAACACCAAACACTAATTCAACAAGAGAAGATGAGAATGATTAAAGCCTAGGGGTCCCCATTCACTTGCTATTTCAATGATTAATTGCAATTAACAAGCACCTATCAATGAATTGATATATGTTGGCTAATAAAAATCAATAGATAAGAGCCTATGTCTAGGACAATTACCCATGTGAAACCTAGCTATTCCACTATGTGTCCATGTGAAGCAACATAAGAATCACTCATTGAGGCCAATTATCAAACACTTGCCATACATGACCAAAGGGTATGTGTCCATCCCCTTAGTTAAACATACATCAACCATACCATATCCATATTCACAACACCCTATTTCTAGTTCAATTGGAATATTAAAAATCATGCAATTGATGGCCAATCAATAACAAGCACTAAGCATAGATATAGATGAACAAAACCAATTTCATTGAAAAGATACTCAACTAATTACAAATTAATTAAATCCATAGCAAAATCCTAGAGAGCCCCTAGATTAGAGTTTAGTTACACATTATCAAGGAGAAGAAAACAAATGTAATCAAATGAATTGTCATGTTACAAATCAAGAGAGAAAGGGGAAAGAATGAACAAAAATTGGAGAGATTCCAAGCTTGATCTTCCTCCTTCTTCTTGATTCTTCCTTTAGTCACCTTCAATCCAAGTGTGTTCCTCCTCCTCTCTCTTGCTCTCTGGAATTCGTGGCTAGGTTAAAACTGAAGATCCCCCTTCATCCTCCTAAAAATCAGAATATAAGGGTAAAATTCGTGTGCCAGGATTTTACCCAAGCCTAGGCGTGGATTTACCACGCCTAGGCGTGGTTATGAAGCACGTGCCTGTCCTCTGATTGCCACGCCTAGGCTTGACTTTACCACGCCTAGGCGTGTAAGTCTCTGTCTGAATCACCCTGAAAAACTGAGTTTGTCACACCTAGGCATGAATTAACCACGCCTAGGCGTGGGTGTCTCTGCTTCTAATCCCTGAGAAACTGCAAGGACCACGCCTAGGCTTGGATTTGTCACGCCTAGGCATGGGTTGGCAGCACCTTCCCTTGATGATTTCTTCACACTTTGGGCCTCTCTTCACTTTCCTCATCTCTTCCAAGGCCTTTCTCATCTTGAATACCTATATCAAAACAATGATAAAGTCCATTAAATCACAATTCATCCAACTTCGATAAACAAGATCTTCAAAGATTCAATTATAAATCATTTGAATCAACAAACTTAATTCACCAAAGTCATGCAAATATTGAACTTATGACCTTGAAAACTTAGGGATAGCATGCTCAAATACAATCAAATTCGAGTGAATTAACTTCATTTTCTGAAGTTATCACACCCCCAAACCTAAGGTTTTGCTAGTCCTCGAGCAAACTAATCCAAGCAGGAAAAGGAATTACAATCCAATTCAAATATCAAGAAACATGAGGCAATTTGAACCAAAGCAAACCCAGCTTCCAATTATCATTCATACCCTCAGAAATCACTTCACAACCTCACAACAAGGTCCACACATGCAAGAAATTCCTAACTATCATGATCACCCTTGAATGCCATTATTGTGCATGAAAGATTTCCCAAGCCCATGTATTTAAGACCCTTTCCTAATCATGAAGAGCAAGATGGATGAATTTATAAAATGCACATGCACTCTCAAAAGAATGTTCTTCATCCCTTTCTCCACTAATGTAGGCAAGACAAAATCAAAGATCATGAGGGTCTTTTAAGCTTGTAATATACGGCTAGGGGTAGTGGCTAAGAAAGAAGGGAAAGGATTTGAATTCAAATATCAAACACATAATCAACCACTTCTATTGAATCAAGCCAAGCATATAGATGCACAAATAGAATCCAAATTGAAGAATCAACTTTATTTCATTTTCTCATCATTTTAGATTTTTTTTTTTGGATTTCTAAGATCATACATACAACCTTATTTTCATTGCAAAGGGGCTTCAATTCACACAACAACCCACTTATTCACTTTCTTTCTTCTTTTTTTTTTTGGATGAAAGCTAGTAAACATAAATTCTTGGATTCTTAGCATCATGCAAAACACTATGGCTCAAAACAACAGAACCGCTCAATCATGTGCTCAACAGGGGACCTGTGTTGAGGGGAAGAGATCTTTCTTTCACAAGCATGGGTTAAGAGGGTAGAGATTAGGGTTAAATAAATGAAAATTAGGCCACAGAAACACGCACACTAGGCTTCAAAAGGGGTACTAGGGGACTCATTCATTCAAGATTGGCCTGAAAAGCTCAATCGGTCCAAACAAGTGCCCTAGTCATTTCCTTGAAAGCGCATTGCCTAGGATTTCGTCTCAAAAGGGAATTAGACAAGCTTCTAAGATGCAAATAGACTTTACACATGCCAATCATAAATTTATCCAACCATGCATTTCATTCATATTTCAGAATCCACCACACATGCAACAGGGATTTTCTCTCATACGCAATTATGGCAATAAGTGTAAGCGCAAAAATTTGAATTTTTACAAATGAGTTCCCAAGCAGTGGGGTGTATATATGATCCATATAATCATCAAATATTCTAATTAGAAATCAGGCATGCACAAGTTCAACCTGCCTCAACACACACTCATCCATTCAATTCCTAATACACTGCAACCCTCAAGGCAAAATCATGCTCACTCAGATCCGAAGAGAAGGGAATCAATATATATATATATATATATATATATATATATATATATATATATATATATATATATATATATATATATGTCCAAACAATGATTCAACAAGCAAGTCACAAAAAGATCATCAATCCAATCCCCCCCCCAAACCTAAGATAAGCAGTGTCCCACTGTATCCAAAAGAAGTCAAGTTTTTCAATAAATTATGTACAATGGACTGAAAGCAAAAACAGAAAAATAAAGCAGAAAGAGCAAGAAAACAAGGGCCCTGGCGCCTCAAAACAAGTCCTCCTCATCAAATAGGTCATCTCCCTCAGCGCCCATCTCCGTATCATCAGCTGGTGGAGGAGGTGGAGGAGAAGGTGAAGCTGCCACTGGTGGAGCTGCAAAAGGGGGAAATGCTGGACAATCATCCATTGGGTGTCCCTGACCCAAAGCCATCCAATGAATGCCCTGATAAATTGCAGCCAGCATCTCCTGCTGTGTAGTCAGCATCTCCTGTTGCCGATCCAGGCGCTGATCAACAGAGGCAGCCCAAGCAGCATCAAAGACTGCAGTAGGTTGTGGGACAGGTGTAGGGGCAGGCTGTGGAGCTGGTATAGGAGCAGGCTCGGGCTCTGCAGCTAGGGGCTGAGCAGGGGCTTGCCTGCGCTTCTCCTGGACAGTCATGATCGTCTGAACTGCCCTCTCCGTCATTGGAGTCTTCAGCTTGACACGCACCTCAGTATCCTTCCATCTGACGTGAGCTCTCTCACAAAGCTGACAAATAAGGAAGGGGAAGAAAAGTGATTTGAGCCGGGAGGTGAAGCACAGTCTGATCTGATCGTAAAGTATCTGAGCAGTATCCACCTACTGCAGACTGTGGATCGCATACAACATGTACGCCCGCTCTGGATAAATCTCTGACCGGTGCTCAGTGGGGAGCAAGTAGGAGCACACAAAATGATTCCAAGGGCGCAACTCACGGCACAAACTCTCCTATTTGATGAATCTGATGGAGCGGTCTGAGTTCCGCTGAACCTGAATCGGGAAGGCTGGATCACAGATACTGGTTATGACTGTGCTGAATGGTGTTCCTCCTTCCTCTTCAGGTAACTGTAAAGTCCTGTAAGCACACTGAAGAGGAGGAGGGCCAAGGTCCATAATCTGCCGAATGCGATCCACAGAGTAATCAACTACCTTCCTTCTGACTCTGGTAGTGGAAATGGAGCGCTTCTCAGCATGCGCATTGGCGTAGAATTCCTTTACTATAGGCACCACAGGTTCCTCAGGGGGATGCTCAGCAAAGGTCTTCCAGTGTAGTGCTTCAGTGGCATCGGAAATGGCAGGATAGCGTGCCACATTGATACCATGGAAGCCCCTCTCTGGTATGATGTTAATCTTGCGCAAATGCTGCCAAAAATAGTCAAAAGCATCCTGCGTTGTAAAGTAGGCTGGGTCAAAAACTGGAATTTCATCACCTTCCTCAGCCTGGCTTGGTCCAGCCTCAACAGTTTTGCGCTGTCTCTTTGACATGTTTAGGAGCAACCTGAAAAGAATTTAATCCCTGTTATGACCATTGAACAAGAATCAAGCAATCAATGTAAGCAGTCATATCCAATCAGAACAGTTGGCAATGCAAACAATAAGCCCAATCATTCACAAATGTCACTCATGCAACTCATGTAGCCCAAAGCTCGCCCAAATCAACAATCCAACCCCAAAAGTGACAGAAGAGCTTTCAGAAAACTCAAAATGACAACTCAGAGCTCAAGTATGATGACAATATAAATTAACATCCTCCAATCACATAACAGCATCACCACATTAATCATGCACAACAGAACTGATCCACAGATAATTCTCAACCCAAGCAATTCACAATCAACCCAACCAATTAACATAGTGTAACCAATTCCTAGCCCCACCCAAAAATCGCGATAGTCACACGATCAACAACTCAGAAATTACTAGAATCATTGAGCAAAATAAGCATATCAGCAGCCATACCATTCAAAAATCAAGAATTCCAGAGTGCTGAATAAAAATGCAAAATTCACACTACCAAAAATATTTGACCCCGTTAACACAGTGTGACCCTTGATGAGCAATATATCAACACAAAATTAGCAATGTTGAAACAGAGTATAGCAGAAGATAGGA
Organism: Ormosia emarginata; assembly: GCA_029884605.1. NCBI lineage: Eukaryota > Viridiplantae > Streptophyta > Magnoliopsida > Fabales > Fabaceae > Ormosia > Ormosia emarginata. Next base: position 4,199,678 of record JAQQTP010000052.1, read on the forward strand.
CAATGCTACACAGTTCAAAAATATTCAACATGTGAATCATGGAAACAGAGCATATCAGAATCACAGTGATCACAACATATTCAACTTAAGCATATGGTGAACAAATTAGTCACAAATTGAAACAGCCACCATAGTTAAACAACTCGGAAGTCAAGAATGTGGAACTCACCGTGAATGAAGCACAAGTGGCACAAAGTGCCCAAAAACCACGTAGCAGAGAAGACAAAATCAAACTCAACACCAAAACCAACAAGAACAGGGGAATGGGATTTTGGAAAATGGTAGGGAAGGTACGATGGTTGTTGGGTGGGGGAAATGTGGGG